>OY998152.1:6617795-6980748 GCA_963921925.1 Sphagnum tenellum | reverse complement strand
GGCTTAACCCATTGTAAACCATGAAACAAAAGTTAATCATGATCCTAAACATCTATTGATCATCAAATTTAGGGGGTGAGGACTAATATGTTTATCCTTTAAGAGTGTGAATGATATTATATGCCTACTTATTCCTTCTTTCTTATATGAGGGTGTTAAGGGTGAACAATAGAATTGTTGTAGCCTTAGTATAGTTATTATGGTTTAGAGTTTAGGTAAGGTAAGGTTGACTTTGCCTACTCATATCCCATTAATGAAGGAAGGATTGTTGTCAAAGAAATGTGATTAAAGGAAAGAAAACAAGATTTGGCTTTGTAATAGCTACCACCTACCACAATAGTGGCTAGCTACCTAAAGGGGGGTGAAGAATTCAAATATGTGTAGATAATTCTTTTGTGTGCATGTGTGTGTGTGTGTGTGTGTGTGTGTGTGATTTGGAGTGTCGAGGATTGAAAGTTTTTTGTCGCCACACAAATGGCGATTGAAAACATTCCATCACTAAACGTCTTTAGATTTGGTCATTCGATTAATGGTGGATTGATCTCCACAATTGTTTTGGTGATGAAATTTGATTTGGCAAGAAAATTTGGCATTGTTTCATAATAAAAAAAATAGACCTTGCAATTTGAACTCACTTTCTCCTTGGAAGTGCGTGTATTTTGTGTTTTTAACACCAACCATTGCCATATACCTTGGGAGGGAAGGGTGAAATATTTATGGTTGTTTGAATTTAAAATCATCATATTACATTTGCAATTGGAGTTGAATTTTAATTGTAACCCTGAAGGTGGAGGCTGATCTTGTTGTTGACACTACAATAATCATTTTTTTAATTATTAATTTTGGTCAAAAAGTATCCATTTTGGATAGGCATAAAAAAAAACCTCAATCATTTTGGACAAGTCGTTTTGAACTTGTCCATTGTGACTAGGGCATGTATTTTTTGATAGGATTAAATTGGCATTTTTGACTAGTCATTGCAACTAGTATTTTTGAATAGTCATTTTGATTCATCAATACAATAGTCAAATGATTTTTTAACTGGTCAAACACCATTTTGACTAGGCAAATATTATGTGGCATTTAAATAGTTGCCATCCAAATTAAGCCACATGGCATTTAAACATTGGCCACCTAGTCTATGCCACATGGCATTTAAACATTGGCCACCTAAGCTATGCCATGTGGCATTTAAACATTGGCCACCTAGTCTATGCCACATGGCATTTAAACATTGGCCACCTAAGCTATGCCATGTGGCATTTAAACATTGGTCATCTAAACTATGCCACTTGGATTTAAATGTTGGCCACTAGGTTATGCCACATGGATAGAACCTAAGCAACCTAGGTTAAGCTTAAAATTGGATACCTAAAGTACTTATGTTTAGGAACCTACAACTTAAGCTCCTAGGCCTAGGTCTATGAACCTATAAATGACGATTACATATAGAAGCCTAAGGTATGTTAAGGCAACCTAAGCTACTAGGCCTAGGTTTAGGAAATTATAACTAGCAGTTAGATATATAAGCTTAAAGTAGGTTAGGGCAACTTAAGTTATGACCTTTATTAAGCTTAAATATATACCACCTATATTAAGTTGGCATACACCTAGATGACCTAGGTAAGAAAATCATATTTCATTTTGAATTTGGCCTTTAAGGATGAGCCTTTTCAATTGGTTCATCCCAAGTGGCCTTTCTTTTCAAAATATTTCTTATGTCTTTGATGCTTATGGTGGATCTGTTTATATTGCTCATGATGGGTAAATCCAAATTTCCATGACATGCTTTTTGACATAAAAATTTGTAATATATTATTGTGTGTGTTTTAATTGACTTCAAAAACTTAGAATTGCAAATTGGACACCCACCTCACAAATTGTATCTACAAGTAAATTAACAAATTGAAGTTTGAAATCAATATTAATGGAAAAGGAAATGGTTTCAGGGAAAATCCGTATATGATCATGAAATTTTGTTTTGATGTTGTAAAATTCAAGGAGCAAATGAAAATCCTTTAATATTATTACCTTATGTTAACTTGATTGTGACTAGTAGTTTAGAGTCCAACTTATGTTTAATGGTATGGTGTGTCAAATACAATATGGGGTTTTGCACATGTTTTTGGGCTTTGGACTTATTGGATGGACCCATGTTATCAATGACCATATATTAATTTTGATGTGTTTAAAGGGGTGGCATCAATTAAATTACTATAAGTGGGTGTTTTCTAATGGCTAGTCAACAAATTGCAACTCTTTTTGTGGTTATCTTGGTTCGTTTGATTTGTGCTACAATAGGTTTTATTGAACAAATGTCCAACTTTTAATGTTTACATGTGTAATACTTGAGACTTGGTGGGAAGGGCCATGGGTATTCATCTCCACACCTAGCTTTATGATGTTCAATGGTAGGTGAAATGTTGGAGTTATAATTGGTAATTGTTAGGCAGATTGTAAATGGTTGTTATGAGAGTTCAAGTGAATTGGCACTTCCAATTGGATCGACTACTTGTATTTGGTGTATTCATTTTCATATATTTGAATATTGTCTTGCGTTGCACCTATGTTGTTTTAAGATGTGCATGGTGTGTGATTTGGGAATGTTTGGTGGTGTTTGATTCATATGTTAGGGTTTACGTTCAAATCACATTTTTTTGGTTTCATGTGGTATGTTGTTTTGATATTCATGGGTTGCCATTTGAATTTCTACAAAATAATCATTTCTTGTTGGCATTTATATATGATATATGGACATTAACACACGTGTCTATTTTAATGTTGTGTCTTATGTCACATTTCAAAAGCGATGAATAACATTCTTGCACATATATATTTTCTTCTAGTTAGTATTGTGGTTCATGCTTGATGAAAATATTATGTATAGTTGGCATATTTCATTTAAAATTTTCATATATATAGTTTTAGGTAGGTGTGTTAATTTTTTAAAATTATTTACAGGGTGGTTATTTTGTGATATTTCATTAACATTGATTCATGTGTTTGTGTTGTTGGGAAGTGATTTGTGTTTTGCAACCTTGACATCATGTTTGATGTGGGAATGCTTTTACTTACACTTGTATTTGTTTAAGTAGTAGTCTTACACATGTGTGATTGTGCTTATATTCAATGTGTACATGTATTGGGGTTGATTGTGATGGATTTTGCCTATTCCATTCCTTGCACTTTCCTTTATTATAAATGTCGACACATTAATTTCAACGTGTCAAAATGCACACAACTTTTTCCTTGGTTAGCTACATGTGACAACTTTACATTTTATAATTTGCAATGTACTACTATTGCACTCTTGTGACACTTTTCACACTAAGATATTTGTATGTTTTGGCCTTATGGTATAATTGCATGACATTGTTGGATAATGTGTTTAACCTTGTAGATTTATTTCATATAGTCTATTGTTTGGTTTAAATAGACAGGTTGATTTCAAAATTGAAACATTTACTAATATGGAATTACTATTAACAAATGATGTGAAACTACTGTTAAACCAAAATAGTCACCAATATTATCTAAGATTAGATCTTTGAAAACCATAGATTTTATAACTTAATATTTAAAATTGGTGATAGTTAAAATTTTCTTTAAAAACTAGTTACTTTTATTTTAGAGTTTGTCTTCCACAATCCCTACATCTCCCCCCCCCCCCTTTTAATTTTTATGTGTATTTTTGTAAACTACTATTACATAATTGGGTCATACTATTATGTTAAAGGAAACAATATAAGATTAAAACTTGGGGTTGATTTTTATTGTTTATAGTCAAAGTTTATTAGATTTACATTGTTAATAGTAGGTAGGAATGATTAAAAAACCATTACTTCCATTCTTTTACGAGGTACTTTGTTGAGTTAATTTCATTATATATATTTAGTTAATTTTTGAAAAAAAAGTGGGGTGGAGTTAGGTGGCTAAAATGTAGGTGCTAAAATAAGATCTTGATTGATTTGGGAAGATTTTAGGTAGTTGTGATGAATGAGGTTGCAAATTTTAAGAGATATGTAAAGTTACTTCAAACTATTTAATACTATTTTTTGGTGTGGAAGCGTGGGGGAATTCAAGTGAGAAGGTGTGAAGGTTCTATTAGTAGGGAATTAATTTGTATTTTTATTGGAAAAGTTATATGAGTTTGGAAGAAATGTGCACCCCTTATTGTTGTGTGCTTGTTGGATTGTTTTGACATTATAGTAGTATGTGATCTTTTAACAATGGAATACATTTTATTGTAAAAATAAATTTTATTTTATAATTTCATATACATTTAATTATAGTAGTCTACCTAAAATAATCAATGAAATTTTGATCATACTTTGCAAGAACATATATTAAGTAACCATTGTTAAAGTATGTATTTGTGATTATTTTGGCCTTGTAGTAAGTAGCCTTCTAAATGATTAGTTTGTGGTTTGTGTATAGGTTTGAATATTTGTAGATACAAACCCTAATATTGGAATTGATGTATTTCATTACTAGAATATTATTTTTGTTTGAGGTATGAGTTATTTTGCTTCTATAGAAAAGCCAGTAGGACTTAAAATGCACATGGGAGTAGTTGTTGAAGCTTTGTCATAAACTATTATAATATTTCATTAGGGGCATAATTGTTCTTTAATAACTGAAATTTATGTGTTATTTCTTGATGTAAATTCCTATTTAGTTTACCAAACTATCACAAATCATTTTCCCTTGAGTTTATCATCTATTAGTTTTTGATTTCATGTGTATAGTTCTTTGATTATTAGAATATTTTACAATTTAGTTCTCTATTATAATAGTTTAGAATCCTATTATATGAACCTCTATTTAGTAACTTACCTATTGTTTTATTTGTTTTGTCAAGTTTGCTTACCCCATAGGATTGATTTGTTGTTTTTCATCTATGTATTTTGTCATCCTTTGGAAGAATGGTTTTTCATATTGCTAAGCCCGTAACAACAAATCTTACCAAAATTTTATAATGCAAGCATGGTGGTTTAATATGTTTCGTAACTCGTGTTATGTTTGTCACTTGTTTGTCATCCTTATGTATAAAAGATGATATTAGTGTTCGCCCAATGTATTTTATCATTGTGAATCACTTTTTTTTCACTATTAAGTTGTCAACATTTATGAAATTGTGTCTTACCTTTGTTGCATTTTTGGATCATGACCTTGACATGTTTTGCTTTGACTCCAAAAACTTACCATAACCTAATCAATATTTTGGAGGTGACTTCAACCCAAGTTGTGAATTGTATTGAGTTTTCAAATTAAAAAAATTGAAACATTCCTAAAAAAAAAACAATGCACACATATGAAAAATAAAGAAAACAAATATACAAAGAAAAGAAAATGGGGAAAAATGCCCAAGTTGCAAGTTTAAACTTTATTGAAAATACGTGATAATAACTTAATCTTAGGTATCATCTAACATGACGGTGTGGAGAGATTGAGGTGGTGTTACATACACTAATGTTAACCTAATGATGTCGACATTATTATCAACAACTTTCCATTCTACTTTGGTGGTAGATCAATGCTAGCTAATAAGGTTTAAAGACATGAATGGTAATCTTGAGAGGTGAACAACATTATCAATGACTTGTTGCACTCTCATGATGATAGGGCAATGCTAATTCCTTCACATAATGATTGAATAAAAAGATAACATATTGGTTATAGATGATTCAAGTGATATGACATGGTGTGATATATATAAGTTTTCCTAGGATGATGAAAATTGCCATACATAATGATTTTTTGTGGCAAAATTTTTGGTGTTATGTTCCAAATTGTTTTGAAAAAAAAACTAGGAAAATGTCAAAATTTTAGTGTAAATTATATGGGTTTTCAACAAAATAAAACAAAATGACCATTATAGTTAAATCAAACATTGGGGCAACAACGACATGGCTTTTGCAATGTTGCTTAACTGATATTCTTTCATTAAATTAATCTAATGAATGAATGAATACATGTGTTCAATACAACTTATCCCTTTTGTTTGTGCATTCTATGCATTTGAATATCTCCTATTTTATAATCACCATAATCATAATGGCGATGTCACATTCATACCATTTACCACGGGAACTCATCAAAATCCTAGTGATGACATTCTTCATTTTGCACATTAAAATTCTTTAAAATTCTTCATTTAGCACCTTGTCAAAACATTCTTGACCCGCAAATGTTTACCAAATTACACTGGTTGATCTATAAAATTCTTTAAAATTCTTGCTTCTTTGGGCTTCCATAACATTCTCGCACCAAGAATGTCATAACTATGATCAAAATGATATTTTGGGATGGGCATTATTTGCTTTAGTTCATTTTAGGGCACTATGTTATGCAGTTAGTCATTTCCCCTTTTATCTATTTCCGTCCATTGTAAATGACATTCACATCATTTTGGGCCCCCTTTCCATTATATCATTTGCATATGTGCACTTTTAGATTGAATTCAGTGTGATAAATATTTAAATCCAACCTTTAAAATGTGTAACATGGTCCCCCTTAACCATGTCACTTGAATTCAACACCCTATCCCAATTTAACACACCATTAGAAAAAATTAAAATCTCGTGGCTTCCATTAGATGTTAACAAATAGGAGATCTACTCAAGTGCAAACATAAAACTTTATTGAAAGGAAACTACATCATAATGCTCACAACACAAAACACAACATCAAAAACTCTCCAAGGTTCTTATCACAAGAAATACACAAACTTGTGTAATGAAGAAAAAATAGGCAAACCATCAACACCAAGGTATTTAACTAAAAGACCAAACCACAAATAACCAAACTAAAATAAGTAACAAAGGTAATTCAACCTTGTGAAAGTAACCTAATTACTTTCCTACTCCAGTAATTAATGAAACCTAACTAGTTGAGCTTGAATTCTCAATACTCCCCCTCAAGCTCAAATCCACTTCTAGTACACCAATCATTTTTCTAAACTCTTTAGCTTGTTTGTACCTAAAGCATTTGTGAAAATGTCGGCAACTTGATCTTTGGTACTGACATGAATGAGGTCAATTTCTTTTGCTAGAACTTTTTCTCTAATAAGTGCTAGTGCACCTCGATGTGCTTTGTCCTAGCATGATAGACCGGGTTGTTAGCAAGTAGTATGCTACTAAAGTTATCACAATAGATGACAACATGAGCATGCACTAACTGTCCCAAATCTGAGAGTAGTTTTTATAACCAAACTACTTCACATGTAGCAATTGCTGCACCTCTGTATTCTGCTTCCATGTTTGATAATGCAACTGTTGGTTGTTTTTTACCGCTCCAATTAACAACACCATTTCCAAAAGAAAATATGAAACCACTGATTGATCTTCTATCTGAACCATTGCCAGCCCTATCAGCATCCGTGTATCCATGTACTTGTAACTGGTTCTTGGCTTCATAAAAAATTCCACATTGCAAAGTATGTTTTATGTACCTTAGTATGCGCCTCACTGCATCCAAATGTTGTTTTCGTGGTGTTTGCATGAATTGACTCACCACTCCAACTGCATAACTCAAATCTGGCCTTGTGAGGTCATGTAAATCAAACTCCCCACTATGCGTCTGTACATAGTGGTATCCTCCACGAGGTCTCCTTCATCTACACTCAATTTCACATTTTGCTCCAATGGAATTGAAATGGGTTTACATTCCGTCATCCCATATTCGGACAATTTGTTCAAGGCATATTGCCTTTGTAGTAACTATATCCCTTTCGGGGAATAGATTACCTCAATGCCGAGGAAATAACGCAACTTTTCCAAATCCTTCATCTCAAACTTTTGTTTCAAAAGCTTCTTCAAATTAGAGATGTCTACATCACTATCTCCTGTGATAATCAAGTCATCAACATAGATGACTATGACTACAATCCCATGATCTGTCTTTTTCACATATAGTGAAAAATTTGCATTGGATGTTTGAAATCCACTTGTGACAAGATACTGACCTATCTTATCTAACCAAGCTCTAGGTGCTTGCTTCAAGCCATACAAAGCTTTCTTCAACCTATAAACCAAATTAGGATGTATTTGGTCCACATAACCTGGTGGTTGTTCCATGTACACTTCTTCCTGTAAATCTCCATGAAGAAAAACATTCTTTACATCCATTTGATGTAAAGACCATCCTTTTGCTGTTGCCATAGCAATGATTGCTCTTATAGTTGTCATTTTGGCAACTGGACTATAGGTCTCCTCATAGTCTATGCCATACGTTTGGGCATAACCTTTGGCAACCAAGCTTGCTCTGTATCTGCTCATAGATCCATCTGCATTGTGTTTGATTCTGTACACCCATTTGCACCCAATTGCTTTCTTATCTTTTGGTAAAGCTACCAATTCCCAAGTAGCATTCGCATCCAAAGCTGCCATCTCTTCATCCATGGCAGTGTCCCACTTAGGATTTCCAACCGCTTGTTCAAAACAAGTGGGTTCAACCTCTTGTATAACTCTCACCATGTATGCGTAATGATGAGCTACAAAGCCATCATATGTGAGTCTTTGTATAGGGTACTTGACTCGTGTGGATCTTCGTACTCCACTGTTGTTGTCAGGTGTTTTCAAAGCTTTCTTGACCATCCGAGCTCTAGGAGTAGTAACTGAAGTGATTCTTGATTCTTCACCCTCACTCTTCTCTGATTCACTTGATTCACCATCTACATGAGAATTTCTAGATGATGTTTGAGAACTACCATGTACAATGTTTGAAGATCTTAATCTTCCTTTCCATGGAATGCTACTGGACCCACTAATTGAAGACTCTGTGGTCCACTAATTAATTGTGATTCTTGTTCCACATTTGATGAAACATCACCATTTCTAGCTTTTTCATCTTCTGCTACCTTCAATGGTGAGTACCAACTAGCCATCTCATCAAACACAACATCTCTACTCACTTGCAACTTCCGAGTGGAAGGGTTGAAACATCTATATCCCTTTTGTTATGAGGAGTATCCAATGAGGATACATTTTTCAGCTTTTGGGTCTAGTTTTGATCTCTTCTCATCAGGAACATGCACGTATGCAATGCAACCAAACACTCTGAGGTGTGAAACATCAGGTTTCTTGCCTGTGAATTTTTCTTCAGGTGTCATGCCATGAACTGTCGCTGTGGGTGTTCGATTCATGATGTAGACTGCAGTTGCTATCGCTTCAGCCCAAAAGTAATTTGGCAAATTCTTCTCATTCAACATGGCACGTGCTATTTTTGCAATGTGCCTGTTTTTCCTTTCAGCAACTCCATTCTGCTATGGGGAATAACTACATGAGTACTTCCTTTGAATTCCATGCTCCTTCAAGTACTCACTGAATTCATTTGAAAAATACTCTCCCCCTCCATCAGACCTTAGGCACTTGATGTTCACACCTTTCTCCTTCTCCACCATTGCTTTGAAATTCAAAAAATGTTGAAACACTTCACCTTTGTGTTTCATGAAGTAGACCCACACCTTCCTTGTGTGGTCATCAATGAAACTCACGTAGTACTTGCATCCTCCAATGGATTCTGTCTTTGTGGTCCACACATTTGAGTGGATCATTTCGAAAGGTTTAGAACTTACATGAGTTGTTTGAGCTGGGAATGGATGCCTAGCTTGCTTCCCCAATTGGCATGCTTCACAAACCTCTGACATCACCTCTTCTACTCCAAATTTGGGAAGACCTCCAACAAGTTTTTGTTTCTCCATGAGCTTAAAACGTTGGAGATTAACATGGCCAACTTGCTTGTGCCAAATTCCAATGTCTCCAGCTCCTTTTCTATGTGTGAATAACATGGAATTCACCTCAGGCATGTTCACATCCAAGGTGAACATTTGTCCATTCCTTTCCCCTTTTGTAATCAATTTGCTTTGGTTTTTCATGTCTTCCATAAAACATCCATTTGGGTTGAATGTCACCTGTAAACCTTGTTCCACCATCTGGCCTACGAAGACCAATTTTTTTGTTATGGTTGGAACATGAAGTACATCTTTTAGGTACTTTGTTTGCCCATTTTCCATGGACAATGACACCTTGCCAATTTGTGTGATGGGATGTGTAGTGTCATCACCAGTTTCCACAAACCCTGGTGTCTTCAAATCCTTTGTGTCTTTAAATCATTCTCCATGGCTAGTCATGTGGTTTGAAGCTCCAAAATCCACATACCAGACATTGTTGTCTGGTACACCTCCTATCATTGAATTTGCCATGTGCTGCATCACAAACAGTTGCTCATCACCTTGATTGATAGTTGATGCATAATTCCCTTGTTGCAGCTTTCCATTTCGTGCATCATGCTCCCTTTGATAACAATTATTTGCCATGTGCCCAGGTTTCCTGTAGTAGTAGCAATTTGAATCGCTATTTGGTTGTTGACCTCGATGACTTCCACCACGACCTCCACGACTTCCTCGACTTCCTCTTCCTCCAAAGTTTCCTCGTCCACCTCCATGAGCTTTACCTTCATGTTGTTGATGTCCACCATGCGAGCTTCCGGGTCGACCTTGAAATAAGGTTTTACCACCTTTGCCTCTACCTCTATTGGTATTTGAGTAGAAAGCACTTTCTTATGATCATCCATTGGATAAAGTATTAACAATTTTCATCTCTTCACTTATAAGTAGTGTTATTAAGTATTGGAAGTTAGGAAATGTTTCTCGAACTGCAATCGAGGTACGGAACTAACTATAGTCTTTTCCAAGTCCATTTAAGGTCACGGCCACTAAATCTTCATCATCTACGGGGGCTCCTATAGATGCAAGAGCATCTGCAAGGTTTTTCACCTTTGTAGAATAGTCATTAATGTTCATCTTGTTTTTCTGTAGATTATGCAACTCTTGCTTGAGCTGCATTTTGCGGGCTTGTGTATTGGTGCTGTACATCTTCACCAATGTATCCCAAGCTTGCTTTGGTGATTTTGCATCTTGAATGCACAATCATGGAATCGGACACATTCACAGAAAGTTAATACAAGACTTTCCTTGCTTTTTCATGCCAAGTTTTATTGGCTTGAATTTGTTGTTGTGTGGGGTTTTCTGGGAGAGGAGGTTCTTTCTCATCACCAGTTATGAATTCCCAGTAGCCTTTCCCCATCAAGAAATTCAAAATCCTAAATTTTCACACTTGGAAATTGTTCTTGTTTAGTTTCTCAATTGCAATTTGAGAAAGACCGTCCGCCATCTCTCAAGGCACCACTCAATGTCTTCTTGGGGTTTCAAAATGATTTTAATTCCTTCCTTGGGTTTCTAGGGTTAGGGTTAGGGTTTTCCTTCCTTAGGTTTATAGGATTAGGGTTAAGCTTAGGGCTGAACAAGATAGACCTTGCATATGTATGTATGTCTTGAGGATTATACGAAATTCTACACTATACATAGGTTTTACGTATAGGTACGTATCTCGTATAATATTTCGTACGGTATTAAATGCATGATTACATACCACACTTTTGTACGAAGGTCTTGATAATGTATTTGTGCTTCCCAATCTTCAAACTCCTTCCTTCAAGTTCTCCCAAGTTGTATTTGCTCCACTTCAAAACTTTGCTTTGATGTCTTCTCAAAACAAACTTTTGTCACAACAACTTTGCAAAGCTACTCCACACACACATAACCTTGGATCGATCTAAAATTTTGGTGAAACATAGAACACTATGTCTACTACCTTGTTAAAAAATTTCAGCTCATTTAAGTTCATAAAATGAGAGATCTTGCTACTTCTTTGAAGTCACCTCAAACTGGGACATGAACACAAAATGACTTACAACTCACTCTCAGCAACTCCAAAATCCTTGAGATTTTGGGAGTCACATAACATATATGTCTTCTATATCTGCTCAAAATTTCAGCTCTATTGATGATGACTACAAAGAAACATCACTTTCAAAAGAAATTGACTTCGAAACTGAGATTGAAACTTCAGATGCTTAGATCTCTTTCAATACAGATCCAAATGACATGAAATTTCTCTCACACATATATTACTATATGATCTATAAGATCTCAAAGCTGCAAATCCAAAAAAATGCAAACAAAGGAGATATGACCAAAAAACCAGATCTGGCATAGAGTTTTCAAAAGCTCATAACTCTCACAAATCATATCCTTTTCTTTTGAAAATTTGAAAATAAAAACGTCCTATAGTTTTCTACAACGTCTCAAAGTTTCACTCCAAGATCTTTTCACTATAGCTCTAGATCTAGCTTTAAAGATCAGACTTCTACAACTTTGATATGTTGATCTCCTCTCACTTCTTTTCTTTTCTTTTCTTTCTCTTCACATTCTTTCCTTTCCCTGTTTCTCTTTTGCACTTGACAAACTCCTATGATATTACTAGAAACTCTCAAGTTGTAGTTTTAGAGACTTTCTAGCTCTAGATCTCTTTCAACTTTCTCATCAAACAACCTAAGCTCTGATACCATGTTAACAAATAGGAAATCTATTCAAGTGCAAACATAAATCTTTATTGAAAGGAAACTACAACATAATGCTCACAACACAAAACACAACATCAAGAACTCTCCAAGGTTCTTGTCACAAGAAATACACAAACTTGTGTAATGAAAAAAAAAGAGGCAAACCATCAACACTAAGGTATTTAACTAAAAGACCAAACCACAAATAACCAAACTAAAATAAGCAACGAAGGAAATTCAACCTTGTGAAAGTAACCTAGTTACTTTCCTACTCCAGTAACTAATGAAACCTAACTAGTTGAGCTTGAATTCTCAATATTAGACGCTTCATCATTCATATGATTTTTCATCAAAGATGTTTACCATGTTGAACTTTTCTTTAGATTCGGTGATGTCCATGTAGCCTTTATAATTGTAATTCATTACTTCGTGCAACAACCATCATATCTATTACATTGCACACCTCCCTCTTTCATTTTCATAGATCCCATTGTCTCTTTTAACTTATCCTTCCTTCAAGTGTTTAGTATGCCTTTGGGGTCTAGGGTCATTTGATAGCCCTAAAAGAGTTTTAATATATAAACGGGCCCAATAACGTTCAATGGAATTAGGTTTATATCGAAAACCACCATCACCCTAATAACCTATTTAAAGAGTTGGGCCTTTGTAGCTTCAATCATAGCTGTTCGGTTCGTGGTCGATCAACACCTTTGCCTTTTTGAAGCCTTAACACGAGTCGACAATTTCCCTTTCCAACAACACTTCAAAATAACATGTGATATTCTTACCATTCCAAGCATGAATGTGTTTTCTTCCTTTTGAACAACTTATTGGACAACAAATGGTTCATCTTCAAAATTTCATTTAGGAATGTTTGCACCATCATATCTTTTCTTACATGTTTTTGAAGGGACACTTGAAGCAAATTGTTTCGAATTTTATCATGTTCTAGTTTTAAAATAGACATTTGGCTTATAGCTCACTCAATTTCCCAACTTTTCAATTACCTTCCCTAATTTTTTCCATATTGTTTCAAATGTGGCTTGGACATCACATTTTTCAATTGTAGGCTTCCCATGATGTGTGTGCACACATCTCATTGACCCTATGGGTATTCACCTTTTATGTTGCACCCACCCATAGCAACGAGTGCTCAAGGAACCTTGATGTAATTCATGACACTTTTGTTGCAATTGTGCAACATGTTGATTTCCATGTGTGAAAAGAATAACTCCATGCACTTCCTTCATTCAATTCCTTCTATAAACGAATTGACATTTTGCTCACCCAAAATGGAGTTATCATTTAAACTGATGTTATTATAGTCAATCCAATGTATGTAGATCTATTTCCCTGATCTTGCACAACTCAAAATTTATTGCTTTGATGGAACTCAAGTTAAAGAAAAAAACTACTACGACTAACACCCCATTGATTAATTCTTCTCTTTAGCAATTGAGATATTTGAATGTTTACACAAACATGTTGATATATTTTTACACAATTGTGCCAATGCTATTTGGAGCCTAAAAAAAGGGTGAAAGGGCCTTCCCCTTTCTGTCTTGATTACGTTTCTTTGTCAAAAAAATTTCAATTACATTGCGAAAAATGCAAGCATCTTCCATGTTAAGTTGAATAGTAGTGATAGGCCTAGCTACTTTTCAACTTCCACCCTTTCATGATAGACCCGTCATCAGCACAGCTGACCTATTACAAGCGGTTGGTTGGTGAGATGGAAAGTTTTTGACTTTTACTTTGTGCTAATTTGACATCCTTTAAATTCTCCCTTGTTTTTAATACCTCTGTACATTTTCAGAAGCTGGGGTGTGTTTTATAAATAAAGTTTTGCAGGGTTTTGATGATCTTCTACTCTTTGGTACAACATGGTTCCATCTTCCTTTCGCAGAAAGTTGAAGGTACCCTGCCTGATGCATGACATAATCCAAATTCCCAATTACATAATTGTTTGAGACCTATCATGAAGAGTTTTTGTCCAGTTCCTGGATTCGAAGGCTCCAGCTTATTTGTTTAATTCTGGCTAGAATTTATAAAATATTGACAGGATCTTTGGTGCAGTCCTGAGCAGTAAATTTTTTGGGTGGACAAACAATGGTCCTGGGTAAGGCTCTCCCTCCCCACCCCAAAAAAAAAAAATTCCAAAAAGGACTTTTTGGTTTGAAAATGAAAAATTTCCTTGTTCTCCTTTTCTTTTGGGTAAAATTTTTCAAACAGAATTCCAATTTTAATTTTAAATTTAATTTTTGGATTTAAAATGAAAAATTTCGTTATGTAGCTTTTTTTGGGGGGCAAAAAATTGTCAATCAATAAAAAAAATGGGCCTGAGTAAGGTTCTCCCTCCCCTCCCCCCGTGCAAGCCAAAATCCAAAAATATATTTTTGAATTAAAAAAAATGGTCCTGAGTGAGGTTCTTCCCCCAAAAAAAAATCCAAAAGGAATCCAAACCCAGTTCAGTTCTGCCTTGACTACACCCTTCTGGACACGCTATGGTGTGTACATGGGGTATATATATATATATATATATATATATATATAAAATTTGCTTTCATTTGAAGATACACAAACAAACAAGAAGCAAAACCTTCTTCTTCGAGATCCTCAATTGTTTTTGGCTACTCTGAAGGTGGCTCCTCTTGGACAGATAGGAGTTTTTAAAACAAATTTGCCCTCTCTCTACTATTGCAGGCTCCAAGGATTTGATGGTGTAAATTCTGTTGCAGAGACATAAAGACATTCTTTTGTGTTCAGATGATTGTTGGGAAGCTTCTTGTACATAGGAACAACTCTTTCTCTAAGGGGACCAGATAGATAGATAGATAGATGCTGCCTTGTGGTGAAGGGGAAAGAAGAAGAAGAAGAAGGACTTGGTGCTGCAAACTGTTTTTTCTGCACACACATTTTTCAATTAAATAACATACCTAAGTACTTCTCCCCCAAAAGGGGGGAGGAAAGGCTGGTCTTGCAATGCTTAATGAACTTATTATACATATTGCCGTACCTTTTATCATTCCGGCATCTTCTTGATGATTATTTTGGGGGGGGTTTCTTGTTTGTTTTTTTTTAAATTTAAAATTTATTATTTTTATTATTATTTTGGGGGGGGGGGGGGGTGGTCATTCCTAAAATTCCGACTATAGTTGTTGAGCCGAAGGGAAAAAAAGAGAGAGAAGAAACCAAGTAATTTATTTTGCACTACTTAGACACACCGCACCACCAAACCGAGCTTTTAGGGCATGTGCTCAATAGGAACATCAAATGAATTTCTAGAACTTTCAACATTGCGAGTCAGATGATTTTGAGGAAAATTGACATTTGTTGAAAATAATTTAATTATAAATGGGAAAGATGTTATGTGTAGGGTAAAGCCCTACTAGGGAGGGGGCATTCTCAAAATAAGGGGCCAAGCCTGGTCCCACACTTTAGGAATGTCCCTCGCCCATGAGCTTTACCTATCATAAAGTGCGAGGCAAAATTTATCAAGAACCAAACCCATGTAAACCACCAATTCATGTGTGTGAATGGGAGGGTTCTTATGCCTACTCCTCATTAGTGGGGGGGTCCTTACACCTATAAGTAGGCATAATTTCCCTCCCAACCTTAGAGGAGTAGGCATAATATCCGTTCCAATTTCTAGGAGTGAAATTGATAGATATAGGGTGCCCTCCACATACACTACAAATTTTCTCTCATGACCATACGAACTCAAAGCAGTGATTTGTTGTGAGAGGTGATATTTCGTGACCTGGTGACCCTTTAAAAAAAATTAAAAAAAAAGAAAAAAGAAAAAAAAAGCCCTTGGGACAAGTACAAAGACTTTTACTTCACTGTAGCCACATTTAGACAATAATAAGTTGGCAACATGTGGCCAAAATATAGCATGATTACTAAACTTTTCTACTTTCCTCTATGACATGTAGTCAAATTTGGCTAGTTCCTCTTGTTAATGATAGCCAACCCACCAGCTAGCTCACAAATTTGAAAAACAAAAAAAGACTGGGACCAAGCTTATGAATATCTGTCAAGAGGTATAAACTATAAACGACAAAAAATGAGATTTTAAAAAAATGTTATGAAAATCTCCCAAAAATGCCTTCTTCCAAAAGAAAAATATTATTTCATTGGGGGGTATGAAATAGAGAAAATCATCATGAACATAGGTGACATACCCTAATTGTTAGTGTAGTACCTTAAGAGTGACATACCATAATTGTTAGTGAAGTAGTACCTTTACCATTTTGGCACTAATTAAATTATTTTCAATAAAAAGTTCTAGAATTTTTTTTGACAATTTTTCCTCCTATCTCAATTTCAGGAATTAAAAAAAATTTATTGCTGATGTGAAAAATGAAAAACAAAAAGAGAAATTATCGAGAAGATGCTGGAATGGTAAACGTATTATGTTATATGCTACAAGGACATAAGGTGTAAATTATGCAATTCAAAGAAGATTTGATCATATATAGTAGTTGTTCGCTCTTGTTAAGAGTTACTCTTTAAAATGTTTTTAACTTTGTATACTATTTAACAATTGTTAAATCTTTTAATAAACTTAACCCCTAAATGGTAGGTAAGTCAGAAATGGTTTTTCTTTGGGGAAACTTAAATGGGTGTGAGCAATAAAAAAATCAAATTATTTCTCAAAAATATACATGTTTTTGCAGAAGGTTTTTTGAGAACTTTTAGATTCTTTGCTAACTAAGCATTGCAATTTAGAATAAGGTGAACCCCATAGTAGTGTCATTTTAGATTTTTTTTTGGTTGGTGAAGTTTCACCTCAAACTTTGGGAAACTCTTGCTCATAAGTATAATTTAGCTTTGCTCTTTTATCATCTCTCTTGCCTGATTTGGCTGAAATTTCTAGTATGAAATGTGTGAACTTTAAATTCAACTATTGGTTTTATAATTATATTCAAAATGATGAGTAGATTGGACTACTTTTCAAACTAAGCTTTCTAGAAAATGATTTTGGTTATGTTTGAGTTGTCAATCTACCAAAAGTTTAAAATTCATTAGGGTTTATTAACATTGTTTTGAAGTTTTTAGGGTTGAGTATGGTTATTTTGAGGCTCATTGTGGTGGTTCTAGCTTGAGTAAAGGCAAATTGAGCTACCTATCCTTGTTCGTATTCATGTTTATATTTATCATATCATTTTTTCCTGGTTTGTAAAGACTTGCTGAAAATTTATTAGTGTATTTGGACTATATGTTATAAAGTGGAATTTAATGATTGTCAAGTGATTATGATTAGTTGTATAATTAAGTTTAGATTAATTATGCTAAGTTTAATTTAGTTAAATTAATATATTTTAGTGTGTAGTTTAATCATAAATTGATTTCAATATGTACAATTGAAATTGAATTGAGAAATTGATATAAAATTCAGGTTCTTGTGATCTTAATTTTCCTTCGATGATTTAAAATGAACTCACTTATAACACATAAAAATCCAAACCCAAAAACATAAAAATGAAAACATAAACATAAAATGTGTCATGAAAAATTACATAAATATAAAAAAAATGATCCTGCCTGAGATCCCAGTTTGTCATTGTAACCTTCTGTTTTTTTTAACCTTCTAAATGATCCACCTTTTTTCTTCATTTCTTCGATAAATCTCATCCATAAAAAAACTTCAACCAAGTCTTGACCTTCAATAAGGCCGTGGATCGAGGATGTTACTAGAAGCATTCTTGCATTTGGCTCTCACTTCACATGGGCTTTTGTCTTGACCTTCAGTAAGGCCGTGGATCGAGGACGTTACTAGAAGCATTCTTGCATTTGGCTCTCACTTTACATGGGCCTTTCTTTTCCTTTTCATTTGGTAATTCCCTCAACCTTTCGGCCTTCTTGTACACATGAAGAAGAAGACCCATTCAAAAACAATTTAGTGTAATAGAAGAAGGTGTGCACCTTATTTAGTGTAACTTCTCTGTGGGCGTTTCAAAAAATGAAACACTCACTCCAGCCGTGCAGGTGTTTAGTTTCTTCAAACGCCCACCTTCACGAGACAAATTTTTGAAATTTAGAGCAAGTCTTTACACTCGTAAAGCCTGCTGCCTTGCCTCAGGCTTTTACCCTACACTTTTTTCCATTCTAAATGTGAACCCATACAAAAGAAATAAATCACTCGCCCCATAAAGAAATCCCTGCTTGTCTTCACACAAGGGGAGGCATTTTCTGTTGGGGACCCATTTTATATTTGGTGAGGAGAAGTTCTTCCGCTCGCTCCATTAAACAACGTGAAAATTTGTTGCTTATTCCAAAAACATGGGAAACGGACAACAATGCGTACCCTGATACACACCTTCAAGACTCCTCCCCCCCTAGCATACCCCCAAAAGGAAAAAAAAAGAAGAAAAAAAAGCAAAAAAAAAGCTGGGTCTATTGGGTGCATTTTGCAATTTCCCATTGGTTCGAGTTGAATTTTTATTCCGAATTGTGTCCAATGGCAAAGACTAATGGCCAAGGTGTGCATTGTGGGGACGGAGTGCACAAAGGGGCCCGCATCCAATTGAGAGCTCGAAACAACACACGGAATTTGATTTATCAGAGACAACAAGAACAGGAGGAAGGGGGTTGGGGGGGGGATCCCTGGCTTTAGGGGAACGGGTGGGGACGTTCCGTTTGAGAATAAAGTTGACTCCACCGACCAATAAAAACAATTGCCATAAAAAGGAAAAAAACAAAACAAAAAGACCCTCAAATGAATGTCCTGGAAAGTGGCACATTGTTGTCCTAAATAGAATCTTCCATGATTAAAATATTTAATTAAAAAAGAATTTTCTCTCTCTCTCTCTCTATATATATAGATTTCATTATAATCTAAAATAGCCACATTTAAGTCCATTACACATTTAAAAGTTCAATGCACTTGCCAAGTTTAAAAGCATTTAGTAACTAACTTGTTGGGCGAGAGCTTGGGAGCCAGGGTAGGGTCCATGGTTAGTAAGTTGACTCCACTACCCAATAAAAACCTTTGCTAAAAGAAGAAGAGAAGACCCAAAAAATAAATCAAAAAATAAAAATAAAAATAGACCCCTTTGAAATTGATGTCCTGGAAAGTGGCAATTTGTATGTCCCAAAAATCAAATCTTCCAAAATTGAATAATTATTTAAAAGTAATATACATATCAAACATTTTTTTTCCACTAGGTATTAAAATAATCAAAGAGAAAAGCGCATTCATGCCCACTATAACAATTAAAAACTTTCATTTGCACTATATAGCCTATAAGTAGCTTATGTAACCCCCCCTCCCCCCCCCCCCCCCCCCCCAAAGTGTGGGCCTGATTTTGGTAATGCCCTCAACCAAGGGCTTTGCTTGGGTTTAAGTACCAAGGAATGGTTCAAAAGCGAAGGCCCGATTTTTGGTATTGCCCTTGAATAATAAGGGCTTTACCTGCCATAAAGAATGTGTTAGAAATTATCCTTTAATGATAGTCAAATTTTACAAGGCACAACACCAAAATTGTAAAGCTCGGTTCAACATTGTAAAGCCCACTTTGGTGCAGGCAGAGAAAATATGTGTTATATGACATCTCGCCCAAATACACTAGGAAATTTCTTGTGATATTTCTGTTTTTAAAAAAAAAACCTATACTGATTCTACAAGGTATGAAAATTAAAAGTAATGTATTAAAAAAATTCAAAGTAAAATTTTAGGTTTTTTTTTAAAAAAACGCCATAACAAGGACGAGTCTTTAGGGGGAAATTTTTCACATTTGTGGCAATAGCAAAAATTTCCAAATTTGGAAATTTGAAAGTATACAATTGAAAAAAAATTAGAATGTTTTTTTTCCAAAAATTCCCCAAACTTTGAAAACCACAAAATTAGGGGGGCGGGGGGGGGGGAGGGGACTAGGGGATAAGTGAGAATATTGAGCATCCAATGGCAGTGAATTATTGAGAGCCCGCTATTTAAGGTGTTCCGACCAAATAGGTAGTTTAGTAGACACCTAGGAAGTAGGCTAGTAGTAGGGGTTGTAGCCTAGTTGCTTCGTCCCGACAAAGCGAAAAAAGCCTAGCATGGGGTGCCTACTTTTTATCGTAGGTCTGTTGTAGGTAAGTACCCTAAGGTATAGACTGCTTACCTTTGGTTCCTCGCTTTCTCCTCTTCTTCTTCTTCTTATTCCCCGCCCTCTGTGCTTGCTGGCTCGCTCGCGCGCGCGCAAGAGAGAACGGGGAGTCGACGGACGACGCAGTCAAGTGCAGCAGCAGCAGCAGCTGCTGCTTCTTCTTCCATTGTGTTCTTGGAGAGCGTGAATATCTCTTGTTTTCATGCTTTACACTTGAGAATTTAAGAGCCAGAATTTGGTTCTTTTGAAACCTCGTTTACTTGTTGTCGGTGTTCCCCTCTTCAGTGCGTTGTTGTTTTGTCGAGCCTCTGATGCCCACCGGAGAGAGAGAGAGAGAGAGAGAGAGAGAGAGAGAGCTTTTGTAGGATTTTTTGAAGGTGGTCGTCAGTCAGTGATTTATCTCTTGCTTTCGAGAGCGAGAGGCAGGCGGTATTCTATCATGTGAAGGAAACACTGAAGAGATCGAGGGGAGAAAGGCTGCTGGGAAGCGGAAGAAGAAGAAGAGGTGATGATCTGGTTTGCTTCCGCTGGACTTGTGTGCTTTTCTGATCTGAGAAAGGTGAATTATATTGGAAAGCTGTTAAGTGGAAAGTCTTTGAACAGGGCGAAAGGTCTTCTGAAGGTCTTCTGAGTGTAGAGAGAGAGAGACAGAGAGAGACAGAGAGAGCCGTGGTGGACAAAGTGGGTGGCGTGCTCCGACAGAGGGTGGCTTGATTGGGTAATAAGAAGATCGTCGAGAGCGGAGGGGTCGCGTGAAGGAGGAGTCAGATGTACTGTCGCAAAACACTTCTTCTGTTGTCCAGTTATGTCGTCGAGAGTCAAATATCAATTTTGAAGTCGTCAGATGTGTTCGCCATTTCTATCGAGTGTTGAACAGGAGTGACGAAGTGTGAATTGCATCATCAGGTTGTCTCAGTCAGTCACAACTTTGCAGCACAAAAGACTTGTAAGAAGATTAGTAGAGGAGCGTCCTCAGAGAGAGAGAGAGAGAGAGAGAGAGAGAGAGAGAGAGAGAGAGAGAGAGAGAGCGAGAGAGAGTCGGGGATATAGAGCCTGAACACGGGGAGATCATGGCTAGTGCTTTTCCTTGTTGTTGTCGTTCGAAGGTGCTCAAGGGGAAAGAGACGACAAAAGCTGATTTTCTTTGTTTCTTGTGTTGTTGAAGGAGGAGATGGCTTCTTCTTTACTGATCTGCACCTGGTCCTGTCCAAGACTGACAGAAGAAGTCGGGAAGTACTTAGCCTGAAGAAGAACCGTTGCGCTGGTCTGTCAAGGTCTTGACAGAGTAAGTGCTTGTGTCGTCGCTCAGCGTGATGTGGTGAAGCTTGTACTTGTGAAGCAAAAGCCACGATTGAGGGAAGGAGTGGTGTGGAGACTGAAGTTCTTCGGCGGGTGAGGAAGAGAAGACGTTGCTCAAGGCTACAATAACTCCGTGAGTAACCGATCAACTGATCTGTAGGTTTGTTGCGGCGGGGGAAGTGAGAGGAGTTTTCGAGAGCAGATAAAACCTGAAGGCGAAGAAGACGCTGCTGCGGCCAAGAGACGCCCGGGGAGAGAAGAATCTTGTATATCAAGTCATTGAGAGGCTCGATGACTTGATATAGAACTTGAACTTTCACTCCGGTAGCTGCAATGGCTAGGCATCCTCGTGCACGAAGATGCTGCGTGGGATGGTAGGCTCGGCTCTTGAGCGCATTGTATTGATGCTCTCCAAGTGTTGACAGTTCTTGCAGAAACATACAACGTTGTGCGTTCCGAGCTGAGAACAAAAAGCTTAGAGCGACGCTATCTAGAACCACAAGTGCCAGCAGACTCTCAGCGCAGGTGGGGGCTGTACAAGGAAGAAACTTAGTCACTAGACAAACTAGACAGGAAAAAAAGCTCAACAAAAAAGAAAAACAACAATGATAAGCATCTCAGGAGGAAATGGAGGAGACTAGACATTCAGGGAAAATTTCCAGAATGAAAGAAGTCTCCAAATGCAAAGGTGGTGGCAGCTGAGTTATGCCACATCTAACTCAGTAAGGACATGAGTATACTGGCGTTTTTGATAGGGGACCAGGAATCCATGAAGGCAGAAAACAAATTTCTGTCTTCTCATTCTCCCATTACATGAGTGCAGTCCTCACTGCTGCCATTTGTTGTCTGTGATGCATTCCTGCAACTTTGCTGCTAGCATTCTGCAGCAATGGGTTCAATGGTATCTTGACAACTGAATTCCACAAAGGTATGTCAATTTCAGCTTCATGAATGTTGCAGTTTATTCTCACATCACTGGAATTGCAAATCTCCCTTGAAGGGACTCGTTCATCAAAATTCAACACATCTCTGTTGGATTCCTCTGGGAAAGTTAGTCCATTGCAAAAACCATAATAATAATGTGCACACATTTTGAGAGTTTGAGCAGCTTGTAGATGCTGTATGGGTACTGTAGCCTTGTTGCCCAGTGCTTGCCTATGTCCTTTGTAGTCCGTTTGCAAACATCCCACATGGTGGTCACAAGGATTGATGTGTAACTGTATCAACAGCATCTACAGGAACATAAAGAATGTCAGAGGAAACACTTCATGAAAGAAGCTCGAATGCCAATCAAGGCAAACATGGCAGAGAAACTCATGCTTCATACATTTTGGTCAATAACTTTAGATCGACATCCTTGGCTGTGAAGAGCCTTAACAGAGACAGCCATTTTCTTGCAGCCAGGTGGCTTGACAAGATGTTTGAAGATGTTTCTTGGATCCTGATGCAAAAATGGCCACCATTTGTTTTGTAGCTGCTTTATACCCTTTTTTCTCTGAGTTTATGTGTACTCCTCCAATGGCATCACCATGTTTCTTTATGCCAAAACTGGTTATCAAATTGAGACTAATGTATGTTGGTCATGGTACTGCAGAATAACTGGCAGAAATAGGCATCTCCTTGTTCTAAGGGACATTGAGAATCAATGCAACATATGGAGGAGCACAATGGGAGACGATTAGCCAGTGCTGATTGATTCATGAGCGTGGAGGAAGGAATAAAAAAAAGCCAATGCAACACCGCATAGATCTCTTCCGTAGTGAAATAAGCAAGCACTTTCTGGTGGTTGGGCATCTCTTTCTCCTTCACTTGCTTATTCTTCTCTCACTTCCCCCTGTGCAGTTGCAATCACATCATCCATCATTTGCCTTAGCACATAGGGGGGAAGTCTGAGATGCATGGTGCACACTGCACTGACTTGAACAACCAGTGAGGTTGAATCCTGCCTCATGTGGAGCCAGTCTATGGAGAAATTCAAATCTGTTGCTGGCAAATCTACAGTGGATGCATCAAGTGCTCTTGCTCTACAGGAGGTTGCAGCATTGGGGAACACTGATGTACACCACGTACACTAACACAAAGAGCTTATTTGTGTTGGACACAGAGAAGCCTCACCAAGAACAGCAGAAGTCATCTGTATGTTCAATGAAAACCTGTTTCGACTGTGCCAAATATTGTGCTAGTGAAGATGACACTCCAAGAATTCACCAAAAGAATTCCACTGTTGAACTCATAACCATCCAGAGTTTCTAAGAACATGGTTGCAACCTTGTCAAAAACTTCCAAATAAGCACTGGAAGGTTCCTTTCATGCCCAAAAAGCCATTGGACATTGATAAGGTGCCATTCATTGAACTCAAATGCTTGAGAAGTCACCTGGCACAACTGGCAGCTCAATCTTTGTAGAGTCTTGAGTGTTGTACTCAGGGAATCCCTGAGCATTATGAAGTTGCAAAGTAGGCATTCCTCTTCACAGCATGCCACTCATCCTGGTTACCATAAAAGTACTTCACAGGTCCTCCTTGCTTGAGCCATTTGCTAGATTGCTCTTATCCAGTAGTACAGTTTGAAATCAGATCCTGGTGTTCTGATCCAGTTTGAAATACTTCAGAAGTCTGGGAACTAATTGTTCTCAAGACTTCTGTCCTTGGCGTGTTCTCTCTCCTCTGTCAAAGTGCTGAATTATTGTTTTGGATTGCCAACAGCTGATCTAGAATTCTAAGTTCTCTAAGATTTATACTCCAATTTCCTTCTCCCTGGTCTGTGGGATGAACTCTTCTGAAAATCAGCAAGGTGACCCCAACTGGGCACTGGTGAACTGGGACCACCCGGCTGCTATTTCCAGCCTTGATCAAGCCACACGTGAGTACCCAGCCAACCGCTCGGAGTGGGACTGGGATCCAATGACTCTGGCACAACACCATGGAAGTGGAGGCCCCAACAATTGCAGTGATGGAGACAGCAAAAATCATCTTACTCATGCAGGTCAGATCCAAGCATGCACAAAGATGGGTAGTTCTCAGGTCAACAGTTTGTTTTTCTCATGTTTGGTGGAATATGACAATGAATGCCAGATTCTAGCATAGATATGAAATCAAGTAGCTTAAAGTGATCTGGCATTTGCCTCATCATGTGTGATTTCTCAATCTGTGAGGATCTGTTCAGGGTGCAAGAGGACCCAACTGGTACCTTATATGTAGGCTATGTCACCATGAGTGGTAGCTAACATCATGACTGAATCTACTTATTGCTTCTGGTAATTTGACTGAAACTTAGTTTACTGTATAACTGTTTGCTCAAAATTCTGGGCAGATACATATATTCCAACCTTGATCCACTGTCAGGAACTGATGAAGTGGGAAGCCATGGCACCTAGTCCCTCCTATTCATGATTAAGGTGATGGTCTGATACTTTGTGAGTGGCACTCATAAGGTTATGACTGCACTCATTCTTCTCATGTTTGTTTTTCTATTTCTGGAATAGAGAAAAATGCTTACCTTCAAGTGTTTTTGTGGATATTTCTTTCTCTGCAATCTCATAGATGCAATTTCTCGATCTGTGGATGCTTCAGGCACAATATCAAACTTGCGGTCATACAACATGCTTTCAGGAGGGCTTCCACCCAATTTCACACAGACTTCAATGGGGATATACAATTCAGTTGGAGTCCGGAACTATGGAGCTCTTGATACATCAGGCAACCTTCCTATAACATCAACAATCCATAATGTCCTTGGCACATCAGGCATCCCAGGGCTTGCAGCCACTGGTGGTTCTGGGCTTCATGGTGACATTCGAAGCTCTTTCCATGACCAGCGGCGAGAGTTCTTTGCAAGCATGCAGCAGGATCTTCATATGGTGAAGAGAGAGGATGTAAGTCACTGCTGCTATACAGGTCTTTGAACAAAAGGTGGGGGATGAGGACCCAACAAAATGTGTCACCATCCTGGTCTCATGTTGTGTTCATGCACAGTTCAGCTGAACAAGCCAAATCAATCCCATATTAGCTGTTTTATGTCCATCCACTAATTCTGACTCCTCAAGCCAAAGCCCAACAGGGATTGCTTTCTCTTTACTGTGTGACATGATAGACTATTTGTAAGTGCTGTACTAGCAGTTATTCTTGTTGGAGTTTTACTCTTGCTCAGCTGCTTTGTGGAGCTTTGGTGGGTTTAAGTCAGTGCATCCAGAAATTAAAGATTGATAAATTCTACATATTTCTGAGATCTACTAGCATGTAATGTTCTGAACAGAACCTTAATGATGTGCATGCAAACACCTTTTTTTTGGGTTCACATCTCTTTGACATGCTGCAAAGTTTCTGGGTTTCTGAAGTCCAGTGAGATCTCTGCAGATAAGTGATGGCCATGGTGCTCGCCTAGGACTCAACCTTGGTGTGCGCACCTACTTCTCCATGGAAGACACTGTTGCAGGGCGACCAGGGAAAAGACACCGAGCAGCTTCCCCTGGGTCACAGGTCCCCATTTGCCAGGCAGAGGGTTGCCAAGCTGATCTCAGCACAGCCAAGCCCTACCATCGTCGCCATAAAGTGTGTGATCTTCACTCAAAGGCCTCCAGTGTTGTGATTGCTGGTCAAACTCAGAGGTTCTGCCAGCAGTGCAGCAGGTATTTGTCATAACCAACTTTTATAGCTTGGTTCTAATTGTACAGTTTATTCCTGTAGACTGGTGTCTTGGTTCCCTGAGTTGTCTGCCAATAACAGTTAGTTTTACATATGTTAATTGATAGCTAGCAGTTACACCTTTTGAGTTCAAAGGACATGACCAACTATCTGCACTGGTTTATTACTAGCACAGATCAGTACATCTCAGTGTATTGTATGCTTGGTTTTGAAAAGGATCTGGTTGTGTTTTGTGGCTGCACATGGCTCTCCTTATGAACAGATTCCACTTTCTAGTTGAGTTTGATGAGGGGAAACGGAGCTGTAGGAAGCGGCTAGCAGATCACAATAGACGACGCCGCAAGCCACAGCCCAGTGCTTTGAACTGTGATATGACAGATGCATGTGTTGGGATGAAGGGTGTAGATGAATTGTCAGTTTCTCATGGCAGTGGTGAGTGAAGTTCTTGCCAGCACACATTTTCTCCTCATGTCAATCCTGACTTTCTCAGCTGATGATGCTGATGTGTGTGGTGATTTTGAAAGCACAATGTACCTTGAACCATTTTACATGTCTCCGCAACTTTTCTGACATTTGATCTAATAGCAGACCCAAAATCAATGCTCTTGCACTTGAAAAAGTGTGGCTCTCCAAGTTCCACCTCACTTGAAGACTCTGATGATCCGCCTGGATCTGCTGGAAATAACTTGCAATTGCACACGTCTGCTGCAACAGTTGGAAGGGCTGCTGGGGAGGACCATTTCTCTAGTCAGACTGGGATGAAGATGAGTTCCAAGCCCATGAGGGTCTCAGAGGCACATGCTAAGTTACTACCTGCTATGTCACACTCCCCACCTGCCCCTCTAATGCTACATACTGGAAAGCACCAGCTGCCAATGGTGCCAGGGATAGTGAACTACTCCCAGGATGCCACTGGGTACCAACAATATTTGCAGGTACATAATTAGGTCAATGGTGGAATTAGGCAAAATCTAGATTATTGTCTTTGTTCTTGTTCTGGATTGAGCTTGATGAAGAAAAAATTGTTGTTATTTGTAGCATTTGTTTCAAGCCATAAACCACCACATGTGGCACCACCCTAATTGCCTTCTCACAGATCTCCTCTTCCCATTCTGGTTGCAGGGGGTTAATAACACAGGCCAGTCTGGCCCAAGCCTTTCTCTTTCTTCCATGGGAGGGCAAGGTCACCAACCTGGGACAAATGGACAGCGAATGCCCAGTGAGTGTTACAATGGGATGGATGTATGTGGTTCATGGTTAAGGACCATTCCCTCACGGGGGTCAGACCTGGTTCAGGTACTGGGAAGACCAGGAGGTCTAAATCTTCAGCATCTTTTGTCCACTGACTCCAAAACTCACCAGTCTCCTCAGAGTGCCACTTCAGCTACAGCAAACTCAAACTCTCAGGTCTTTAGAACTGGGCTCCATTCCCAAGTCCTTTTTTGGTGCAATGCCGTATGTTATGTCCATACAGCTATCATAAGTTTGTGCAATAAATTTGAACCTTTACATTCGTTTGTTTATTCTGTTCACAAGCACCTTTCTTGAATAGTACTCATGAAAAGTCAAAATGACTGAAGAAATTAAAGTATTAGCTGACTTCTTATTCTCAGAAATGGATCACAATGTTTGTGAACACCTGGTTTTGATAGTTGGTTACATTGGTTGCAGGATCCTGATGCCCATGTGTTTTCAGCAAATGATCAGAACCTTCTGCCCCTGCAGACATCATCTGGAGACATAGCCAGCTCAGAATGGATGCTTGGGATTTCGACAGGTGAACAAAATCCCAGTGACAACCGGAGTCATTTTACCCCCGAGTCATCCCTCAATAATCTATCACAAAGTGGTGAATTAGAAGGTCAGCAGATGCTGGAATTACTTGAAACTTCAACTCTCCGAGCTGGAGAGGGTGAAAATCCTGGTGGCTCTGGAAATGAGTTTTTGCACAATACAGGGACTGAATCTGGTGGTTACCATGGAACCCGAACTCTTGGTAGTGTTGGGAAACCTGATTTGAAGTACCCACAGCTCCATGCACCCAGAGCATATGGGTCATCTCCCATCTATGATTCACGTCACAATCTTTTGTAAGCTGCAATACACACAATTCCATGATTTTTTTCGTTCTGGTATGCTCCCTCTCCATCTCATGCATCCTGCATCTTTTAGGTGGACGTTAACATCATATGCAACTCCAATAAGCTTGTTAACCATTTCTTTTTCAAAGTTGCAAGTCAGGATCCATGAATTTAAGCTCTTTCTCTTGTGCTAATGTACCTTAAGTCAGTCTTCTAATGACAGAAGCTCCCTCATGTTTTGGGTGTTACAGCAGGACTCTGTTTTCTTATGATTCAATGGTGTGAGCAAAAATCATGAGTATTTTCCTGTCTCTCTCCACACAAGGGGTCCACTTGCATATACTTCTGGAAAGCAAGTGTAGCAGTGCTTTCTTGCAAATTGCTCCATACTCAAGGGATGTTGGTGATAGTCTTGTTCAAGCTGACAGCTGGGCATTTTTTTTTCACCAAGGAAGCAAGTTTGGTAGGATTGCTTGAATGATAGCCAAGCTAGCTGAAGATACAGAAGTTGATTCCCGAAGAGAACACTCTTTGGTAAGGATCAACCAAAAGGGAGGACTATAGGTATTTCCAGAAATATTCTCAGTGATACTTTTCCTTCGAAAACATTGTTCCTTTGCTTCCTAACCAGCCCGTCCTTTATAATTTGCATATGAAGCAGACCTCATACATTTGTTTCTGCTTTTTCCAGGTTTCTAGGCTATCTGATCAAATGGGCCCCCTTCCAACTCTTTTGTAAAAATGTCTGAGCTTTGCATCTGTGATTTTGATGCTGCAGTGGTATATAATTCCAAAAGCTCAATAGTTAATAAGGCAGAAATTGAGCACGCATGTCCATGGAGCACCACCTTGGGTTACTATTGATTACAGGTTATTTTCTTCATACCCTTTTAAGGGCTTTTTTAACTCCACATTGAAGTGCCTTCAGAAATAAAACTCAGAATCGACAACAGGAATGGGGATGTCTCTGACCACCAACAGGCCTTACCCATTGGAAAGCACAAGCACAAGATGAAGGTTATCATAAGCCATGACACATGTAGATCAATGAGGTAGACTTAGCAACATGCACCTTGAGCTTATGAAGAGGCCTCTCACACCTATCTAGTGAAGCCAGGGTTTGAGGTAATTTACCATTGCATGAGGGAGGTTGGTATAACATGGACAAGCTTGTTTGAAGGATATTAAGGTAAAACAATTTCATTACATAACTTGAAACAATAACAAGGTAGCAAAGACTTAAATAGACGTCAAAGTTAGGGTTATGATCAAGCAAAAGGAATAGTAATTATAACAAAAACAAGAGTGCTCATTTTGCACTCATCCTGAAACAAAACATTTGTAAATGGTGGTACAAGTGGGGTTGGGTTAGCAAAACTTACAAGATGGGTTTGATAGGGTTTGATATAGACTGAGAAATCTTGTTGGTGAAAACTAAACTACCTTACAATTACAAGGCCTAAACAAATAACATGCAATTGGTTTGTAACTTTACAACAAAATACAAACATTAAAAAAGAATGATTGCCAATTTGAAAAATCAAACAATTTTACAAGAAATGCAAATGGGTTAATTGTTTGACTTCAAGCCCATGGTTTGCAACTCTAGTGTCCATGGCATAAGGGCATGGATTGTACAAGTATGCCATATTTACAATTTGCCAATATGGCAAGTGCTAACTCCGATGCACTTTGCCAAATCAACCATGTGGTGATTGCGAATAACTAATGTGTGGTTAAGTTTCAATTTAAATTTTGAACAAAATATGTAGGGGCATGCAACATGTGACAGTAAGTTAGTAAATCCCCTCTTATATTGATGACCTTCATGCACATGTGTAGGGATAAAAAACTATTACAACTTATTTGAAAGGAGAGGGTTTTCTTTCTAAACATTATGTATTTCTTGTAGGTCTTTTTGGTGAAAATTTATTAATGAGCATATTGTTATGTATTAGAACATCCATGATAAAAGGTAAAATTTCAACATGTAAGTGTTTTGAGCCTTTAGATGGAAAAGGAAATGTGTTCAAAAACATGAAACCATGTTTCATCATTGTAAAAATTGTGTGAGGTTATAATAGATCTAAATATTTGAAAATAATGAATAGAAAGTTTTGATTAACACTCGTACATTGTTTTTGTGTTTAGGGGTGTTCATAATGTTTGAAGATCAAAACCAATGTTATACATACATGAGGTAAGGCTCCAAGGTTTGAAATTGAAATAATAATTATGCTTGGAAAAGTCAAAGTTTGAAAAATGTATATTTTATGATATATTAGATTGTTAGGTTGTTGATTCGTGTCTTATAACTTAATGAATTGTTGTTTGTTGCGAAGCAACACCAAAGCAAGACATGTAAGAAAATAATGCCAAAGGTCAATCAATTCTTAACCCCTTCAATATTTGGTCCAACATGGATCTTTTTGGGGTGCACCCCAAGCTAATCTCTTTAACCTTTAGGGTGAGAAAAAATAAGACCATATGTCGAAAACATCATTAGCGAGGGTGAAAAAGATTTTTTGGTGATTCAAGTTTTTGACTATTTATTTTGATTGTCTATATCCATAGCCCCACCTTCAAGTAATTCCTAACATGGGATCTTTACAAATTGAGTCAAGTCTTGTCACAAGTCTAGGTGAAGAAGTTAATAAAATTGTGATCCCTCCATTTCATGTGTACAAAATTCATGGGACATATTGGGTCCTAATTCTTTAAAACATATATGGATATGTCTTTTTGTTAGACATTTGTTGAAATTTTTTGTTGAATTTTTCCCTTGCTACAAGTAGGAGTTGTGAAGAGCTTTGTACCATGGTTGAAGATCCTTGTTTGAATTTTTTGAAAGAGAATTACAGAGAAGGAGAAAGAAGGAATTTGTTGAACTTTTGTGTGATTCCTATAATCTTTAGGCATCGGCAAGAACAATATTGCAAAACAAGGCAATTAGGTTACAATACACATAATCTTCAACATGTTCTTCCTATGACATTATGCTGTGTTGAAATCTAAACATCCATAGAACATCATGTGGAATTCATTGTAGAAAAGAGGTACTTGTTACCTGGGCCTTGGAACCCTTGTTACCTGGGCCCAGGGCCTTGTAACAAGGGCAGAGTGGTGCCACCTCCATTGAGTGAAAAAGGTGATTGTTTTTTAATTGTCGATGTTTTAAGTGGCATGCATTGTTGGTGTGAACTTTAATCTATCAATGCAATAAGTCAATATGCCATAGCTCTAGGCAATGGTGTTCTACAATCACATCAAACTCTTTCGACTATTATTATACACAATGTTGATGCACTTAAGAATAAATGAATAATGAGAAAAGTGAGGAGAAAAGAGTGAGGACAGTGAGAAGAAAATAGATGTTAGTGTCATGATGTCGATACAAGAAAAAGAAACAACTCCTACCACCATGTTAACACATGATTCCATGTGTGAATCATGACATCTAGAGATAAGGAACTTTTTCTTTTTTAATTAGGAAACCTCACACTATACCATTGTGTGAATACAACCTCACTACTAGATAGCACTTATCTAGGGTGATAACCATATAAACCTAATGTAATATTTTGTTAATAATTTGTTAGGGATTAGCACTCCTACCACTAGAGGTCCTAACACTAAGTGTGCCTCTGAATATTGGTTATGCGCTATGGAACAAACCCAGCAAAGGCCCACTCCACTTAGAAACATCACAACCCTGGTAGTGCAAGCCTTTAGGTGAGAGTGTAACTGGTGTTCCCCACCAATGATTCACATCAAGAGTGTTACCTCCCATGGATTCATGTTACAAGTGACATTGACAGAACCAAAAGTAGAACCAGCCAATGACTGCCTATCTGACCTAGAAAGAAAACTTAAAACATGCCTGAATAGGACACCAAGCCAGTTATATGATTGGGTGATAAATGTGTTTTCTTTGAATACTGTCAATTGGAAATTTCCATGACAATAGGTAGCTGAACTCAGTGCTTTAAACCTCAATTACAAATGCTTGATGATATGGGCCAATCCTTCTATCAGAAAAAAATTTCATGCCAAGATCTAGCAAGGCATTTACAAGGATTAATTGTATGCAAATATATTTTAAAAATCCAATGTAAAATAGTATGCTCTATTGGTCTACCTTTGGCAGTGCCCACATTGATTAAGTTGGAACATCTAGTATTTTGATTTATTATAAGCATATTGTGGACATGCCATCCAATGATCAGCCTAATAAGTATAGCAATTTCGCTCATGTTAGCTTACGGTGTGCGCATTCAGTTTTGAAACAGCATTGGCCAAATGTCTCTTCAGAGACATCTGATTTATTTTTTAAAAACAGTTTGGCCAAATGAAGTGTTTTCTGAATTTACATAGTATAATACTGTACAGATCTAAGTTGGAGACATTTTCTAACCTGTGGTCTGTTGATTGTAGGGTTATTCTAAAAGTGGCTAGAAATCCTAAACTATGCAAGTTCATTTTCAATTTGACAGAGCTTCAGAGGAAAGAGGGTTTACCAGCGAAATTGCTTGAGCTGTATGATGTTGGGATTAAAAGCTTACTAAGTGCATGTTACACCGCAAATTTCTTCTTGGATAGTCAACAAGTTCATGGAATTCACTGGTGAGTTGATTGCATCAATGTCAAGAGCTGGGGTACAAAGAAGGGGCCTTGACAAATGCCTACAAGGCTGAAAACACTAGCAATTGGAGGAAGGAGTGGAGGGACGCTAGGATTCATATTCCTTTACATATCTTAGGGCAGTTCCACCGCCAGCTTTAAACAGTAATTTGGATGTAGTTCAAGCTTTAAATAGCATTAAGTTGAGTTTGGAGTTTGGACTAGTGTTTTTATTTTATTTTGTGTTTTTTTCATTAAAAAGGAATAATTATCACAATATTCTCTCCTTTTTTTAAAAACAGTCAAAATAAGATATTTTGGATCACTTTTGTTACATGTCTATTGCTAGCTATTGTAGGTAACCACACTATAAAAGGAATTTTCTTTTGGACACTTTCTGATCATTTAACACTGTTCAATATTTCATATTCATGCTGAGGATGGAGAACTGACTTGCACAAACTCGTGAATGTGGTAGACATTCATTCTGGGTGTGGATGAACTTCTTCAATCATGACTCATTAAATTTCTTACAACTGAGCTGCTTCACCCATGCTTTCCTTGCATCCCACTAGGAGGAATCTTGTGTATGAGTAGGTGGAAGTTGTCTTGGCACCTAGAGGAGACATTATTCATACACATAAAGTGCCCTCTTCAAAGACTAAAAAAGAAGCAGCCAGACTTTACTTTCTTTGCCATGGCCAGTAGATTGAGTTCCCAAAGCCTCAGAACAATATAGCTCCCATAGTGATGTGCCCTTCCTAACAGAAAAATACTGACATAATCTGAATTTTCCGTGGAGGTGGCTTTAGATCTGTAAGGTGCTGTGGTTATCAATCTCCTGCTCCCTTCAAAGTGAATGAAAGAGGCATGAGCTCGTTGTTGCTCAATGCATGAGACAAGAAAGGTAACCAGATGTTCATACACTAGCCCACATACTGTATTGCCTTTTCAACATTTGAGGAATTATCTGCAGAAACCGCATGAGAAAAGCCTGCTGTCAGCTTCAATGATCAATAAGGGTTGAAGAAGCTTTGTCCCTAGTGCCTATTGAATCCAAGAAGTGATAACAAACCACACACCAGTCACCATTCATGCACTCCACAAATGAATAAACATTGAAAGCCCTATGTATCTATCATGTGAGATTCACATTAAGAGGGACAAAAATCTCTACCATTGTCTGAGAGTGTGAAAGAATGATGAAGAGTGAGGGAGACATCAGGGATGATGCAATTCCCAACAATACAACCAATCAGCAAATGTTTGCCATCCATAACCAAGGTGGATAAATTCTGACACATTTTTGTCTTTGCATGTGCAGTCTAAGAGCAAACTAAAAAGCATGTCTAACTTCTACATCGGCAACAGGGCATTTCAGCATACAACTGAAACACCATGTGCTTTGCTTATTTCCCCCATGTCAATTCACGTTAACAGCTAGCTAGCTACCAAGAGAGACAGACAGTCAGCACCCTAGAAGAATTAGGGTTTTCCCAGATGCTGGATAGCTTCAATTTTGTATCAAACTTAATGAGATACTTGAGACTTTAGAAGACAATTGCTTGAGAAGCAGGATTTGCAAACACCATGTGAATCTCTGCCTGCATCTGGTTCAAATGGCTGCTCCACTCTAATTGGTCTTTGTAATGTAGCTGCTGCAATGCTGCATCTGAATGCATAGCCCTCAGGATTCTGGTTCAACAAAATTGATGATCCACTCATCCATCGTTTGTGATGTGGCTGCTGCAATCCATTCATCTGAATGCATGTATGATTACAATAACAATTGCCAGGTTATTGTTCTCGCTGAGAGCGAGAGTGACGGCGAATGTGCAAAAGGTCACGAACCCAGTCATTATTTTGTTGCAAGTTTTGTTCTATCCTTTGCAATTCTTCTACAATTGTGTCAAATGGAGGCCTCTCTTTCAGTTTTGATGACCAGCACTTGTGAATCAATTCACACATACCTGGAGGATAGGTCTTGATTCTCATCATCTCTGGCCGACGGTTTTCCTCTGCCACAAGTCTTGCAGCTTCATAGGCTTCATCCTCTTCAAATGGAGCAACGCCTTCCATCATCTCATACAGAATCATGGCAAAGGAAAAAACATCCACACTCTTATCGTACTTCTCATGTCTAAAAACCTCAGGCGCCATGTACCTGTAGCTGCCTGTCTCTCCTGTCATCTTATACACATCATGCAAGTGCTTCATATCGATCAGCTTGCTGAGTCCAAAGTCGCCGACCTTGAGCTCCTGCGCATCATCGAAAATGAGATTGCGTGGCTTCAGGTCGCGATGGATGATGACATTGGGGCCGCCATGGAGATAACACATGCCTCGAGCAATATCCAAGGAGTATTTCACAGCAAGAAGTGGCGGTAACGACGATTCTTTCCTCCTCCTCGACTTGAACACCGCATGCAAATCTCCCCCTGCAAGATACTCCGTGACCAGCATAAGAGGAGGCCGCAACGTGACAGCTCCCAGGAACTGCACAATGTTAGGATGCCTAACCTTGATCATAAACTCCACCTCGTGCTGGAAATCTTTCATCACCGATCGATCCTTGGACAAGGACGATCGTATAGATTTCACAGCCACTGGAGTACCTCTCCAGGTGGCCTTCCTAATCTCCCCGAACGATCCTTTGCCGATGAGAACGCTATGCTCCAAGTCGATTTCCGAGGGAATAATCTCCCAGTCCCCATTTTGCGGAAATGGCGGAGCCAGCACTACTTTCCTCTCATGATCTCCCACCACTTCTCCCCCGTAATCCTTCAGCAGCTTCACCATCTCCATGTGCCCGGACGCCAAGGCATCAGCCCGCGGAGAATTACCCCACCGATCTCGAACATTAACGGAAGCACCCTAACAAGGCAAGAACCACCAATTGACGTGCAGTCATGTAGCAGCAATTCCGCCAAAACATTTGCGAAAAAGAAACGACAATCAATGTTATGCCCCTTGAAATTCATGACTTGTAAAGCAGCTTGCTGCCATCATCATCATCTCAAGGATATTGTTGTTGATTAAGCATATTATCTACTTACTTACTTATTAACCCTGCAGCAACAAGAAACAAGGTCCTATGTCAGTGGCTTTCCGTTAGGTTGCACAACACATTGTGTGTAACAAGGCGCTATGTCAATAGCTTTCCGTTAGGGTGCACAGCAGGTTGCGTGTAATTGCCTTCTGAAAAGAGACGACCCCTTACCTGCATCAGTAGGATCCGCGCTGCACTCTGACAGTCGAACAAGGCCGCTACATGAAGAGGGGTGCGTTGATCGTAGTCCACTGCATTCATAAGCATCTTGTCGGAACTGAGCAGCTGACGCATGCTACGTAAATCCTGGTTTCGCACCGCCCATTGCAGCTTGGACACCTGCGCCCTGTCCACCATCGCTCCTGGATTGTTCTCACCTTCCCTCCGCGCTCGCTGGCCTCCTCATCTCATCACTGCTGCTTCTGCGCCGCTTCTTCCCAACTCCTGCACGCTTCCTCCTTGACGCAAGGAGGCCACAATGGAGGTTTTCCGTACGAGACGTTACGTATTTGACCTATGTATGTATGTACGTATTCCTAGACACATAATATACTTAATACGATGCATCATACACATGCATGCACTGAGTAGGCGATTTGTGTATGAACCTTTACGAATACGCTTTGGTGTACGTATTTATTTAGGAATACACTGTATAAGAGAATATATTGTAATTTATTTTTTTTGTTCTTGTCCGTAACTAGATGTGTGTATTCCTCGACACCTAATAGACCTAAAAAATACGATGCATCGTACATAAATGAGGACTAGGCAATTCGTGCATGAACCAATTTTTTTAGTATTGGTCCGATGTACGTATCTTATCAATAAAATAAATACACCGTACAGTTTTTTAGAAAGCTGCTGACGGTGCATGGATGATCATTTTATTTCGAAAATTTTAAGGGCAAAAGTAGCAGTGGTTTTTTTTTGGGGGGGGGGGGGGGGGGGGGGGGTTGTTCTGACAAGATTTTGCAGAATATCGACCTCAGAAATATTCTAAAAAGAGTATTCTTCTATAATTTCTCTGTTTTTGAGAAAGGCTTTTTTTTAACTTTAAAAACACTGAAAAGTATGTGTGCTCATTTATTTTATTTTATTTTATTTTATTTTAATTTCCTGTCAGAGTTTATTGCAATACAGCAGGTCTTCTCAAGATTATGCCCACTTAAATAAATGCTAAGGCTTTAGTTCTGTCACCAAAAGATCCATAGCGAACAGAATTGCCCTTACCCAAGACTCCAGCGTCAGTTTTTGTCATTAAATAATCCTTTAAATACTGAAATGAAATTTTGTCGGTAGATCATGTTGAGGTTTTATAGTGTTTTCTTTTCCCCCAATTTTGTGATGTTGCTTTAGTGGTGGTCATCCATAAGAATATCCAGACAAATTTGTGCAATATTCAAAAACATGAAGGTAGCAATATCTTAAGCACCCTTTCCTCTTGTGTGCAGTTGTGGCGCTTTTTGGGGCTAATTTTTTAGAAATTTTTTTTTTTTGGGTGGGGGAAGAATATTTCTACCAAAAACAGGGAATTTGTGATAGAATATTGTATTTCCAAAATATTTTTCCAAAAAAAAAAAAAACAAATGTATTCCTTGAAATATATATATAAATTTGTTTTGTCAATGTGGAAGCTGAGCTCACCCTAGGCTTCAGTAGTCAATTACCAATGGAGAGTAAGAGATTTATTTTATTTTATTTTATTTAACTTATTTATTTATTTATTTATTTATGATCAGAAGTGAGAATGACTATTGAGCTGAAGTGTAAAAATTGCATACCAGGGTTTCTTGTTTCTTCTGGCAGGTGAAGGTACCAACTTGTAAAGTGCTGGCCCACCCAACCAGTGTGCAGCAGCACCTTCAATGGAGTTTGGTGAACTGATTCCCTAGTACTTACACTGGCACCCAGTGTTTAATTTTTCCAATTTTGTGTTGTACGCAAAAAGTGGTGATCATCCATAGGAAGATTTAGGCAAAATTTTTGTTATAAATGAGATATAATTTTTTTAATAAAATTTGAGCATAGTTCTATGATTTTTTGTGGCTATGAATTCGAACCAAACATAAATATCTGATGATTTATTTTTATTTTTGTTACAATTATCTAGATTGAAAACCCCCCAAAACCACTCTGCATTTTCAATTTTTCAAATTTTGATTTTACTCATCAGCAGAATTTCACTAATCACAAAGAAGGCTGTTGTTACCATGGTAAAAACCCAAATTTTGAGTTGCCTCTAAACATGTATAATATCCCATCTGAAGACAAAATCAAGGTCTCGAAGTCCAAATTTAACAATTTTGGGGTTAAAAGGGGACATAGTGCCCATATTACGTAGCTGCCAGTACTAGAAAGTTTGACACTTGGTTCTGGTAAGTAAGTCATCAGAAATATGGACCTCACTGTTAATGATTTTGTTCAGACATGGTTTTCCTAGCAAAACCCACGCTGCCCCCCCCCCCCCCCCCCCCCAAATGGCTCCTTTTCCATGCTTTTGTTTCCACCTGAAATGCTCTTACTTTTCTCATTACGCCTAGATATCTTTCTAGTAGATGACCTCTCTACATACTCTCCCTCCCTACCAGCCCCACCACTTCAATTCGTATTTGATTCATCAAATTCACATGTTGTCATGAATGGTTTCTGAATGTATATCATTCTAAAGATCACTTCACACTTAAGAATAGGATATCCAGCTTATCAATCAACTCTTATCCAGAGATACCCATTAGAGCTTAGATATGCCCAGGTTCACATTGACATAAGAAATAATTTAACTTACTTCACCCATGACCGGTAGTTTGAGGGGACTGCTGTTCTGACATGGAGTTATGGGAAGTCGATTGTTGATAGTGAACTATTGTTGTTCACAATGCCATCTCATCATCATAACATATCAATGTGAAGAATTGGAGCACCGACATAGCTTTTGTTGATCATTGCAAGGGGAGCTTGAAGTTCCTTTTGTTTTTTTTCTGTCTAGGTCTCTCTTTATTGTGCAATGAGCTTCCTCTTCAAGCCACCTTTTGTTGCAACATTTAGGAATCTTGTTTCTTTACAATTAGCTTCTTCTTCAAGGTGCCTTTTATTGCAGCATCTTGGCCTTTCATTTTTTGCAATGAGCTTCCTCTTCAAGTCGCGTTTTGCTCAACACCTTGGCCTCTCAATTTTGTGTGTGTTTTTTTTGTTTTTTTTGTTCTTTGAAATTATTGTTGCATTTTCTTCTTGACTTTCAATTTATGTTTACAATGTCACATCAAACTTCATGAAACCATTAAAGATTGTTCTTCTTGCTCAAATTTTTCAAATTGTAATCTAAGCTCAGGACTTGTTAAACCTTGGTTATCATGTGCATACAAAGTTTATATTTGAATATACAAGTGAAATGGAGTCTTGCTCTTTATATGATGACATAATAATTAATAGACTTATGCTTGAACACACTAATTTTACACAATTACAAACTATCGTGTGTTGCTAATTTGCTTTTGAGTCAAGATCTAGATGACTAGGTGAAGGTTGGGTCAACAACTTGGTTTTCTCAATTTCTTCTAACGCAATATGATGATAAGCAATGGATTGAACATTTTTCGGTCGTCAGGCCTTTTGTGAGGCAATTAATAGAAAAATTGAAGCACAAGATGTAGAAGAAATAAAGATACCAAATACAAATGTGTTGTTCCAGTGAACATCAAGGTGGCATGTTCATTATACAAGCTTGCACATGTAGCTAAATATCTGCAATGTAGTGAACTCTTCACGATTGGAAAGTCCACAATTCATTTGTTGTTGCACAAATTTATACATGTTGTGAACAAAATTTTAAAGAACCAAGTTCGATGGGCTGAAGGAGATAATTTGTTGTAGATGATGGAAGGCTTCAAATACCTTTCAAGCTTGCCAAATATCTAAGGGCAATTGATGTTGCGTGGATTCATATTCAAAAGTTGAAGGTCCTTTTTGCAAGTGATTATTATTCCTTCAAATCTGAGGCATATTTTATGCAATTGTAAACAATTGTTGATCATAAGAAACAATTTATGGACTTTTTTTTTGGCATGCTTGGTTCAATGAACGACTCAAGAATGTTGCATTTATCTTCAATTTATCAAAATGCTACACTAAGAGATTTCTTCCATGAAGAAAATTTGCATCATGGCATCAACCCTACATAATTGGAGATAAGGGATACCCGTTGTTGCCATGGCTAATGGTACCTCACAAACAAAATGCAATTTGACATCTATGTTACAAGCATTGTACAATAGATAATTGTTTCGTGCAAGAGTTGTAGTTGAAAACAGTTTCAATATATTGAAAAAAACCTTCAAGGAATTGTTGATCAAGTCAAACCTATATGCCCTATTGTTTCTAGATGTGGTTGTTTGTTGTTGCATGTTCCACAACATGATTTTCAGTGGCAAAGATATTAACATTGACAAGTTGATGCTCCATTTGGAACCAAAAGATATGTTAGAGATTAATAAAAGGTGTGAGGAGGAGGGGCTTTGATCAAGGGGTACAACATGATGAGGTGAATGAACCTAATGTTGAACTTGCATTACAAGGGGGTAAGATTTCTAGGATCAACCAATGCATTGCAATAAAACAGTACCTAGCTAGGAAATCATAGACTGATGCAAAATCATCGTTGAAATCAAGGGTTCAATTCCTACTATTTATAAATTATGTACATGTTTAAGGGGGTAAGGTAGGCTAGCTTAAGCTAAGTAAGTTAAGTACGTTATACTAGGTTAAGTTATAGTAGGTCAAGTAGGTTAGGCTAAGTTGCCATCCAGGTGAAAGCACGTTACATGGGGGCCAAAATTGTGTCACATTGTATTGTGTTTTAAGGGTCCCATGTTTGAACTTCAAACATGTCATTATTATGAAGGATGTTCACAATTTTTTTCATATTATGGTAGGTCAAAACCCAAATAAATCAAATTCCAAAAACACTATTTTTTAATTTAATATGATGTGATGTTATTATATATTTGTGCTAAAGAAAAATCACAACATATCAAAAAGTACAAATATACTCAAAAATGATTGAAGTGATTTTTAATCTTTATGAAATTTGTAATATTTATTAAACATTGTGATTCCATATCATTAGAATAAGTTTGTGAGCCATGTGAAGAATTTGATAATTATCATATCACAAATGGGTGTTTTTGGGGGTGATCACCATAAGCATGTGGTAAATTAACATTTTGACAAACTGTCACTTTCAAATGGAAGTTGACAAGATATGTGAGGTGGATCATTTTTAAAATTTTCATTTCAAACATTTTTTGGCTAACTAATTCAAATCCAAACCTAGTGCATTCCAAAAGATAAACATGTTCCATTACATTACATATACCATAAATATACCAAGTATTCATTGAATTTAATATTCTTTAAAAATCAAATAGTATTAGATTTCATTAACTTTGTGAAAATCAAAATATCAAGCTTAAAAACCAAAGTGAAACCCAAAATTAAATGCAACATGGTTTGCAAAAATTTACATTACATACATGTTGTGAAAATGCCCAAAGTGCCCCCCTCTTTCGCCCATGTACCTACATGCATTTTACGACCTACCTATTTACCTAACCACTCACCTTTACCTACCTACCACAAAAATATATTTTTTGATAAGAAATTTATTAATAAATTACTTAATATGGGCAAAAATTTGACTAGTCAAATGGTTGATTGTTCACCAATCAAAATGATTAGTCAAATGATCCATACTCTATGAGTAAAAAAACCACATTAGTCATAACAAACATGTCAAAAGTATCTTGTCCAAAATGATGAAGTGGTTTTTTTTTATTAGATTTTCCAGAAAAACCCCTAGGAATTATACTAATGGAAGAGAGGAAATGTTGGCTCCATTTTCTTCCAAAACCCCATTTAAAAAAAAAACAACATGAATTCAAAAGTTCTACCTCATGTCCAAATTTGAACCAATTGTCAAATTCATACATTTGTACTTGTTAAGGCACTTGTTTCAAGTCTTTGTTAAACATATCATGTACCTTATCCCACCACTCTACTAATTCACCTACTTGAATACCTAATGTTTCATGGCATAGGTTAAGCAAGACATTTTCTACCTCGAGGTCTTCATATTTTCACAACCTAAAATATGTAGAATATGGTTATTGATTATTCAATTTAATGACAATACTTGTCAACTTGGTGATCTCCATTTGTAGCTCTTATACCTCCTATTGGGACTCATATTTGTATTGTTCCTTTGTAAACTTAAGAGCTACACACCTACTAATTATTTTGGCTCTTGTAGTTTTAAAGTCTTTTACTTGTTCCTATAAGCTATGTATGTTTTGGTACACAACCTTGTTACTATGTTGCTAGCCCTTCTATTGAATAGTCAAATCATCCATCTATAGTTTCACTTGCCAGTATTCCTTGTTCATGTTCTCGTACTCTTGTTGCAAGTGAATATTCTCATGTTTGATTCATTCAAATCCTACATGCGTTCATTGTTGTTGGTTTGCCTTTGTTTGAGTCATAATAGGACATGATACATACCATCAACATGTTTATCCCTATGTTTTACCTCCTATTGCAAAATTTGGATTTTATTTTTGTTTGTTCCAAAAAAAATTGAACCCACTACTTCTTTTATACCATTTGTTGATTAACCAATTTCAACCTCAATATCTCTAACAACATTGCAAACATGTGTTGATTATATTTAGCCACCTATTGGAACATGCATGTCACTTATTTGTGTGGATTGGCACTTTCTCCCATTAGTACACCACTTGATGTATGAAAACCAAATGTAACATCTTGTGAACTAATGTTGGAAGACATACTAAATGGGCAATAAGCAAACATGTCTATTATGGAAGTACTAGCAACAAATCTTAGTTTGTCCTCAATACTTGGGTGCACCATTTTGTGCTTCAACTTGATGTACTTGTTTAGGTGTTGTTCATTGCATCTAGATGGTTGAAATTGTTGAGATTCCTCCTATTGATGTAAAAGGTCTTGTTGTGCATAATACTCAAGTTCCTTGTCCATTGTAGATGTAGGAGATTGGCACTACCTTGATTCTTATGCACATTAATTTTGACCCACATTTGAAATTTGAATCTAATTTCATTATTGTATGCCTATGTAGTACAGTGCTAGTTGTGATTTGTGTTGTCCTTGCATCCTTTTTCGCCACTAAAGAAGGGGAACTTCATCTTCCTTTTCATCTAACTACACAACAAATTGGGGTTGAATACACATATGCCTCTATTCCGCTAAGGTTATTTGCCTAGGTGATTGACTACTTGTTCGAAGGGATTGACAAGTATTGTATAAGTGTTGTTAAATATGTTATGCCATACACCCAACTACACCTTTAAATGATGATGGGGGTATTGGTGTCTCTTCCTTCAAAAACTAGTCTTGCATGAATACTTCAATTAATGGAGTAGAGTTGCAAAAATCTTTATTTTCCACCACCATATTGGTTCCCTTCAAAATTATTGTCTAAGCTACAATGCAATGTTATAACTCCTTCATATGGTTGACCATGATGTCAACCTAGTTAATTGAATCTCCTAAATTTGCAATCATAAATGTAATGACATTTTAATTGTTAAAATAACTTACTCATTCACACCGGTAAATAATTTGTAGCAACATTACAAATTAGGTGTTGTACAAATACATCTTTTTGGAAATGTTCTACTGTTCCTTTCCAACATGTGTCCACAAGTCCCATTACAATATTTGTGTTGCATGTTCAACATGTTCCTTTGTGCAAATAGCCAATTTAAAATCACATGTATTAGAAATCTTGATTTTTTTTGTAATAATCAATGGTGATCTTCCAAGTATTCAAGAATTACACGAAATCATGGCATAGAGTTTTTCATTTCATGAAAATAACCCCATTAAATTGGTGACATTTGCCCGAGCTTGTTTTTTGTTCTTTCATATTAACCCATGTTTCTATGTGTTCAAACTCCATAGTGTATTTTTGCAATGCTAGTGCAAACCAATACCTATCCTCTTCCTTTAGAAATATGGGTTTGGACATCTTTTCTTTTTGCCTTTTAATAGAATGTGAACGTGATGGTATATGTTAGCATGTCATAGTTGGTTGATTTACACATTGTGCAAATTGGGTAATGTGAAATTCTAGCACTAGTGGGGCTAGTGTTGGAGCCTTTGCAAGCTATGTTGTCATTTCATCCTTCACCTATTCTTTAACCACAATTATTTTTTCATCTTAATCTATAAGCACCATGTTGTCTTAATCTGCTACCAATGTTATTGTTAATTGTGAAGCTTCCACAACATGTGTTCAAGCTCCTATTCATTAATTGTTAAAACTTATGTTGTTAAACAATTTTCTCTATATTACCTTCATCCTCCTATTCTTCTTGCATCAAAAATGGTGATGACAAACATTTTTCCATTATTTCTTACTTCATTTTAAATGTGTTTTTTTATTAACTCGTTCCTTTATAATTCATGCCAATCTTTCCAAGAAATTATTATTAATTATTTTGTAGTTTGTTTATAGTGAATGTGTTAATAACAAATGCACATTTGTTGTTGTTTGTAGACAAAAGTCAATGCATTCATCATTTAAGATAATTTGTTTTTTTTTAAATTGCTTTCTTGGTAACCTCCTTTCTTAGCAACACAATAATGAATCCCATGTGGGCCACCAACATACAAGTGTACAAAAATTTGTCAATGTGGTTTGCTAACAATTTTGTAGTATACATGGACACATCTAAAATGTCGTCTACACCTCATCGTTAACAAATGCCTATGTATAGACCTAATTTTTGAGTTCATTGTTCTAATAAATAGGTTGACATCTGAATTGCTTCCCATTATTGATATCTATACGACTTGTTAAGTTATTGTTACTTGAACCCGTACTACCAATCAGAGTCTCAACAATTCAAACCTCTTGTAACTTAATGGCATCATTCACATCTCGACTACCTATTGTTTATACAACTAGTTGAGTGACTCCCTATACCACACACATGCAAGGTTTCAACTTGTTCACATTCACCAAAATTGGATGTGGTTCAAAATTCCCCAATGGTGCTAGTTGTATAATAGTATTAGGAAGACAATACTATAAATATACGGTAAGGTCCACACCAATGCTTGGTGAATTTCACAACTTTTGCTTCCTTTGGAAACCACAAAATGTAATCACCAAACCTAAATGTTTTCTGACATTGTTGTGACCACAAAAATTTATTCCCGTGTGTTTCCACAACATTTTCCCGAGCCTTTGTGCTATATTCTTGCAATTTCTCCAACTCATGTAAACAACTCATCAGCACCCATACTAGGTTTATATCCCATGGTTTCGCCATTGAATCAAAGCAAAGTATATTTGGCCAGCATTAAGGGATGCAAATTGTACACCAACTAGTAAAATATGTAAATGGTTGCCACTTTGAATGTTGTACAATACAAAAATAACACTATAGATAATTGTTCATCCCAATCATTTTGATTTTCATTTATTAATTTTGTTAAAAATGCCTTGATCATGGGGGGACACTTAATGTCAAATTTGGGGACCACTTGTATCTTTCAACCATTTTTAAGGGGGTAATATTTATGTATATATAACAAGAATGTAATTTACAAACCTTTATTGGTTACAAATTCATCCAAAGAACTCTAGATCAAGATAATCTAACTAATATATATACTTTTCCTTCTCATAATTCATGGTGATAGTAGATATAATGGAATCAATGTTCAATTAATTGGTATTATTCACATCATATTTAAAATTGAAATTATCATGGGATTTATTAAACTAATTTAATAACACCATTATAATTGGCCCCCCGAATCATGTTTTTAATTATAGCATTAGGTTTATTTATCAATTCAATGGGTTTTCTTGAAAGTCCCCATCTATTTCCAACTTTATTTTTGATTCTCTACATTCTCCTTAACCACCATGTTCCATTGCTTATGACATCATATATATGAATGGGTTTTACTACCTTGGAATTTTTACCAACTCATCACTTTGAACCAATTTGGTTGTTATCGTCCTACACAAAGTACACCCCATAATCATTGCCCAAGCCTAACAAACATGTACTACTAGCTAATGTAGCTGTCAAATAAACATCTAAATTATTGAAATACATGGATTTTTAAACACATGTTAACCTATCGTTAGACAAAAAAAGAATTGCATTAAGTTGGTTTACCAACGTGGACTTGAAGATCTTATTCCCTTCATATTCCACAATAGGGTGGATTGCATTTCAATACAGCCACCATCAATTAAAAACCAATTTTTCATTTCATTTAGCATATCTAAAATTACATCTTGTGTCTTTAGTTCTATGATGGCCACATCATCAAACTCATTAGCAATTATATCAACTTCCACATGTGTAACAGTAGGTGGTGGAACATGTTTTATTTTTAATTGCATGTGTTTTTGTTTGATCCTTGCTAACCTGTTCCTTGAGATCTTAAACCCATATTGACGGCCTCTGACCAACTTGACATAAAAAGAAAATGTGAAAGTTTGCTCTTTAAAAAAAAAACCAAATTAGGATCACATGTTGAATTTTTTTTTCCACAATTTTAAATTATACCTTAACATCATAAAACCTAAAACCATAAACTAGTGGCTACATGCTAAAAACATTAATGTCTAAATGTTTTTTTTTGCCCACTTAAATGTTATAAAACCAAAATGAATTTAATTTATTGACCTTATTTAATCAACATTATTTAACAACTAATTGAACCTATTAACATCTAATGCCAAAAATTATAATATCAAAGATTTACACATACCTTATATTAGTTATAATTTTTATATATATAACCCTATATGTGAACTAATCAACTTATAAAATTTATCCCACAACTAATATACTACACTCTATATTTTTATTCACGTATTTTCTTATTTTTATGAGTAATGTTTCCCCCAGGGCTTGTTCATATCATTGGACAATTTTGCCTATCCATTACCTTGTGGATAATAAGCAATGGGATTAGTATTTCAACAAGAAGTGTTATGTTAGATGCTTGATAACATCATTAATGAAATGAACCTTTTGATCAATGACCAATGTCAATGGACAACCAAACATAGTGAAAATGCACTCATAAATGCATCTAGCTATGATTACAATTATGTTTGTTTCCAATGTTCTTGCTTTCACCCACTTTGTTACATAATCTATTGTACCCAATATGCATTTTTTTCCAAATGTGCTAACAAGTTTGATTAACCCCATGAAATCCAAACCCTATTTCATGAATGGTTTTTTTGGTAATGAAATAACCAAATTAGCCAAACTCATTATCTTTAGACCACATGTTCATTGACATAAATCACAACTTTTGTAATATTCCAACACATTCTAACAAGGTTGCCCACCAATAACCAACATCCAAATCTTTTTCATTGTGATATCCAAGGCAAAGTTCCACCTTTGATCCTTTCATGTAACTCCCATAACCTGATAGGTATTTCTAAGGCTATTAGATAACATCATAACTAGTTGTCATGTTCCTACATGTACAATACACCATGTTATTATAAAAGCATTTATTTGTCAAAATATTTTGTGTTTTTTGGGCTATTCTAAGATTATCCAAAAAGTGATTTGTCTTTGGGTACTTTGTTACCTCCTATAACCATCTAGGCTAAACCAAAAACATTCAAGCATCTATGGTGTGATTTGGAACACCTACAAGTTCATGAATATATCTAACAATCTAGACAATGCATCCATGGTCACATGTTTCTTGCTAGGTTGTACACTACCCTAAAATTGTACTTTAGGAATCATAAAAATCATCTAGCAATTTTCCTAGACACCTATGGCTTGTTGACTAAATACACTAATGCATGTGATCAACATAAAACACAAACTTGTTTTCCAAGTTCCAACAGGTAATGTATAAATTTTGCAATGCAAAAACCATAGTTAAAGCCTCACATTTTGTCATGGTATGCTTTGTTTTACCTTGTTAAACAACCTTGAAGCATAAACTAGCAATTGGTCTTTACGTATTTAGTTTTGAGCCAACATAACCCTACTACTAGTAAAAAAAAAATCCATATGAAATGGAATTCAAGTTGTCAATTAGGTGAAACTAACATTGGATCCTTAATGTATCGCTTCTTGATGAACTCCCATGCTCATTGACATCTTGTTGTCCACACAAATGGTTATGTTTTCAGCATATATCTTGTTATAAGTGCCATTATGAACATAAAATCCTTCATGAAACACTAGTAAAATTATGCCATGCCATTGAACACTTGTATTTGCTATGGGTTGGTGGGAATCGACATGTATGCTTATATCTTCTTGGGATATGTAATTTCCCTTCCTTAAAACTATGAATCCCGAGATCACTCTTGAGAATACTATGAAACCACTTTTTTTTTAGTTCATGTTGATACCATACTCCTTGTTTTTGAAGAAGCATAACCTTAGCTTGGACACGTGTGTCCATGTCACTATAAACAATGAATTCATCCAAAAAAATCTTCATGAATTGACCCATGTACTATTTAAATGCCTTACTCACTATTCATTGGCATGTAAGCAATTCATTTTTCACTCCAAAAAACATTATTAGCCACACAATTAAATGTTCCTCAATCTATTATGAAAACAATCTTTTACCTTTTTATGGTGTAATGGATATTTGATGATACCTAAAATATTTATCCAAAAATGAATACAATTCATGTCAAGCCACAATGTTGAGTATTTTGTTCATAAATGGTAGTGGATATGAGCCTTTCTTCATTGTGATATTTAGCTTACAAAAATCTATGCAAATTTGTAACTTCCCATTTTTCTTTGGCACCACCATAATTGAAGAAAGCCATGTCACCTCCTCTACTAATTGTATCAAACTTGCCATTAATACCTTGTTAATGTTTTGTTTAACTATAACACTATAGTTTGGGTTCATGCAATATTTGGCTTGTTGATGCAATATTTGGTTTGATGAGCCAATGGAATTGTATTGTCTAGCTCAATCTTATGTCATGTGAACTCAAGAGGGATCCCCATTGGGTCCTTGCAGGTCCATGTCATCCTTGAATTCATATAATTTTTTAAAAAAAAACATATTTTTATTTTTATCAAGTGTGCATTAATATTTATGCATTATGGTTGCTTAGTGGTGTTTAGCTTTAGTTAAATGAAATGTTCTTGCTTTGTCAATGTCCATTTTTCCACCTGCATATGTTGCACCTACTTTTAAACAAGTGTCTCGAGTCCAAACAAGATAACATCAACCACATTTGCATGCTTAGTGGACTACTTTTGTCGGAATATTTTAAGAATATATATATATTTATTATGTTATCATGTCAATGTTTATGTAAAAGATTTCAACATATATGTAATTTTCAAAAAATTTAAAACCTATTTATAAGTCGTTGGTTTTGAATACAAATATAGGAGCCAAAAACCATGTCAAATAGTGGTGAAAACTATGAACTTTTTTACATATGTTTTTTTAACATTTTAAAGTTACATTAAGCATTCCAAGTTGTGATAAATGACTAATATGAAAGTTGAGGAATTCAAATTAAAATATCATTAAATTAAAAATTGGGTTTTGGTTTTCAAAAAAAACATTTGAATTTAAATATGTGTTGTGTCAAATGTGGATAATTTTACAAAGGATTAGGTAAAGGACTATTGTAATAACATAATTTTGATGGTAAAAAAATAAGATGATAGTAACCTACTACCCAAGTTCAAAAAATATTCATAATTTAAAAAACATGGAATTTTTTTATTTTAAAAAATCAAAGTATTTTTCAAAATTTTCAATTTTCTAAAGTCTTTTATCACATGTAAATGGGGTGTAATGTGCATGACATATAAAACAAAGTTGTAGTTTATGATATTAAAAAAAAATCAAAATTTGTTAGCATATTTTGGTATGCTTCAAAATTATTGATAAATTTTCAAGATGAAATGCAGAATCTAGCAAAATTTGCATACTTTGAAAAAAAAATTATTTATTCAATAATGATTAACAAAAAAATGCGATCTATTGGGGCAACTATGTGTATTTCTAATAACAAGTTGCAAGAAAATTCATTCAGAAATTCTTTCATATGAAAAAGTGAAAATTGAATAAAAAAGATTCACAATCCTTTTGTAAAATAATCCCACTAGCTCTTATCTACATACTTGCACCTCGTTTTAATGTCAAAAAACATGCATTATTGTGCTTAATGATTAGTTTTGAGAGCTATTTTATTCATTGGATATTTTTTAAATTAATTCACGTGTTCCAATAATATATTATAAACTTTACTATATATAAAATCTTATACTTTCAACACCAAACTAAATTACCATTTCTAAACATTAAAAATTAAACATGCATTACACTTATTATCGTTCATGTTAATATGAGTACACCTTTTCACCAACAATATGGTGATAGGGGTGAAAGTACATTTCATTGACCGCCTTTGGGGCACTTTTGGGTATAACATTATAATACATCCATTATAATTGTTCCAAAAGCATGATACATTTAATTTTGGGTATCAATTTTGGTTTTTGGGCCCTACAACAATTATTTTTACAAAAGTAATGTTATGTAATATTATTTTAAAAATAAAAATAAATTTCATTATATATATTGAAGGGTCCATGAGTATATTTATAATATACATTGGTACAATAAGGCCATAGTCTCGTTTTGACTACACTAATTTTAAGGCTTCATTAGTTATTAAAATAATCAATTTTAATGATTTTAAAAAAGTGACCCATTTAGCTATGCTTGTTCATCTTCTATGTGGATGTGATTTTTGTCAAAATTTCAATTTACCACACAATTATTGCATCTTTGATGAAAAAACTCAAATTTTGAGATGAAAAGTTACAAATTAGTCACACAATATCCAAACATGGTTCATATTATGTGAAATGACATCATTCAATATACCTTCAACTTTCATAAAAACTACAAATCATTTAAATTATTTTTGGAATATGTTTTTGGTTTTGAATACACATTGTACATTACATTTGTTTCCACAAATATATTATAATCTCCCACTTTATAAAATGAAATGAAATAGTCTCTTTTCTAATATCTTGCCTAGGTTATATTCTAACATAATATGCAAAACTATTGTGAAAATCTTTCAAAAGTTTAAGGTGGGATACACTCAAACATGCACATCCCTGGAAAGTAATACAATGTGACACCCCAAAGGGAATCAATGTAATGTGCTTTCACCATAGTGGGTTTCTGGGTACACCATGTCCTTTAGGCTTATTATGGGTTGAATTCATGCCAAATCCAAAATACTTGCTACATTAATATTTGGGATTGGGTCAACAATTTGTGGAATAACATCTGATTCCATTTGTGATTTAATTAGTACTCTACCCTCTTCCGGCTGGAGTTTACCCACCTATACATGTACCATCACCATGATTGTTTATTGCCATTACAAGATTTGTTTCCATTGTTATTTGATTAGTTGTAGTACTTGTACTTTTTAGAATTGGTTTTGATACCACTATGCTTTTAACCAGTCTCATCTTTTACTCTAGGTAATGTTTAAAATTAAAAGATATTTTCAAAATTGCCCGAAATTTAAAGTATATTTAAGTTTTTTGCATCAATGTGTTTATGTTTCAAAATATTTCTTCAACCATTCTTATCGATGCATTCCCTACCATGCTAGATATGATGCAATAGGTATTTTAGCCTACACCTCCATATTAGGTTATCATATATAAATAATATTTCAAGTTTTTAGAAATATCAATTTCCCCCCTTACGGGTTAACTAATTGTAGTTATTGAATTGTCTCCATAAACATTTTCATTTTTTCTTCTTCTATCCAATACATGTAGTAATTTTGTTTTTTAGCGGCTTCAATTTCCATGAACACACTTTTTTCGTTCTTTTGATTTGGTTGCCACTACAACATAGAGATTGAAACAATTGATGTCAATTTTTTTGTTAGTGTGGCATTCTTGTTCGTAAACATCTTTTTCATTTCAACATATCATGGACATTCCACCATCTTAAGGCCCCACTAGACCACACACGTGACAAGGAAATTGCATTGGTTTAACATTTTTGTTATTATGAACTATTACCCTAATAACATTTATAACTACTTCCTATTTCTTATTGCAACATGTTTCCATTGTGTGATTTGCATGCTTATAGTTTGTATAAAACAAGGTGGTGTGAACATTTTAGTGTGGCATTCTTGTCCTTAAAACATCTTTTGCATTTCAACACATCGTGGGCATTCCACCATCTTATCCCCTACTAGACCACACACGTGACAAGGAAATTGCATTGGTCTAACATTTTTGTTATTATGAGTTATTACTCCAGTAACACTTATCATTATTTCCTTTTTCTTATTGCGACATGTTTCCATTGTATGATTTGTATGCTTGTAGTTTGTATAAAACAAGTTGGTGTGAACATCACCTATTATTGATGTGGTCATTGCAGTAGTCATTAGTTTTGGAATAATCAATTGAATATAGCCTTTTGCTTCAGTGATGTTGTCTTCACATGTCACTCCAACATTTTTGTGTTCTTGTAAGCTAGTTTTCTACATACCTACTATAGCAACCCATAGGTATGGTTGAAGTTCATACTTGAACACTGTAATACAAAAACTATCAATTAATTTTATTTGTAAACTATTGGCCAATTTCATCAAACGCTTTTCATAAACTTCCAATGTATTTGTGTGGTTTTGTTTAAATGTTTTTGGTTGCATATATACATGTTCATCATTCTTCATAGATTTGAACCAATTCTAAGATGCATGTTCCACTTTTGGAAAAATGTTGTTGGAATGTTTCACAAGGAAATTTTAACTCCATTATGAGATTGTATATTGTCAAATGAATAGAACATGTTAACAATGTCTTCATCTTTTGTTTCACCATTCATTTGTATTGTTACTTTGAACACTTGCACATGAACATTTATATCTTTGTCATATGGTGGATAAGGAAGTTGTTTCCTAAGATGATGCCTTTTAACCTTTACTAGAGTAACACTTCTTGGCACTAGTATTGTCCATGCAAGCATTGGAGGATTACTTCCCTTAAATTTAAATATTGCATGTTGTGTGAATACTTGTGTAATTGGTTGACCATTAATGGTTAATGTATAACTAGGTCTTGCTCCCAATATGCTTGTCGTTATGTTGGGAACAACCCCATTCCAGACTAATAAAACCATCATATGTGGATATGTAGTAGATATCCATGTGGTACATTAAACATTCTTATGCAAACTTCCAAAATCATTGCTAAGATTGAATATCCCTATGACACCACCTAGATCGTGATTAAACATTTGCATGTGTCAATCCTTAGCAACCATCATCATCAATTATTGATTGAGTACTTATTCTATTGATAGTGGAATTGCCCTTACTAGTATCCCAAAACTTTTGGCTACACACCTCAATCTTGTTCTTGAACTTTTTACTTCGTTGTGATATTCTTGTTATTAATGGTTCATCATGCATGATCGCCTAATTAGTAAATTGTTCCATCACGTCATTCGTTATCGTTTATTGCAAATATGGATATGCCCATATTTGAGATGCCCTTCCTATATGTAGAAGGTACATGGTTTTCAATTATGTGTTTTAATCGGTCTTGAAACACACCTTGGTTGGAACCTTTTAAAAAATGTGTTTGTAGACATTGCTCCAAGAGTCCGATGTGAGAATTTAGGATCATTAAAATCAACATGAAAGTAATTGGTATTCTTGTTATTAGGACTAACTCTCCTTGTGATAATTGTATTGGTTGAACGATCATTTGCATCGATCCAACCAATGGTTGTTGTATAGTCTGCATTGGTGGATTTGCCAAATATGTTTTCAATGTTAAAAAATGCACTTATGGCACTCTTCCCACCATCTTTGCATAATCTAGTTCATTTTCATTCATTGAATGCCATTGGTCATGTGGTTCTCCTTGAAATATTTTGGACTACCCACCAGTCGAAAATGAACCCTTGTCCTATTCTCTTTTTGTTGTTCTAGTAAGGCTTCCAAACCAACAAGTACCCTTCCTATTGATCGTGGTGTTTGTCCTGGCTAAATTTGTAATCACCTGATTACATTTTATTTTTTCTGGACATTCAAATTGCTAAGATGCAACTTCAATAGGTTTTTCCTTTGTTTTGTCACACTCCCTGTGCTTGCAAGAGTCTTTTCTAAATAATGTTGCATTGGTTTATCATCCACTGATTACATTTCACATTGTTGATCGCCTACTACAAAAAATCTTTAATCTTTGACACTTTTTGTTTCAAATCTTGATACAACATGAATACTTTGATGCATGTATCTAAGAGTATTTGCAACTTCTTTGTTGTTGTTTTTCCATTTGCATTAGTTATAAACCCTATGCATCTTGATCACTTGCTTGTTCCAATTGCCTTTGTAGACTTTTAGTTACCATTTAGTCATATGTATATTTTTACATGTCTTAAAACCAATGTTTTTCAAATGGGTATATATCCCATGGACTTGGAAGCTTTTGGGGCACATGTTGAAAACCAAAGTAGGTGCTTGTGTAAAAAACAAGGTGCTGCTACCCATCTTAAGACCTCACTAGAGGTGCATTCACACTTGGTGTTAAGGATTTTAATGTTGAGTCTCTTAACACCACACTACTCATTTAAGACTTAAACTTACTTATTGTGAAGATTTCATGTTAAACTAAACATTCATTCATTTAACATTAAGCTATCGCCTATTAACCTCAGGTGCCCCTTACAATGCCACCTAGATTTTCATTTAACATTGATTTAACATCAAGTGTGAATGCACCATAGGTGTATTAAAGTTTCTTAAAATTGTGAGAAAGGGGATACCCTTTCATGAGGACTTTTGTGCCCAAATTGTCAAACTTGGCACAATAGCAGATTGAAAGTTATGCCCCATGCAAGTGAACCTGTGAATAAAGTCAAATTATAACACAGGTTGAGATTACAAAGTGAATAGACTTTTGTTCTTCTTATATCAATCTATGAAAGCCCTCAACCCTTCAAAATTCAAATGAAATGGCGGTTCTTGTCCCAATGGGTTACCATCTTATTCGCAATATGTTCCTCAAGTTCCCAATAGCACCTCAATTTCACCATTTTTCAACAAAAAAATTGAAAGATTTTTCAATTTTTTTCTGGGGAGTTTATAAGCAAGAATCTACAAGGATACTTATATATATTTATATACTTTCATAGTTCATATTAATAGCCAAATTTGGCTAGTTGTTTTTACGGAAGGTTTTGATTAGGTATCTAAGTTGATTGCAAATTCAGTTTTGTGTGTGCATTCATTTTGCACTTGTGGTGTCATTTTGTTTGCATATGGATTTTATTTCGATTGTGCCCAAAATAAAAAAGAAAGCAAATAATATTTCAGTCTTTGTCTGTAAGGACCAGGTATTTGATTTTGTGGTTTTTCAGATTAATTTAGAATCAAAGGACCACTGGTTCTGGGGTTTTTTAAAGAATTGGAATCAAAGAACCATGGGTTCTGGGTATTTCAAAACCCTCAAAGAACCGAGGACAGTTCTCATGAAAGAACTAGTAGTTAACATTAAGAACCTCTGATTAGTTCTCGACCCATTTTTCGAGAACCACATTCAATAGATCAGAACTAGTTCTTGACCCATTTTTTGAGAACCACGATCAATAGATTAGAACCAGTTCTCGACCCATTTTTTGAGAACCATGGTCAATAGAAGAGAACCAGTTCTCAACCCATTTTTGAGAACCATGGTTATGAACCCAAAAGAAACCACCCTGATAACCAGTGAGGGGGCTTGGTGCAATTTCTAATGCCCGCCCAAAGACTGCAACAACCCAGGCTTAGAGAACACCCGCAGAAACATGCATTTTTGAACTAGGATCTTAGCAAACTTATAGCAAGAAGAAGCCAAAGTTCAGCTGGTTCTGGGCATATATATAAATCTATTGCAGTTGAATAGTAGGTTTCACAAAAAAATATAAACTCTACACATGCTGAAAATTTCAATTTTTATATATTTTAGCTATGAATTATTTTTGGGTGAATGTCAAACATTGTAACCTCAAAGCCCACCCATTTGTTTCAAGTCTAGAATATGACCATTGAGCTTTTAGACCAGATAGTGTATGTATTCCCAAACTAGTTTATTCAACTAGTTGCAGATTGAATTCCTTATAAAAATTACTGCTTACTTCATCCAAATCTTAACCTTGGTTCACAAACTAATTCAACAATTCTTATAATCAACAACCAAATTTGGTTCCGATGTTTTATAAAAGTACTTGAAACATGAACATAACAACTTTGAATCTTGACCAAAAAAACAATAAAAAATGATTACAAAAATTTCCCTACTTTGACTCCAAGGGATGGCTACCAATGTTAAGTACTAATTCTAATTTCTATGTAAATATTATCAAAATAGGTATTGGAATGTTGTTTTAATTTCAAGCTTCAAATCTACCAACAACTTCATTATTAATAGTCTTAATAAGTCCTCTACCTGTAGGTACTGGTACTGATAAACTTTTGTTATGCAAATCCTTAGTTGATGTTGGTTTTCTTCAATATCATCTTTATCTATTCTACCATACAAAATCAATGTTCTTAAAAAGACTCAAACTTGTAAAGAAAAAATGATACATAACAAAAATAACAAAGAGATAAAATATCGCCCCATTTCCCTCCAAAACTCCATTTGAAAGAGAACATCAAAAACTTAAAAGTTTGACTTCATGTCCAAATTTGAACTAGTTGTCAACTTGTTTGTAGGTTCAATCTTATTTTGCCTACCTCCTAATAATAACATTTGGAGATCCTGCAAGTTTGTGCAAAAATAATGAGTTAGTAGAATACAAAATAAAAAACATGGTGGAAGTTTCAAAAAAAATTGTGTAAGCCCATGCAAGAAACCATTTGCTTTTCTAAAATAAAATTTTACAACATATTTGGGTGGTTTGACCCCAAGTGAAAACCTTTGTAACAAAAAATAAACTTGGAATAAGAAAACCCAATGAGAATTACCAATATTGGCAAGCTCTTGAATTTCAACAAGATCGAGTCAAGTTAAGAGGCTAGGTTTTAAGGTCTTCCGACTGGAGGTTCCAAGTTTTTTTGAAACTAGGGTTGGAACCTAACTGAAGAACTAGCATGTTTCCTAAATCGAATTAAAAGGTTCAAGTTCTCTAGGTCCATACATACAACTTTATTGAATAATTTATAAACTTGATCTTACACTTTAAACAAGTTATGCATTTGATTTGGTTGTACAAAATATAAATATTACATAATCTTTAATAGATTGGATTGGGTGCAGAAACTGAACAAACTAATTACACTTTTCTTTTTGTGCATTTAAGTTGTGTAAAGAAGATGGAACTGGACCATGTCTTAAGCCAGACAGCTCTAAAATCTTTGTGAAAATGATTGGACCTCAAGGTTTTAAAAATTCAAAGAACCTCTCTCTAGACCAGACCAGACCAGACCAGACCAGACCATACCAGACCAAAGGTTCCATCAAAAAACCCCAAAAAAGAAAAACAAAGTTAAAACCAGGACCAAAGGCTACTTTTGAAATCAAGAACTGGATGACACTGATAAGTATTCCTGAGCTTGAAATCACAAGACTTTGAGGAACATTTTGAATCAGTGATTTGGAGTCCACTGCAAAGCCCAAAAGTGACTAGAGATTGATTTCTGGTCACTAAACATGTCAAAATTTCACCATAAAAATCCCTGCAGTTTCACTAAGTTTCCAGGTCAATTATAGTGCAAATTCATGCAATGAATTTACACAACAACACTACAAAATCAAAGTCCAGAAAGGAATGACTTCAAAGTAATGGGTCGACATTTTTTAACATGTTGGCATCACTAAACGGAAGGGATTCAAATTGCTAAGTTCAAATTCTACAAAAGGGTTGGTTGGTCAACAGTATTGAAAAATTGTTATGGCTCAAGCAATCTCCACTAATTTGTGATTGGGCAAGCCCAATTCATGTGTGCATTTTTCCAATAAAGGTCAGGAAAGATGAATTTCTGCATTCGCTCCCACCAAAAACCTCTAATTTCACAAGGCATTACAAAGTTGATTCAATCGACGTCCCTTCAATGACATTGTTTTCCCATGCAGGATTGATTTGTGATCCGCACTTCTTCTTCTTCCTCCCAGAAAGAGGCCCTTACAGATCCCACATTTCTGGACATAAATTGCAGAGCTCCAGAGTTGTGCAGATAGATTATCCAGCCCCAGAAGAACAAAGCTTAAAATGCCAATATCTGATTCAAGAGCAACAACAAATGGGTCTTATTTCAAATTGGTACACACAGATCAGGCTTCAGTTTCTTTCCTCTGGAGTAGGAGCTGGAACTTCACTCCAAGATCTCATATTGAGACTTTTCTGTGCAGCTTTGGAAACAGCATCCTGCCAAGGAGGCCATTCTTACAGTTGAGGGATTTTATTTACCTAAGAATTGCAATGGGTGCAGACAACTGGAAAGCTTTAGGTCACCCATGATCCTTCAGTTTGAGCTTGGAATAAGCTGCTCACTGAGCTTTAATTCTAGAGCATGATCTGCTCATGGATGCTGCTGCAGCACAAGAAGGATCAGCAGCTGATCTCACAACCCCCACATTGAAGAACCAAACTTTCCAAACTCTCCATCATGATTCAAAGATGTCTCTGAAAGCACTGCATGAGCATGAACTTCATGATGAAGATGTGCCTGGTGATGATGATGCACCTGCAAACTTGGTGCAGTCGACTGCACCAAATCACTACTCATCACCTTCAAACTTTGATGAGTGCTGCTTAGCATGGCACCAGATGCAGTGGGTCTCATTCCAGCTTGCACTTCATGATTCGACTGAAATACTAGTGCCTGCAACATTTCCAGCCCCAGTGTCCCACCAAGTGATGAAAGAATGTTGTTACCTGAGGCCATCCCACCACCAAATTGCAGCTGAGTTTGCAGTGTTGGAAAGTTATAGCTGTCTGTGATTCTGCTATGATCACTGATTGGCCCCATTCCTCCTTGACCAGCTCCAGATTGCAGTGGATAAATCTTATCAAGCGAAAGATTATATTGCTCTTGTGGCTGATCATGCTGGTGAACATGATGATGATGTGTGGAAGAAGCAACATTGCTGCCAGTGTTGTTATTGTTGCTGTTGTCACCTACAAGGTCATGCTGGTGGTGATCCAACGTTGTTGTATTGTCAAATTTACTGACGTCAAGAGCAGGGCCTGGGTAAGGAGTTGTCAGACCCCGTGACAGAAGAGAAAGAGCACAGCCAGAAGGACTTTGAGAGTGATCACAATATCCCTGGTTGTGGTACAGCTCAGTTGATCCCCAACCACCCATGAGGGACAAATTCTGACCCTTGGCTCCTCCATCCACAAACTCATGCAAACCAAGAGGAATCCAACAACTGCTCAAGGCTGTCACATCTGGTGAAGCATTCAAAGCTGCCACTGCTGCCTCTTGCAGCATTTGTCCATTGCAGGGGCCACTAGGGCTTTGGAGAAATGCAGAGAGCAGTCGATTGGGTTGTGGATAAAAATAGTCTGAGAAGATTGGGTGCCCATCTTTAATACCTCCAACCTGCTGCAGACAAGAACATATATCTATGAGTTTGCAGAGGAAAAAAGGGGAAGAAAAACTCGCATCATGACTAACACTTTGAAAGGTAACCAACCACATGTCAGTTCAGTTGTGACCAAACCAAAACCAAACACAAGAAGGATGAAATGGAAAGGATTAGATATGAGAGAGGCCAGCATAGAGGCTAGAGCTGCTTGGGGCCTTGGTCTGGCCGGGTGCAGCACTCGTGAGAATACAACAAAAGTACAAGAGCTTGGTTTAGCAGCACAAGCTGATAATGAGCATCACCAGAGTACTGCTCATCATGGCCAGGTAATGTCCATCATCATCATCAGCAGCAGCTTCAATCTGGCAAACTTTTACAATCACATTGGACATGAGCATCATACATGTGCACTCTCTTGGGCCTCAGAGCTTCCCAAAAACGATGAAGATGTGATGATTTGAGGAGTGCACAAGATTAGGAAGCTCATGCCATGATCTGCAATGAAGGTCAATAGTCACAAGGTTTGCAACTAGCACTGCAGACTGCAGCAATGCAGATCATCAACAACAACAAACCTGAAGCTGCTGGCCAGGTGTTGATGACTGGCACACTGCATGCTCATGATCTGACCTCCATGAAGAGCTGGTGAGATTCACAGCATTTGCAAATGGATTTGAGTAGTACTGCTCGTCGTCATCATCATTGTCGTCATCATCCAGATCATGAGAAGCCATGAGCAAACCTTGATGTGTGCCTCTAATATTTGGCTGCAAGTGCCGCATGTGTGATCTCCAATCTGCTGCTTTACAGAAGAAGCAAAAAACCTATTACTAGCTTACTGACAAATATTCTCAGCTGCAATGCTACTACTACAACTGGTTTCAAGGATTCAGCAGTGATCAGAATGCAGCTCGGAATGATGTAAAGGTTACGCAAGATTGTAGTAAGTACCGCCTGCAAGCTGGGTGAGAGTAGCTGGAGCTGCTGCAGTGGATCCATGGAAGTCATGTAAGCAGCTGGCGTTGTTATTGCTGCGTGAAGAAGAAGAAGTCGGTGATGTGTTTGGTCGACAACCTGAATCTGGCATACCCCTCGCGTGGTGGTTGCAAGGAAAAGCATAATAACTAGTAGTAGCTGGTGGTGGTGGTGGTTTCCGGCGTCGCTCATTATGGCCTGCTAGTCTCCTTCGGCAACTGCGCTTGCCTTCATCAAACTCGCTCAACAAATGAAACCTGAAACAACATGCAGGAAAGAGTGTGACACAGTCCAAGAAGCTGATCAAAGACTGCAAGATCAGTCACCAGCCATGATCAAGATCAGCATCAACTGCATCAATGCGGCAAGCCAGGCGCATGCACACACAACTTATAGCTAGTTTACCTGGAGCATTGTTGGCAGAAGCGTTGCTCTCGTCCGCCGACTACGGCGTTGGGAGTTTTGGAATGCATCTCGCAGACTTTGTGTCTGCGGTGATACTCTTTCAGTACTGAGCTCAGGTCAGCAGTGCATCCTTCTACTTGACAACGAGCTGCAGCTGCAGCTGGGACCTGCACGTTTTGAGTACCAGCTGCAGGACTAGACGACATTTCCAGCTGCACCCGCTGCCTCTTCGACCTCATGGGCGACGGAGGAGTTGAGAGCTGCACCGCCGGAGCTGCAGCTGCTGCTGCATTGTTAATGCTCACGGACGATGTCGCAGCAGTACTTTCCACCCCACAAGCTGCCGCTGCTGTTCTACTAGAGCTGCCTGCACCCTTGGAAACCAGCTGCTGCAGCAGCTCGGCGTCATTGATGATCTCAACTCCTCGTCTTTCGAGGAGCTTAATCCCAAGCTGCTGTAGTACTGGAAGAGCTTCAGGAGCTGCTGTTGCATGAAGAAGCTGTTGCTGCTCAGGTTCCAACATTATTTCAGGCTCGGTCTTGACCACTGAAACAACTTCCGCAGCTTGCAAGCTGCGATTTTCAACAGTGATTATATCATCGCAGCTGCTGCAACAGGCAATACTAGAAGATGGAGCCGGCACCGCAGCAGCAGCAGCAGCAGCTGGAAGAGAAAAAGAAACCAGAGTAATATCGGATTCCCAGTCCTTAAGCTCCCAGCACGACGCACCAGCAGCAGATATAGCACCACCACCACCACAATGCAGATCACCTCCTGCTGCTGCTGCAACTCCATCTCTAATAGTACTCGTAGAACTAGTCAGACCCGCAGGCTCCGAATTCTGCTGCAACTGTTCCCATGCTATTGCAGCTGCGTTAACCCATGACCGAGTACTCTCATGACATTGAGTGCCACCACCACCACCAGCAGTAGCAGCTGTCGACATAGCCATAGCCATCTATGTTTTGCAGCAGATAAAGTTATAGCTACTACCCAACAGCAGCAGAAGCAGCAGCAACAGCTGGGCGCTCGCTCCTTTGTAGCTCTATTCGGATCAAACCTCCTCAACACTAGAAAACTTCCAACACACTAGACAAACAGAAAACATGCGTAGATCCTTCTTATGACAACAAATAAAATCTATGTGCCTCCACATGAGGACGACGACGACGACAACAACAACAACAACAACAACAAACCAGAAACAAAAAACAAAAACTTGTTATTCTCTACAGGAAGTTCCCAAGAGATTGAAGAGAAGATACAACGACATAAAAATTTAAAAAAAAAAAAAAAAAAAAAAAAACAAGAGAAGAAGAGAAGAGAAGAGGAGAGAGGAGAAAGGGGCACAGCCGTGTGTGTGTGTGTGTGTGTGGTGACGGCACACACACGCGTGGTGGAGTGTTGGCGACAGAGAGAGACAAAATGTAAGGTAAAAAAGACAGCACCCAAAAGCTGTCACAATTAATTTTTTTTAAAAAAATCATAAAATAAAGGAGTAAATTCAGATTTTCCATTTTCTCCTATTTTCTTTTTTAAAATAAAAATATTATAATCATAATTATATATATAATTATAATTTTACAATTTTTTTAATGTCGTCTAAACAGTTGCATATTTAAAAAAATTTGAATTGTATTATGATCTTTTTAGTTCCATGCAACAATGTGCTAAAAAGAATAGATTAAAAGAATTTTGTTGATTATATTTCTGATGTCATCAAAATAATTGCATTCTATATTTTTTGGTTGCCCTTAAACAAGTTGCAAAAGACCAGAACCTTGATTGATGGCTTTCCATATGAATATTTACTCAATTTTGACTATAAATTAAATATGAATAATTAAAAAAATTCAACATGCTGGCTTCTATATTTTTTGACTACTTACTTTAACCATCTATAAAAAAAATTTGAGGAATTTTCTTTAATTTTTGGCCAAATTCTAGATAATGAAAATTGTGCAAAACAAAACTTGGTTTTAGCACTTTTAATTTTTAGTTTCACTTTTTTGGCTATTTATAGCTAGCCAATGAAAAAAAAAACTCAATTGAAGCTGATTTTTATTTTCTCAATTAGTTATGAATTTGTGAAAATTGTGTTATGGGCTTCCTATGTTGTTGATATGCTCTTCTATGAATTAAACTTTGTTGTGTTGATAAGTTTTGGGCAAAACTTGAGTTTTTATGAGGGGTGGGGGCTCTATTAGGTATCGGCCTCATTTTAGTTTTTATTTATTAAACACTAGTCTTGTGCAATTCTTGATTTTGGAAGGAATCTTTGGTTTTGGTTTTTAGTTTTTTTAAACAAAAAAAAAGGCATTAATTTTTTTCTTTTGATTTTAGACAACCTTCAATGTGACTCCAAGAACAGCTTTTAAAAATTTACAAAACCTTTGGAAGTTTTTGGGAGGTCCAAAATATTTGGAGCTTAGGTAGTTAGGTTTAAAACCACTTTCATTCCATCTACATTCCACTCCATTAAAATAGAAAAATAATTAGTAGTACCTAGTGGTAGTAGTTTTGTACAACTTCTGCACAACATCCAAGATTTTTTTAATTGTTTTTTTAAAAAATTCTTATGTACAAGCAATTAAAACAAAGAGAACTGCTTTAAAAACAAAATTTAATTGTATTACTAGAGAATCTAAATTTTTGTTTAAAAAAGAAACCAAAATCTTGATCCAAATTGGAGTTTCAATTTCAGCAAGAGACACACATTTTATTAGCAATAGAATGTTGTTTTATCATCCCTCAACATTTTCATGTACAAATACTTTTTACTTTGGGTTTTCAAGACACAACTTTGCACAAAATTCTTTACTTAAGGTTGGTTTTATAGAACACTTTCATGTACAAAAACTTTTGTGAGTTTGGTTGCCTAACTCTTTGATATCTACCCAAACAATTGGTGCATTCTTTGCACCAGCCTTTCTTTTTTTTGGGTCCCCCCCAGTTTGGTGATGGAGCACTAGTGGTGATCACCCCCCCCCCAAAATATTTAACAGTTATTGGAAAAATGTCAAAATAATATAAATTTACACAGAAAAACCAGACTTAATGTGGCAAACTCCTTCTTAGGGTGTGATCAAATTTTGCCAAATTTTGAGTATTCTTTTTTTTGGGTGCAATTTTGCACCAGTTTGCCAAGGGAAAGAAAGTTTTTTTTTTTCTTTGGGTCATCATAACTAACAAGAAAATTCACCAAAAATAAAAACACTTGACTTGCACTTGTTCCTTTCTAGGGTAGAAAGTTTAACCCGCTTTTGTTACAATAACTAATGCACGACTTAATAATATGGAGTAGACCCAGGGCTGGCTAAATGAGCATGAGGCTGGGAGTTACCTCTCATCCATGGGTTTAAACCTCATCTAATGCAAGTGCAACACCCAGCAACAGAGGTCATGCAAGAATTCTTCATAGCAGATTTCTAAAGCCTCGGAACAAAGTAATCAATCTCATTCATCATCTTCTGTCCAAGTAATTCCCCAACGTGGGCGTTGGGTCGCCCAGCCAGACGAAGTCGAGCTTCAATTCAATGCAATGACAACTTTTATAGAGAGATGGAAGAGAGAGAGAGAGAGAGAGAGAGAGAGAGATTTAATACTTACTCATATCCTGAGCTCTCTCAAAGTAGCCATACTCATGAAATTTGCTTTCATAAGTGATCGGAGAAACAAGCCTTTTTTATCATGTAAAATGGATATGTATAAATATTACAATTATGACAAAGGTTGAAAGTGTGGAAACCTAGATGTGTGTTTGGAATGTGCTGACAATTTGGATATACGCAACACTCCCGACATGCCTTTACCACACACCTTGTAAGTTCTACATAATAACTCAATTTACAACTGTTTTTCTTACAGCATCCTCCCCCACCCACCACATGATGCAATATCTAGCCAAATTTGGCTATTAAAAAAAAAGGTATGAAAGCTAAAAACATTCAAGCATCATACTATATTTTTTGGCTATCTACTGGAACTTAAATGTAGAATCTAGCTCTTTTTTTTCTAATTAATCAATTTCAAATTTTTGGCCTAAAAAAACAATAATACCTATTTTCACAATTTTGGGGAAAAAAAATCACCATTTGTCTAAAATTCACAAGAAAAAAATTTGGCTACCATTTTGTAGTTTTTTAAAAATTTACCTTGCGAATCTATGGCAGGTTGTTAGTACATCCACAATCCGTCCAAAGACACCTGACACTTCCTCTTTCAACAATTGACATGGTTACAAGTTAAAGTTGTTGGGAATGTAACCCACAAAACACTTTGTTATCAGACATAACCAAACAAAAATCCACCATTTCATTTCACAGATGCTCTTGTGTTTGAAAACCCTAAAGGGGCTTTGAATTGGTGAACTCCAATTTTAGCAACCCCAACACACTTTTAGAACCCTCAACTATGGGGAGGTTAGCTGGGAAACAAGAATGCAACGAAAAAAAGTGTCATGTCCATGCACCATCCATCTATGGTGGTGAGTTCATGGGTGCTGGTTTACTCTGGCTGAGATTTGGACATGGTAAGCAAAGGTTATATGGAGTGAGAGGTTGCAAAATGGTGCATGACGGTTTAGAAATGTTTAGGTGTTAAGATAGTGTGTACTCATTGACATGGTTATTAAACAACTTTTGGGTTTTGGGCTTTCAACTAAGGCTATTGACGATGGTGATGGCAATGTTATGTCATGTGAGAAGTTTGAAGAATGTTGTAGGCACAATTGTGTTTCTTTTTCTAGCTTATGGTTTGTGGCTGAAGATTTGGTGACAATGGTCGTGTCAAGGATATGGCGATGGAGATGAGGACAAATGGAGGAGACAAAATAGGGAGAGGCGATTGTGATGAATGGAGTGAATTGTTGGTGTTAAGAGATAAATATTTGTGTTTTTTTTTTAAAATGGAAGAAATATGTGTTTGAAGTTCTAGATCTTTTTTTATTTCCATTATGTAAGATGCAAAACTAAGTGGAGATGGACATATATAAAAAGTTGTTAATTGTGTTTAATGTTTCTTAATTGTTGCATAAGCAATGGAGATGATGAATGAGTAGAGGTTCATGGTTTGTCAAGTCCCACTAATTGCCTTAAAAACATAAAAAGGGTAGTGGGGATGGGAAGTTTGCATTATGTTTTTGTGTTATTTTATGTCTTATAATGCATAGGTGAATAAGTTGGAAAGTTGGAGTGGATTTATTATTGGGGTGTGTTGTATGTTGCATGGTGGATAATGTTATTTGAGAGAATTATGTATGAAAAGGGTTCATGGGGATCTTTTGCAAAATTAGAAAATGCAATAAATTTTTGGATCCAGGTTTGGAAAGAGATAAACGTTTGGGAAAAGATATTGGGCAAAGGCATATGCATTTTTCAATGAATTTGTAATGATTATAGCAATGGTGGGATGATACATGGATAAAAAGATTAAATAGGTGGACATTAAGTGGTTAATCCACTTCTATGTTTAAAAATTTGTGATTTGTGTAATTGCATAGGAAAACATCTATCATTTTTGACAAATCCTAGAAGTGCAGTCTTTAAGGTGCTTATGTTTCGAATTATTGGTAGTTGGTGTTTGTAGGTAGGAACCGATGTAAAAAATTGTATATTGTCCAACAAAGTAAAGATTTTGTTTTGAGTGAGGTGGATATACATGTTATTTTTTTGCTCATTATTTGAGGTTTCATGCCACTTCCTTTTTGTTTAGAGTACCACTAAAAACTACATGCCAAGAACATCAAAATCCAATATAATCTCACCATATTGAAAGGAAAATATAATTAATATGACTTTTTAAATTTAAGATAAGACAAAATTTAATTGTCTCTGAAATATTTTTGCAACAATTATCTATTCAGACTTTCACATTGTTCTCCATGTCATTAGACACTCACAATGGCATGTCATCATTCAAAGCACACCCAATTATCAAATAATTTCCCACCTTGGTTGACTCCCAACTCATTGCCAAAGATCTTTTCATTATTCTTTCATTCTCTCCTTTCATGTCACACATTCCCTTTTTCAAGTTCCTTTCTTTTCTATTCTCTTTCTCCTCTTATTTGTAAGTTTTTTCTCATTTTTTTATGTTCCTTGGTTTTTGGGTGAAAGATGTTTTCTTTGCAAGATTTTAATATGTTGTGATCATTTGTGTTTTAAGAACTCAATTTCTTATTTTAAAACTATTGTTTATTTTCATTCGCTTATGTATTGCACGTTTTGTTCATTGTTTTGTTTTGTACAAAAATCTTTTATGATGTTTATCATTCACAAATTAGACCCACAAGCTTGTGTTCATATGCCAACTTGAACTTGGTCAACAATTCGTGCTCCCCTCTAAAGTTAAGGGACCTTGAAGTTTTTTACTTCCATATAAAGTTACACCTTTCTATTGTTTCTTACAGTTGCAATTTGTTATAATGAGTTCAAGGTTTGTTTTCTCTTGTTTTTTTCTTGTTTTCTCATGTTTGCTTGTGTTTTGTTTTGTGAACTAATTTATTCTTATTTATTCTATAATTGTTTTGTTTATTTAAACTTCTTGTCTATATTGTAGAATTTTGGATGCATGTGCTTTTGTTCTTGTGTTGTTACCATGGATCACATAGTTCGATATTCTTTTGATGAGTTCAATTATGATGTTGATTGGCTTGTTGGAAGAAGTATTTGTTGAAGTTAATCTTTCAAGTTTAACCCATTTTCAATTAGACATTATTGCAAGCCCATGAAAAAATGTTCCAATCTATGTATGTTCTATTTTTTGCTTCATAAAATATAGGATTTTGTGTGATTTGAATACATTTTCTAATAATCATAATAATTGGATGGAACATAGAAATACCATTTGGTTTTCAAGATTTTTTTTGATAAAATATGTTGAAGATCAAAATAATGTTTTTCTCAATGGTTAATGTAATGTTATTTAACATTACAAAGTAGTTGCAACGTACCATTAATAAAAAACACAAAATGGCACAAGCTTAGCTCTAGGCTCAACCAAAATTAAAGCATATTTAGACATGTGGGCCAAGAGTCTTGGGGGTCAAGCACACTTTTACAAGTGTTGAAAAGTGCAAGAAAATGGATCCTAACATTGCCAAGTGGATTCCTCTTTTGTGAGATGGAATCTCACAATGTCCTAAATTTTTGGCACAATTTTGGAGAACTAAAACTTATCCAAATTGGGTTATTTTTAAATGGTTGGAAAGTTCTTGAAAGTATATCTTACTTTAAGGTTAGTTTCATTATTAAATAATCCCAAAAATAGTGAAATGAAATTTGGTGAAAATATGAAATTAACATGTTGAAAATCATCATAATTATCATAAGTTGTAGGCTAACTAATTTCACTACTCATACCACAATACTAAACAGTGATGGAAAAAATTATAATTTCAAATGTTAAACATGATTCATTCTTTGAAAAAAAAAAATTATTTGTTTTGTTAATGTAGAAATTGACCATAGGCTATGATATGGACTAGTGTTGTGTGCGTAAATGGTATAGGACTTACACTTTGCATAAATGTAAATCCCAAAATGAAATTTATTCGCATTTTGTGTAAAATGTAAGTGTTTAATATCCATCTATGTTCATGCAAATGTAAAACTGTGCAAATCTATTTTATGTCGTGTAAAATAATGTAAGATTAAAAGTAAAAAATACATTTATATGGTTTCATGTAGTTGTGTAAAACAATGTAAGTGTAAAAAAAATGCATTTGTACAATTTTAAGTGTAAAACAATGTTAAAAATGTGATTTTTACTAAGAAAGGGTGGGAGGGTGGGGGCATTACATAATGTGTGTGGTGATAGGTCAACCAAATGGCCCATTGCAAAAAAAAACTCAAAACATTTGTGTTTTGGGGTGCACCACAATTAATTAAATATGAACATGAATCAAAATAAGCACCTAAGCTCCTATAAAAGCTTAGGCCAAGAATGATGATGAACAAAGTTAGGAATAAAAGTTGTACTCAAGCAATGAGATGATGGAACTACGCAAGTATTATTGCCCTTGAATTTGTAATCCATGATACTTCTATTGGTGGATGAGTGAAAACTTGTTCTTATGGTATTGAACATGATTTACTTTGATTGGTAATGATTGTTGTTGTTGTAGTGATGAAAAATACAACACTTTAAAGATGGTGAGTGCAAAGCTTATGTAATGTATGGTGTGGTATTGCTTTGGTAGCAATGACAAGGAACAATTGCTATTCTTTTGTAGCAATGATGGGGAAGAATGATTAGAGCAAGCTTCCCAAGATGATGGCAAGGAGGTGACCACAACAAGATTTTAGTTGCAGAGTTTTGTTACCATTGGGTTACCAACATATTTTCATGCCTCATATGTAACATTATGATGTTTCAAACTTCAAATCCTCATTTTAGAAAGATTCAATGATAGTTAACAATGGGCTTAACTTTGCCTTAACATCACATGACAACAAGGACTCCATGTCAAAATCTTTGCTACATAACACTCCACAATACATATGTGAAAGTCCTTATTGTCCAGTCCTTAACATTGACTTTAAATGCACTTACCTCTAGGTGTAAAGGTAGCTTTTACACCCTATGTATATGTGTTTTACACTAGCCAAAAATCAAGCTTGGACCCAATACCAAGTTCATATGAAAGCTTTCAAAAGTACCCAATAGGTACCAAGACGAGGCTGTTATAATATTGTATGCATACATGCTTTACATGAGCCACAACAATCAATCTTGGACCAATACCAAGACCATCTTTTAACCGAGATTTTCAGGAGCTACCCAGTAGGCACCCAAGATCAGGCTTCTATGTATGTTTTGAAAGCGATATTAGACTACCACTGGTGGATAGTGCACGCGGAAGACAAGTGTTGTCCAGTTCTTAGTTTTGATGAGAATCTTTGGTAATGGGTTCTTCACAAGCAAGACCAATCCTACTTCCATGTAAGTGATCGGGGCATCTGCTATCACACAAATCAAGCATTGATTGGCAACTGAAAATGCTGCTGATTTTAATTATGTTTCTCCCACTTTGGGACAACTTTGTTGATGTCTTTTTTTTGGAACTGCATGCAAATTGGGAAAGTATCACTCTTGCACTCACTGAAAGTTTTCTTGGCAAGAATTTGCTGACAGACTTAAAGCTGCAGAAGCATGATACAAGTTTTGTAAGGCTGGTCCTTTTGCTTATAGGTAGAGAAATTCTATCCAATCTGTGAAGTGAAACTGGGACTCACATGGAATTTGTTTTATAATCATCAGTTTGAGTCTAGTCAAGGTCTGAAACATCTGCCACTCTGGGGAGTCTGCACTGTGTTTGCAGTTCTCCAACTGTAGCTTGTAAGTAGTACACTCCCTTTGGATTCATGCAACACTTTAGGGCTTTACTCATCTGGTGTTTTGTTTTCTTTTTCCTGGTGGGCATGCCAATAACGTGCGATATTTTGAGGTGTCTGGTTCAGTTCCTCTTTTTAAGCCGAACCTCTGATCCCAGTTTTTACATTGTAAAATTGATTTGGAGATTCTCTCTAGGTGCGGGGTTTGAGCTTGATTTTCTGTAAGTTTTTGTAATTTTAATTTAGCATGTTTTTTCAAAGAATCTCTGAGTGGTTTTTCAAAATTCGGGTTTGGTCTCATGTGCACAACACACACTCCTCAATTTTAGAGATTGTACAGGTACAAAGTTAAATGTTATAACAAATCAAAACATGGGTTTATATAACAGGTATGGAGTTCAACAAATAATTAAAATAAATATTTTATTATAAAATTTAGCCTACTTATTATTAAAAGAATTATTGAAAAATCAACTCTCTTACTCTACCTTTAAGAATAAATTGTCACGGTTTCAATTTCGGATCTAGCAAACAACTAATACCAAAGTCCAATTCTTGTGGCGGTCCCAACAAAAAGATGTCAAACTAAGGTTGAGGTCACAAAAACCTAGAAGTGAACCCCCAGTTGAAACATGCCATTCAAGTACCCACACAATACTCACCATATTCACCACTTAGTTCAAATATGATATTTAGGTGACTAAAGTATGACCCCCAAGTCCATGCAAAATGAACATATGAGAGGCGTACATATGGGTATCACATACACACACACACACACACACAAAAGGTTATATTCAGTGAACCCATTTTGTGATATCAATTATTGATACCCATAGCAACCCCACACACCCTACCCACCCAACTCTAGTTTGAACCTGAGAACCTCATGCAGTTTCAAGGACCAGACCTAAGGGTGGGCAACCCAGATGAATGCCCAGAGAAACTAGTTTTGGGTTGGCATCTTCTTCCTACACTTGCTATTTCTTCATTCATCTTTGCTTAGTGAAAGAGGTCACTTAGCCCCCCTTTTTTAGGTGGATTGACACAGAGAAAAAACAAATATCAACACTAAAACTTTGTCCCATTCACACAAAACAGAGTAAAAATTGACTTGGCTATTCACTTGATGCTATTGCTGAAGTTAATTTTTTTATGAAGCCATTTTAATGTGGTAAATGTGGAAAATTCATAATTAAACCATATATATATATATTAGTTTGATCTCAATTTGAGAATAAAATTTCAATGAAATTACATTGAGCTGATATTTTTTTTTAAATACATCAAATTCAAATTATTTCAGCTTTGCTCTTATCCCATGGTTGTTGACAAACCTACCTAAAAATCTTATGATGGGTTGCAGAGCTGGTTGCATCTATTTCAAGGACTATTAAAATAGCAAAAAGGCCATTACCACTGACCATTTACCCAGGGTATAGAATGTGGGTCAGAGAACAAAGAATGTTCAAGAATATTGTTAAGCCCGTGGATATTTGACTCTGGTTGGAGTCGTCACTTTTAATATTCCGTAAACACCAGGATGAAGCAGGTGAAAAGGCTGGGGCCGCACATGTTTGTTGAAATAATTAATCAATTTACTTAATTAATTTTAAGGATTCCATTTTGACGAATGATGTATTCCCAAATATTTCATCATATTCTTTAATTTTCCTTCCAGAAAAAGAAATCTGCAAAAATAAAATAAAATAATATATATACACACACACACACATATATATATATATAGAGAGAGAGAGAGACTTGAAATTTTCAACATTTTTGAAAATAACATACCCTAGTGTGGCTTGTGCTGGTGGCCCAAGTGTTACCATGTCCTCAACTGATTTTTCCTTCCAAAAACCAGGTTTTTGGGGGAATTTATTTGAATTTTCAGCGGTAGAAATCACTTTAAAAAATCAAATATCTCCCACATTCTGAATCCAAATCTTACCAAATTAAAATTCCATTGAATCCTGCTCATCCAGATCTTTCCCCAACAACACCAAAGGCACATTCCAAAACATAATGGAACCAAGCCCATGCACCCCTCCTCCTCGTCCTCCTCCTCCTCGTAGAGAGCTTTACAAGGTCACCAAGAACACGATCTGAAGCATCCCAGTTCATTGGGATCTCATAAGTACAAAACAAACTACCTTCATTCCTTCATAGATTAGATTAATTAGTGTCAAATTTGCCCATGTGTACTAGAGTAGAGTAGTTATCTAACCAGGGCTTAACCGATGGTTTGTTGAAGACACAAAAAAGCAATGTTCTTCTTCTTCTCACGGACAACAAACAAATATGCGACGCACTCTCAATTGCAGAACTCTCAGACAAACAAATCACCACCACTCCAACAAATTGTGGAACGTAGAGACCTCACTCACTCACTCATGACTCATGAGTAATAATAATAACAATAATAATTAAACACTCTCAGTCTGAAAAGAAGAAAAAGAAACTCATCAATAATAATAATAATGACTTACAAAAAAGGTTACAAAAGGGAATGTCCTGAAAAAAGCATTCTTCTGGGTGGTATGCTAGTAGCACTAAGTACTTCACTTTACTTCACTTTACTTACTTACACCAAAAGAGCAATGGTACTCTGAGAATCCGACAACTGCAAACTACAAGCAAAGATGGAATGGAATGGAATGGAGTGGAATGGAATTCAGCGGCATCTGATCTGCAGTCATGAATGAATGAGAGATTTTTATAAGTCATTTTTCTCAACGAATCTGGATTTCTAATGTCTAAAGATGGAAACTCTTGTCCTTACTAACTTGCTTCTTCTGTACACATCTTCTTCATAACTGTACACTTGATGTACATTACATGAGCTCATAATCCATTTTGCTTGTTTTATATATATATAGCAAAATATCAGCTCTGAAAACCAGTGTTTTTTTAATTTTTAAGGAATTTTTGTTTGTAGTCAAAGTGGTGATCATCATCATCATCCCTTTGGGAGATTTAGCCAAATTTGGCGATGAACTAGTAATAAAGTACCATTCTTTAATTATCGTTTTATATGTTTTGGTACACAATGAAAACCAAGAAAAATGAATTTGGCAATTTTTAATTTTTTTTTACTCTCACTTCTGGTGATTGAAACCCTCCAAAATCACTTTTTTTTCAATAATACAAAATCCATTGCTGAAAATCCTATTGTAAAGCACTTGGAGAAATTTCACAATGTATTTGAAGGGCACCTTATATCCCTTAACATGCCTATGTTGTTGTTGTTGTTGTGTGGTTATTTGATTATTTTTAATAATCTCTAGTTCTAGCTTTTTGAAAATTTTGGAATCAACAAACTTGTCTAGTTTTGGTTTATTCAAATTACAAACATGAAGGTTCAAACATTGCGGCTGGTTATCTTTTAACCAAAAATACAATGGTATTAGGCAATGGCCTTGTAATCTAAAGAAAATTGCTATGTCACGTATATGTGACGGTTATGAACTAGCTCTTTGAATGAGTATTCAATTTGCAAATTTTTGGTATGAGTAGGGATGTTATTAGTTTAAAATGCATGACTACTTATACGTCTTGGCATTGAAGTGAATCTACATTTAACATAAACTCTTATCTTTACCATGTGAGGTCAATTGTCAACACAATGAAAAAATGGAAAGCAATATAGATTTAGGTGTAACCTTTTCCTTGTGGTGCTCAAAGCCTTTCAAAAAATCATCTATTCCTATGTAATTGAGGAACTAACAAAGAAATCATTGCTTCACAAAACTCTTGTAGCATTGGTTTAGGCATACTATGTCATAATAGGCAAACTATAAGAACGAGTTAATACCCCCAAGAGAAAATGGCATTGGGTCATTTATGATTGAACGTATGTTGGAAATTAGAATACATTTTAAATAATTTATCATTGTGCACTATGAGTACACTTTTTTGAAATGCTAGCTATTTGTGATCCAAAAATAGGCAAATCAAAGTCACCAACATTACAAGCAACAACGAAAACTTTTGAATGACCTTTTTGTCTTTTGCCATACAATCCTTTGGTTCAAGAGTGTTCTTGAACATCCAAGTTTTATATAATGAGTGCCATCAAATCATGGAAAAACATTGGATACATTAAGCACCATGACATGTGAAGAGGACTCTAGATTTTACCTTTTTGGAAAGACTTTTGAGTAACAATAAATCCCTTTGGACATTTTTCTTGTTGTCTATTTCCATGTTTGACGTATCGAAGGAACATGACCATAATTGTCAACATGCAACTTCATTTGTCACACATGTGAAAAATATTAGTTCATTTTTGAAATTCAATTTATTGGAGTGTCTTAGCTTATAACAAGATCAATGTTTGACTACAATCACACTCCAATTGTATTAGAGATTGACACCAAGATTAGCAATTTTTAAAAGATACAAAAAAGAACAAGCATGGTGGATAGAAGGCCCACAACTATTGCTCAAGCAACAATGCCACTTGTGTAATGGATGGATGGTTCACATTATATGAATATCATCACCTTTCTTTTGAGGTGTGCATATCCTACTCTTTCATTGGTACCCTCTTACAACCATTATATAAAGAAATGCTAATTGTAAACTTTGTGTGACAAAACCCAATTTTTTCCTTATTTCTTACCTGATTTAATCTCCTTAAACCTTCAAAAAATAGTAGGAAAATTGAACATGTTATAACTTACCAAAATGTTAATCTTAACATCACTTTCATTACTTTTAGCGTTTCTCTCTTGATGTAATAACAATCAAATGAACCAAAAATCATGTCAAATCCCAATGAAAATTATAAACAATTATAAATATATCTAATTAATGTACAACCAACTATAAGCAAGGCGCATGTTTCACTATACATTTTCATCCACAATGTTATTGGTTAATTAAATATTACTCATAAGGTCCACCAAAATAAATGTCTTAATAGTCTTTTCAATGAATCATTTGAAATTCAATTTCATGGTAAGGTTGACATTTCAACACATCATCAACTAACCTTTTCATGTTGACACTCAACGCCTATTTAGTTAATTTCACATAAACGAGGAATTTCTTCCTAGGGTCACACTTGTCAATTAGAGCCTCAAGCTTCCATTAATGCCTCTCATGTTGTTTCAATAGCCTCAAACAACTTGATCGTTACATGTTAGGGAGCCATTTAAACCGATAAAAATTGATCATGATCTATATATGTTTAGATTCATGATAACCTTCACATCATGCTTTACAGTTGGTAAAGCCCATAGGAGTGAAGGTGACATTCCCAAAATGCGAGGTGAACTCGACTATAACCTCATCCTACACCCCGTTATTTTGGTAATGTCCGCCACCCATAGCCTTTACCCTAAGTGTAAACATCATCACATAATGAAAAACTCACAAAAAAAACCCACATTCACCTTGGAAAAATCTGCCCCGTGTTTCTTTTCCCAATTTTGTGATGTAGCTAGCACAAGTGGTGATCATCCATGAGACAATTTAGCCAAAATTTGGCTACATTAAACATGAAAATAAAATCATTTAAGCATCCTTTTCATCTTGTTGGCTAGCTACCTACGGGACCCTGATGAAAGAAATCTGGCAATTTTTTTGGTTAAAAGGTTTGAAATTTAGATACCTACCAGAAGGCCCCATAAACTCTTGTTTTTCACATTAGAGAATTCACCTGTAATTTTATTTATTTTTAAATTAAAAATATATATTATAAAGAAGAAGAAGGGTCTGACCATCCATTCAGAAGCACTCCTATATATATATATATATATATATAGAGGACTTACTTTTTACTGAATGGGTTACCACCAAAGTGAAACCACATTTTTAACTCGGGTTAAAGTTCATCCACAATCGAATCATAACATGCATCCAGTGGATGATGGTGCATCCAGGGTTGGAATTTTCTCTCACTCACTTGATGAAGACCACTTCCATAAAGCTTGGCTGCAATGTGCCTGCCTGCTCATTGCACCCTAGGTCAGGTTGAACCAGCCATCACCTACCATAGTTACCTTCATGATCTTCTTCTTGAGTGAGGCCCTTTCCTTGGTTCTCTTTGATCCAGGAAAATGTTTAAAGTGGGACTCCTTCTACACCCTGGATTTAGTCTTAAGGATAGGAATGTTTATAATGGTGCATTCACACTTGATATTTAAGTTAGTGTTAAATGAAAATCTAGGTGACATCCTAGGTGGCACTCAATGTCAAATGGGTGATAGCTTAATGTTCAGTGAATGTTAGCATAACATAAAATCTTCATGGTAAAACAAGTTTAAATCCCAAATGACTAGCATGGTGTTAGTGGATCCAACACTAGAGTCCCAAATGACTAGCATGGTGTTAGTCAATTCAACACTAGAGTCCCAAATGACTAGCATGGTGTTAGTAAATTCAACACTAGAGTCCCAAATGACTAGCATGGTGTTAGTCAATTCAACACTAGAGTCCGTAACACCAAGTGTGAATGTACCTTAAGTTGTTTTTGGGTTTCTAGTTTTTACTTGTCAATGTCTGGTGTCTTAGGCCTAGTCCTGGTATTGGGTTTGTTTTTTTTTTAACATTAAACTTGTCTTGGGTGGTTCTCACTTTTGATTTTTCTTCTTTTTTTATTTGGGGGTTGAGAATCGTCGGTTTCAGTATAGAAACATAATTTTAAAATTAACCCTGTTCTCTTTTATAATTAATTAATTATATTTATTTAGAGAACTAGTTATCAAGATTTTCAAGAATTTCACCTAACTCTTTATATAATCACCCAACATTGGCATAAACCAAAGTTGGGTGGGCATCAACTTTTGAACATATTTTAACTAGTACTGATATTGGATTAAAAAATACTTTCATACAAGCCTGATTTTATTATTAAGGACCTATGCTGATTTTGGTGTATACTTGGTAATGAAACTAGTATTTCCCTTGTATGAAGTTGGGGCAAGCACTAAATAGGTGCAATGAACTAAATGCAACTTAGTTTTGATTGCAAAATATACATTGCCCGTAGGAATATGAACATGAAATTAATCTTCAAATTTATTTTTCTTCTCCCAATTGCGACAACTATGTTAAGTATAGGTAACATACCTACTTTATTTATTTGGAAAAAAAAGTTGTGGCACAATGGGGGGTAATTACTACCACTTCAAATGGGAGATTCTTGGGTTCAATTTCTTTACCATACAAATCTCTTATCATGGACTGCTTTCATCTGGGAAGGAAAGACAATCATTCTTGGGAATTGTTGGTGCAAGTTTCCCAAGGAGACATGGTTGCCCGTGGCAAATTGCCTCAATTTTTTTGGGAATCATGTGTTGCTAGGGAAAATTGGCCTAGGGAAAATTGGCCAAGTTCTCGAAGGACCATGTGTTTCGCAAGGCAAGCATGCCCAAGTTCCTTGTGGAAACATGGTTGTCTACGGCAAATGGGCTCAAGTTCGAAAAGAACCATGAGTTTCTTGGGGGCAAATGGGTCCAAGTTCCTTGAGAACCACCCGTTTGCCTGAGGAAACACATTGTTCCTAAGAGAATTTGAGCCCAAAACGTGCTTCTCAGGGCAACTTGTGTGAGTTCTCCCTAGGGTAACCATTTAGTCCCCTTCTCCCCAAGGAATTTGCAATTTCAGGGCAATTACTCTGAAGAACTTTCCTAGGAAGAAAAAAAAAAATTGAAAAAAAATCAACCCTTGAACCTTTGGGTTGAAAGAGGGATTATAATCATTGCGTCACATTTTTTTCTTTGAAAATATTGTGCAAAAAGTAAGGTTAAAATCTTAATCATAGTTAAGGTATAATTTAAAATTTTAATATTTATATTTTTGCTAGGCATCATCTTTTAAATGAGTGGAGGCCAATGCTACATTTAATTCAGTGTGCCTATTGAGTGCTTACTTGAAGTTGGTATTGCCTTAGGTCCCTAGTCCATACTAGGCATGAATTGGTATTAAGTATTGCCTTGAGTCCCTACTTGGACCTATACCAATTTATACCCCCGGGGGCTCCAATGTGGCACCCACTCGACACTAGTGTAAACTTGGTATTGGAATTGGTATAAGGCAAGTAGGTACCAACATTGGGTAGGTATGGAACAAGCGTTGATAACCAAGCCAGGTATCGGCCAGTTTTTTCACAATGGACCAACTGGGTATTATCAATAGTGATACCCAAGTTAATACCCATCCTTTAATTCTTATTTCAATGACAATGGCTCATTCGAAAACCGTCCTATAAATAAAAATGTAAAATATGAAAACCGTCTGAGGCGTTAAGAAAACCCAAAGGCGATTCTTAGTTTTAATGGTTTAGGATTATGGGGTTACCTACTCTAAGGTACGTAGTATGCAATCCTTATTTTAAATTTGTTATGAATGCATCACAATGTGAGTGCATCCCAAAGCTCAATGTGTTTTTTTTTCCTTCAATGGATCACATTGATTTAGCATTGTTTTTAATGAACCTCACTATGTTGATACCAACACATTAATGTGAGCAAGCTTTGCTTTCGCTCACCTATATATGTACAAATACATCCTCACACTTTTGGGCAAAGAATATAAAACAAATTAGGATACAAAATTGAAAAAAGATTTTGAGTGCACATTATTGAGTGGAAGTAGCACACCTCATTGTTGTAGAAAAATAAAATCCAACAACTGATTTGTGAGAGAACTGGTGCTAACTTAAAAACCAACTGAAATTCAAAAAAAATAAAAATTTGATACCGTGAAAAAAGTTATTTAAAAAGTTATTATTATTATAAAAAAAAGAACGGGTGTGGTTCTTACAAGTCTATAACACAAAATTTGGAATTATTTGGTTCCACCAAAAAAAAAAATGTGAGAACTGCCCAACACTCTAGTAAGTATCTGGTATTATGTAAAATCCATGCCCTAAACCCTAATAAACCTGGGCTGGTGCTGGTATGTTTGGTTCCATGGTGGGAGATTGCACCATTGCTGGCACCACAAATCATAGCTTTCATGCACACTCTCATGATGATTCCAAGCTTGTGAACAAATGTTGTCAGTTGTCGTCACCTTACAAGCACAATGATCCAGAGATTTATGGGATTTGGTGTATCCATCTTTGTTTAACAATAACAATAACACAAATTTCCATAAAAGATTGTATGGGTACTGCTTATGATCTTCTGTTCACATTGAAGAGGAACTGTGTCCATTTTATTATTGTATTTGCTCTATTGAATTGAGGTCATGTATGTGCAATGGTGAAATTAAATAACTAATAATAAATGTGTAAAAAAGAGAAATTTTCATTTATCTGATTTTTGGGGTCTTTTTTTTTTTGCAAAAAAAAGGGGGAAATTTTGGACTTTTTCTTTTTCTATTCTATTTTTTTTTCTTTTTCTGGAAAAAAAATTGCTAATACTTTTGACATCGGTCCCTAGGGAGTTATGCAATGGGCAAGATCCCCCTATATTTCTATGTTCTCATGTTCCTATGGAAAGATTTTTTGATGGGACAGATCAGGAAAATTCAAAAACACAAGGAGGAAAGTGACAGGTCAGGAAATTTCAAAAAGAAAAAGAAGGAAAGAAAAAGAAGAGATTTGTTTTTACTACTTATGTCGAGGTTCCCATACTCATGTGCTCTCCATCGGTCGGGAACACCCTTCAGGCTACAACCCTTGTGCAACCCTCCTCCCTCAGGAGAGCCCACTCGTATGGGAACCTCCCCTACAACCTAAAGCACTCCAAGAAAATCCTTAGCCTATTTTGAGGGTTCCTGACCCTAGAAAAAAGGAGGGATATTCTGCCTACTTATAGGTGTAAGATCCCTCTCACTCTTTCCTTAAGGAGTAAGTGTAAGAACCTTCTCCCGTCTTTACACTAGTTACGTTGGTGATAATTGTGCTTCATGCTTTACTATATAGTTAATGCCCGGGGTGAGTGCATTCCCAAAATGCAGGGCAATAGCTATCACCTTGTCATAGACCCTTTATTTTGAGGATGCCCCTCGCCCACCCAGTGTTTTTGTTTTCGGCGAAATTTCCCCAAATTTCAACCTCAAAAATATTATTTTGAGTTACACAAAGGATTTTTCATGGGAAAAAAAATAAAATAAAATTTCAAATTGTCAGATTTGTATGATAAGTTCCAGTAGATAGCCAAGAATATAGAACAATTCTGAATTTTTTTCTACTTTCATATCTAATCTGTAGTCAAATTTGGCTAAATCATCTTATCGCTTCTTCAGCTACATCACAAAATTGAAAAAATAAAAATAAAGAAAATAATCAAAAATAATCAAAACCATCCCCCCACCTTGAGCCTTTTACTCTACACAAAAAAAATGATTATCTACTTCCATATTAATCCATTACATTGCCTACCTAAAGGTGCATTCACACTTGGTGTTAAGGACTCTAGTATTAAGTCCCCCAACTTAGGTAGTCATTTAGAACCTAAACCTATTTGCCATGAAGCTTTTATGTTAAGTTAAACATTCACTTAATCTTAAATAATCACTCATTTAACATGGTGTGCCACCTAAGATGCCACCTAGATTTTCACTTAACAGACTTAAGATTAGGTGTGAATGCACCTTAAGTCTTACTTAACTACCCACTTACACATGTAGTAGTACCAAAGACTTTTGATGAATGGGATGGAAGAAGACATTGAATGAGTCAAGGGTCCTAAATGTATGAAGTAGTACCACCTCCATTTATTTAGGACCCTTGGCTCATTTAACATCTTGTTGCTTGGAATCCAATGGGTGGATGAGTAATCCCATTTTGTAAATGAGTAGATTGGGCCATACTGAGGGTCCAAGTATAGGTAAAAATGAGCTTAATAAGGATTTGTCTTTTAAGGGTTAAATACTTAAGGCTGAAAATTTGTTGGGATGATCGAATGCCCAAGTAACAATATTATGAGAATAATGTGTATAGTGATGCTTGAGGAATGTGATGTTCAGTTTGTTGCACTCCATATAAATTTTAAACTCTTGTGCAAGGCAACAAATGGAGGAAAAAAGAAAAATGAGAATGGGCCCTCGAAATGCTCTAGTCAATATTTAGGATTGCTTTATTGCAAAATTATGGTTTTTATGCCACTAGAAACATGACTACAACAACTATAGTCACTCTATAATGATTAATTGCAACACTTTTCATTAAACCAAAATCTAGATGTATTTGATTTGACTAACTTTGATTAGCCATCTAGTCACGCCAAACATCCTCAAGTACACATGGAAATTCCATTACTTACATGGATCGTGTCACTCTACTTAACAATTAAAAACTATCACCAACCTTTTGATGTGCACTATGACATCTGAAATCACCTTTTTTATTTTACATTTGGAATTTCGAATGGGTGGGTATGATAAGGTAGTTTTGTTCCGTTTTGTATGACATTACAATTGCAAAAGCATAAAGCCTTTGGCTACATATAAGCTAAATAAGTTGAAATTTGGTTACAAACAACAAATAAATTTCATTAAGACTTGGGATAGGTCATCATTTTAATGGTCATCTTATTAGGAAGGTACTAATAGTGGTGATAGGTCATCACTTTAATGGTCTAGAAGTTCGTAACTTGACAAATAGACACAAAACAAATGAAAAAAAAGATGAACATGCAGTGGCCAAAAATGGATAAAATAACAATTGTTTTGTCTACTCACTAGGTATAAATGTGCAGCAAGTGGATGTAATATGACAACAATTTGTCATTTCACACCCTATTTTTTAAAAGACAATTTCATGAAGGTTTTTTTTTGGGGGGGCGCTACATTTCACCAATAAAAAAAAAGTTGTATGAAATATGATTAGATTAAGTTGGCATGGCTATTAGTAGATTTTCAATGTGGACTATGACATGTGCAATATCACTAAATTTGGTGAGCATTGTTACTAACATGTTTTGACATGGACTATGACATGTGTAATATGATTAAATTAAGTTGGCATTATTAATAATAAGATTTTTGTGTGGACCATTGCATTTCACATGTGATTGAATTAAATCATCATTGTTAATTCACATTGCCACATGTGATTAATTTATGGATAATATTCCCAAAATGATTTTTGAAGCATTGAAATAAATGGTTTTTAAAATTTATGACAATGTACAATGAATTGACCATATCTTTACCAATTTATGAAAAAATAATTATCGAAATGTTGTTTACATGTGATTTTGATGATGAACATAATGTCATTATTTTTTTCAAAATCAATTGTAAGAAATATATATATAACAAAAAAATATAATTAAATTCAATCTCCTTGATGCTTCTAGAACATGAAAGAAAATTTCACATCATATATTTATTGGCCCACCTTTTAAAAACATGTAGACAATGTTTCAAATTTTCACAAAAACATTTAACAAAACATAATTAACTAAAAACAAAAAAGGTATTAAGAATTGATCAAAAATTGAACAATATCCAAAATTGTCCAATTTTATCCAATGCTTGCCCTTAAAACCCAACTAAAGCAACATAAAATTGTGTTAGGGTATTTGGAAAACCTAAGGTCTAATCTAAAATATATTGACTTAATATGGCATTTGGCAAATGGAGATACTAACCATCATTATTAGAAGTTGTTGCACACTCTCCTCTACATTATTTATTTCATCATTTGCCCCTCCATTAAATGCACCAACAATTGTAGAACATCCTTTAACCAAAATAGGTTGAATTGACTCATCAATGGAAATTGGAACTTGTAGACCTACATATGCATCATCATTTTTTAACTTAAACATATCAAAAATTGTACGGTCAATGTGAACTTTATCAATTACTTATCTCATATGGGGTTCTTTCTTCAAAACTACTTTCCATCCTCTTTCTTTATAACATTTGATTTACAAGCAATTCAAGGGAAAACAAGGTCTAGTTTAAAATGAGAATTAGTGAAGCAAAGTTTATGAGAATGAGGCCATATTCATCTCACTTCATCATTGCACTATTCCCAATGTAATTCACATTCACCCAATTACACAACAAAACAACAAGGTTTAGTACCTCATAGTTTTGCCTTTGTATATTTTCAACCCATCCCACATATTCCAATTTTGCAACAACTAATCTCTAATCATTTGATTTTGTCACACATTCTTGTTCAAAAGTTGTTACACCAATGTAACATTTTGTCAAGCATTCTTCAACACATGAAACTTGATTGTGGTTGCCAAACACCAACATTGTTCAATAACACTTGGCTTCATGCATTAGTGGAATGGAATGGGCATAATGTCTTTGTCAATTATGCTACCTTCTTTGACAATTGCAACAATGGAGGTCCTTATCCACATTGGGGATGGTGGCACTTCCTTAAGGTGATATGGGAATGCATCAACCTTTGATTGAAATTGAACTTTGAGAGAGAAAAAAAAATTGAAATTTTTATCGTGTTTAAGTGGTTATGCCATGGTTACATTATGTAAATTAAAATGAGTTAACTTGGAACTAGTTTAAGGTTGAGTAAAAATTACAATTGAGATTTTGATATGTTTCACCTAATGATTTTTGTGACTTTGAACTTATTATTTGTTAGAACTCCATGAGGAGTTGAACTTCAATGAAGGTATGTGTAACCTAGAATGTTAAGAGAAAAAAATGACGAGCAAAAGGCCCTAACCAACTTGAATAAAGGTGCTTTCCCCCTTCCTATGGCTTATTTGACTTTAACAACATGGAATTGTTTTTTAAACTTACCGGAATAATGTAATCAACCCAGTCTTCATCATCTTCATTATGCAACAACATCATTATTTTCTTCCAACTTTGCCTTCTTAGGAGTTATAATAGTAACATTAGCAATGTAATAGGAGGAGTGTTAACATGTATTAAATAAAAATTTGACCTCTATTGGTATGTAGTTATTTTGTTGATTATATGTTAACATGAATTAAGTACATATTTTATTTTTATAAGTGTTAATTTATATATATATCTTATTAACTAGATATTAACATCTATTAAATATAGATTTGACCTTTGTAAATGTTAAATAAAAATTTGTGTATATATTAATTAATAATTATTACTTAATATATTAGGTCCTACTTAGTTAGGTAACTATTGGTTATTTTTCATATTTGAATTAACATTGGGTAATTACTTTAGTTATTAATAAGTGCTTCATATTTGAATTTGTGTTAAGTAACTATGTTAATTACTAGTAAGAACCACCTAGCCTATTTAAGGAGGTTAGTTTGAATATTTTGTATTCTTGTTCATTTGAAATAACATTCAAAAAGTTGGTTTTGTTATACTTTGAACTTGAATGTATGCATTGTGTTGAGTTTGAACATGCATGCATAAGAATAATGAAATTTTCATGTACATGTCTTATAGAAATGCATATTTTGTCTATCAACAAGTAGTTTCATTAACAAAAGCTTCAAACCCTTGCCTCTAGGCGGTGTCATTGTCAAGGGAGCACAAAGGATTAAGCTCCTCCTCACCCCACAAAAAAGAAGTGGGGTGAGGAGGAGCTTAATGGTGGCAACAAATGTGAAGCAAGGCTACCATTTCCAAGGTTTTATTCTCTTCCTTGAACTTACTAAGTCCAAGCATTAATTTAAGTTTACATGTTTTAAGTTAGGTTTAGAATACAAAAAAATGGGTCCAGTCCAAAGTTCCCTAATTAGGTTAAGGATAAAAAGGCAAAGGGGTTCAAAGTCCAATCCAAGCCTCCTCATTTCCTCTGTTTTTCTTATTTTAATTAATTTGTTCAAAATGTCAAGGTTTTTTAAAAATAATTATTTTCAAATTTTCGTCCATGTAGAAAAATATTCATCCATCATTTGATGTTTAAAAAGTCATCCAAATGTCATCCAAATTTCATGCATTCAATAAATGGACAAAGGTTTAATGACCAAATACGAGTTTTTCTTATTTTAAAAATGGACATTTTCTAGTCCTATGAACAAATATGTGAATATTATTATTATTGTTATTTTAAATCACAATATTTCCATGAAGTTGTGGAAAATTTGATGACTTAAAATTAGTTTGTAATATTCTTTTTTTTGGAATTTATGTGGACAATGATAATTCATTCATATGGAATTGAAATTAGGCACCATATGTGCCATTGGATTCTTGGAAAAGGGATTACTCACATAACAAAATTCAAGTGATTTGGAAATATTGTAAAAAAATAAAATTGTGAACAATGTTGTAATGTCAACAAAATGATTTAAAAAACTTTATGTGCACACAACTATTCATGACACCTTGATGTAGCACTTGATTGATTTGCAAGTCGGCACAAGTTGTGGTTGATTCTAGTTTTGAGCCTAATAAGGGAATGAAACATTTAGAGGACAATTTTGACCTGGAAGTATATGAGGACAAGGATTTTGGAAAAAATAAATGTTGAAAATGAACTAGAAGATGCATTTAATTTGAGTGGAGAAAAAAAGGTGAATCTTTGAAACATGTATTTTATGAAATTCAAAATATCCCCATGTGGTTTGGTTGAAGATTGATTAAGGTTTTTGCAATTTACATTTTTATATGTTTTCTAGATGTAAATGTATGCTTATACATTGTCACACCCCATTTGATGAGGTGATTTTCTAAGCCTTGTAAATAATTAACCTATTGTTAAAATTAAAATCCAACACAAAAGCCCTTTTTTTTTCTTTTTTTCTTTTTTTTTCAACTTCCAAAAGAAAGTCATCAAAATATTCTACTTTACAATGTTGTGTTTGAAAATTTGCCTTTGATGCTTGGAAACATGATAAACAAATTAGATACCCCATCTTCAAACTTCCATAAAAAATTTGTATGTTGTGAGTCAAATCCAAAGTTCCTTATTGGCACTTGCTCTTTAAGTTCGTATTACTTCGTGAAGAAGAAAAATGTTTATTTGTTTCAATTATTCTCATTCTTCCCTTTTTGTCTTCAAAAGACCACATTTATAAAAGTTTGTTTTGTTGTTTCTATCTTGGGTCAATTTGTAATACGTGATAGTTAATTTATTTTCATTTAAGGCTTTGTGATTCAAATGCGAACATAATTGGTTTGTTAAAGGGGGAAAAAAATCAAAATGGCTTTAAAATTGAACTAGAGATTTGGTTAATAAATAAAATTTTATATTTGGTGCATTTTTTCCTTTACAATCTTGAAAAATATTTCAAATGCATTTATGTTTGTTGTTTTTGCCTATGGGTGGTTGCCATTAATTTGTCATTAACTAAGGATTTCTGAAAGAGATTGGTATAAGTTAACTTTGAAGGATAAGTTGAGGAATGAAGAGGACCCATGTGTATATGGGTGGTGGGGAATTTCTTAAAGTTGGTCTATTTTTGTTATATTTTTAAAAGAGGAGTTTGGATGGTTCATTATCTCTTATGGATATTTTTTGGAGTTTAGAATGTAAGATGAATATATATTTTTGTTGTTGGAATACAAGAGGGTTTTGTTTCAAACATGGTGGTGGCATTATGTACTTTTTTTTGTTTATTTAAAAAATAAATTGCTAGTTTTATTTGATAAAAAAGAATATAGCTCTTTGTTTTTCAATATTTTTTCTTTGCAAATGGTCATCGGATGGTAGTTATAGCCAAGGAAGGCAACAACAGTGGTGTACAAACACCAAAAATGGTGAAGGTGGGGAGTTTCTAATGGGGTAGCCACGAACAAAGTTGGGAAGATTGGTAGGACAATAATTACCTTCATGCCACAATGGTTATTTTCTTCTTATTTTTATTCATTGTGTTCATGATTTTCATTTTATTTTTTGGACAATAATTTTGCTTGAAGGTAAATAGATTCTAGTACACATGTTTATTTGTGTTTTGTGTGTTTTTATATTTGACAACCCTCACCTAATGTGTATTTAAGATTGCCAAGACTATGAACATACAATGAATGCATCAATCTTGTCAAAGAAATGCACATCAATATGATAATCAATAGTTTATAACTTCTAAGGTTCTTAAGTCGCAAACGGAATAGAAATTTACATGGATTTGTGCACAAATATGCCCAATTATAAATCATGAACACCCATTTTAGCCAAATTGGTAGACAATTTATTCACAGAATTATGCCAATTTTCACTCATGTCACCTAGAATATTACAGAAATTACTCACAATGGACATGTCATTTGGCATCGATAGTAGTTAAGTTATTAATCATTATAGTCACGATGAATGTGCCATGCGGGCAACCATGTCGATTAGGAAGTTGGTTGATTTTGTCAACATGGACAACTACACATTAGGAAAAACTATAGACATTTTAGTCATAATGGATATGTTTAGTTGGACATAAATATGCATTTAGGCATACCAAACTCAATCAAGTTTGAGGCTAAAATGGCATTTATGTTTAGATTGCAACCAAATTTGTCTAGTGTCCATTGTGATTCAAAACTCAATAATAAAAAACCAATATATAGTAGATTAAGGCAAGATTCAAATGGAAACAAAAGGATTGCATTGTAACCAAGGATTTATTCGCAACCATTAAACTAAATCCTAATAAAATGGGAATTTTTACCTTTAAGGATGATGTAGGAGTAGTAGCCACAAGTTAAACAAAGATGGAATGGATCTCCTACAACTTCTACATTAAGCTTTGTAGGGCACAAAAGGATTATCTTGAGAATGAAAAGTTGTGACATAAAGTTGTTTTTCCCTAGGAAATTTTTTGAAGGGATGAATAAGAGGTTGGTTGCACCTCCTTCTTTGGAAAAAATTCAAATTCCATGGTCAAATGCAAGGCCTTAGGACCTAATGGTGTGGTGGCAGAATTTTACACCTTTTAAGATCTAATTGGCATAGTCTACTTCCGGATGATTGAAACAATAATCAAATATGGCAATTTTCCAAATGGGGTGAATGAAGGATTGATCACCATGTTATTCAATATTGGAGATAAGGAGAATTTTAACAATTGGCAACCAATCACCTTGTTAAATGTGTCCTACAAGATTTTTGCAAAAGCTCTTCAAATGAGGTTGCAACCAATCTTCATGGAGGTAATAAATAGGGACCAATTTGCATTTTTGCCACTCAATTTCATCTTGGACAATGTTTTTTTAACAAATGAAGTAATCAATTGGGTTTAGTGCATTAACCAACCATTGGTTGTGATCAAACTAAATTTTGTAAAGGTGTATGACAATGTAAATTGGAGTTTCATGTTTGATGTTGTGGCAAATATGGGAATGGCTCAGGAATTTATTAAGATGGTAAAATTGTTGTTCAAGGCTGTTGCAACAACGGTCTATCTAAACGAGTGTTTCACCAAATTAGGGGGGTTAAGGAGGGGCGCCCTTTAGTTCCTTACCTCTTTCTTATTGTAGGGGAAGTCTTGAATTTCATGTTCAAAAAAGTTGTCAAACTTGGGGACATTAAAGAAATTACCAGGTTGGGAAGCACAATGCAACAAATTATTTCATAATACATTGATGACACAACCTTAACTGCTTGGGGAAAAGAAGAAAACTTATTGAATGTTGCTAATGTGCTGCAATTTTTCTTAAACATAAGTGGGTTGGAGTTGAACTGAGAAAAAATTATGGCTTATTAAAGTCACAAGCAAAGTCGTAAGAAATCAGCATGGACAAAAAAATTCAAATGGAGGTGGACCTTTAGCAATGATTTATCCAAATGTTTGGCACGCCCTTTACGCTTGACTTGGATGTCAAAAAGGTGGACACCTTTTGGATTGAGAAGATTTGTAAGAAGATAAAATTTTAAAATGTAATCCAATTACCAATAGTAGGTTGGGGCATAATTGTCAATTTTGTTTTGACATCAACCTTGTGGTTCTTCATCAGTGTATGGGTGGGCACACAAAAAGTGACAAGGAAGTGTAAATTTTTACTTTTAGAACTTTTGATGGGTTGGAGGTGATTAACACATTAGAACTAGGGTAAATTGGTATGATTATTGAACAAATAAGGATATCAAAGGCCCAGGCTTCATTGATCCAAAAGAAGCTACATATGCCTTGTTGTGTAAGTGGGTTATTAGAGCCTTAAAACATGGCAATTCAAACTTCAAACTTTTATTAAGTTTCAAATTAACAATGTGCAAGCCCTCTAAGCACATGAAATGGGGCTTCGAAGTGAATTGGGCTTTGGTCAAAAACCATAGTTCATCTTTAGGATCAAATATATGGGGGAAGATCTCAAAGGCTTAAAAAAAATGGTTGAAAAGTTGAACTTCTCCCCAATGCAAGTAGTTGAGGCCATACACAAAATGAATAAACATATGGTGGGGCTTTAGTTTTAAGGGGTTGGGTTTGGATTGTCCATTCTTAGAATTCAAAAATTGTACAAATCTAACCTATTGCACTTTTTGGGATCTACGGAAAGTTGAAACCAGAGACTTTTATTCTTGGGATGAATCCAAAATTTTATTTCCTTTCGAAGAAGGGGAATATAGTTGTTGGCAATGGCTAATAAATAGCTTGCCTAAATGTTGGATCAAGGAATTGATTCAACCAACTTTTAAATCTTGTGATGGGGAATGGTTAGGTATTTATAATGATGAAACTATGTCCAATCCAATTAGGGTTTTTGCCATTATTTAAAAGTTCCAACCATATGTTGACAATTCAATTCAACAAGAAATGATCGTTCCAAAGGAAGTCCAAGTATTCAAGTTGGAGAGTATTTTAAAACGCTTCAATTGCTAGTTGACCAATGAGTATTTAAAGGGGTCTTGAAGACAGTCCAAGTTTGCACTAAGATAAATGTAAGGGGGGGCAACGATGAGATTATTTTGGAGTTAATGAACTACATGACCAAGCAAAGGAAATAATTAATTAAATATAAGAGTTATTTTTCCCGTGATCTGTTTGAAAAGTGGAGGAATCCTTCCCCCATAATTTTCAAATAAATTGGAAAGATGTTTGCAACAAACATAAAACCAAAAAAGACATATGGTTTCATGTGTGTTAACAAGTAGAAATCTTTAGACTAATTAGTTCCATATGCTTCCTAATGACTATCAATTAGTAATGGTAGACTTACCATCCCTTACCCAAGTGATGAAACTAATGGAATTAGGTAGTTCAGGTTAATGAGTGGTTGGGGTTAATCCACCCAATCATTTAACAAATTTTTAGGAAGGGATTAAGATAAGGGTTTTATTTTCTAGGGCTTGTGTGTGGTATGTGGGGAAGGGGGATAGAGGATGTAATAAAAGATGAAAGAATTCATAAGAGAGTGTGTGGGATATGGAAAATTCTCCTTGGAGAATGATGGGAGGAATGGAGAAAGATGTACGTACTTGGTATGTGATTTTAATGGAAAATGGTTACAGACTTAAATCTTTTGTGTGGCATTGTTATTGTACTAAGTATGGGAGGTAAAGGAAGGTATGTTATGTAGGTAGGATACTTCATGGAGTTGGTATCCTTACAATTTCTCTAGGACAAAAAATAATGGGGCTAACCATGTGTAGCCTTTGGAACACCAAACTATTGGTTACCTTAGGAGGGTAACAACCAATCCTTGGTGGTGGGAATCAAATAGGGAATAGATTAGCAATTTACCCCTTGCAAGTTAAAAGGTACTAATGTAGGCAGAATGCAAGAGCTCAAAGGGAAGACAACTAGTTGTAGAAGGTATAAAAAAGAGGAAGGACTTCTTGAGGGTTGTAGGTGGTAGGCGGAACCACCATAAGATTTGTAAACATGAGGAAGTAAGGGCAATAATGGTAAAAAGGTCTACAAACCCCCTTAAGCAATGACCCAAAGGTGTTGAAAGTACTACAAAACATGGGAAACTAACTATTCCTAGGTTCTTTCCCCTTTTCTCATATAGCTCTTTTCCCTATGTTCCATTCCTTATTCCCTAGTTGAGATTATTTATAGGAGGGTAGGTCTGGTTATGGATATCAGGCCCTTATTTTCCTTATTATTGATATGATCTCTTACTTTCTACTTAAATAATTGTAGTAAAGTAAGATAGGGAAGGTAGTTTTTTACATGGAAAAATAAGGTATTAACCTTGTCCCCTCGCTTACCCCTTGGAGGATGGTAATGATTGGGGCCCACAATTTTTGCCCTTGGTGCCACAAGTGCTTGTAGTCAATAGCTGATAGGCCAATGCTAATCACAACATTCTAATGGATTGACCGTCCTATGAATGTGCAACTTTGGAATATGTCACCCATAGATTGTGGTTTTGTTCAATAGTTACTAACGCATGAGAATTTGCCTTTTAATTCTTCTTCCAACTTCAGCTACCTCTAAACATTATCAAATCTGAAAAAGCTTTGAAGTTTGAACAATGTTTGTTCATCAAACATCTATTTAATAAGGTCAAGAAATTCAGCTCCCTTTGGACCTTACTTAGAGGAGTCACTATGTGAGCCATTTGGAATGAAAGAAACGATCTAATCTTCAATAGCAAAATGTGGCATGAGGCCAAGCTCAGAAAAATCTTCACTTGATCACATAAAGGATTTGGCCTCTTGCAAGCATAACGTGCTTCCTATTTTGTATGCAGGTATTACTAATGTATGTAAGGTGCCCTCCAAATAAGCTAGTAAATGTCGAGGGTTGGGTGCATATTAAAGACAGTTCTTCATGATTTCAAATATTTGCATAACGCTGGAAATTTCTTTGAGTGCCTTACCTGAAAGAAAATTTGGTAAAGCTCTAGAAGGTTAAGGTCCAGGAGGGAGGAGAGCATGATAATTTATGAAGTGAAGTTTTCCAAGAAGAAAAGGAAGGAGCAGCTTCAAGACCATATGCTTGGTCACACTTGGCACCAACCAATGCCTGGTGCTACTTCAAAGGGCATATTAGGTTAGACTGGGTGACGTAAGAACAATTAAGGTAGGGTTTGCTCGCCATTTTTGCAGGAGGGCCCCCATTGTTTATGGTGTCCAAAGAGTAGATGGAACGCTCCTTTTGTTGCATCTGTTGCACTAGAAATCGGCAAAAACGGACTAGAGGTGAGAAAGTTATGGCCCCCTGAAGTAAAGGGGGAGGTTACAGAAAATTTTCAATCTGACACAACTCATAGCCTATTAATGAAACCCCTGCAGAGCTTGAGAAGGCATTCCTATAACATTTTAAATCACTCAAAATGGAGAAGAATTGAGAAAGATCTGCCAAAGTGTTCAGTGATAAGCTCTAGTATTCGATGATGGGCCGGTTTTCCTATGTGCGAATTGGAAGTATTAGTACTTGATGTTATCTCTGCAGTGGTCCACAGAAAGACATTCTCACATTCTCCTGCTCTGCCCAACAAAACTTGCCACAATTCTTATTCTCTGATCTCTTAGATTAAATACAACACTTTGCCGCTAGATATGGTTGAAACAAGAGTAAGCAAGCCCACAATGAAGGTAATGATGATGAGTATTGCACAAACTCATTGATTGATTGTGTTCCGAAGCAAAATCTATTGCACCTGAACCTCCAGCTCTTCTTCCCAATAGCTTGCTCTAGAATGCTGAACAGAAGCTGGGGTCAATTTTCAAAGCTTTTAAAAAAACTAAAATTGTTCGCATAAATCGTCCATTTACTCACATTTGCAATGAAAAATATACATGCAAATGAAAAAAACACTTTAAAAACATCTTACATTAAATTAGCATTTAACAAACCATGTGCACTCCATCTAGTGATTAAATTGAAAAGTGTTTTTGAATGTTTACATGAGCTTAAAAATCTTGTTTGCTAGCAAGGGAGTTTCTTTTCTCCTCAGAATTGTATGGGAAAACCACTTCCCACCACTCCAATCTTTGTTGGACTATCATCGCATTGGATCCAACTTTTGGAGGTTTTACCTTATTAGAATCGGTTTCACATTCGATGAACTAGTTTCCTTGGTGAAAGCGTTTAGACTGTTTAGATCAGAATGGATTTTTTTTTTGGTGTTCAGAGTGTGGACACAAGTGAGTAGATGTACAACATATTATCTATTGGCATGGTGTTTGTGATGCCTTGTTTCTCATCAAAATAATTAGCTGCTTTCCCAAAACTATCATCATATTAGTGACAATGTTGTTTTCCAACCTATTTGGGTTTGGTATTCAAATACCCGCAAGTTGATCGGTTAACAAATAACCCTAGTATAGTTGAGTGGCCTACTTGATGCAATATCTAACATGGTTCAAATTATGTTGGTGCCTATTGTAGGACCTTGGTAGCTTTGACGTGAATTATATCATTCGTAGAAAAATTAGAATTTTCTCCAAGAACAAAAATTTGTGAGGGGAAGCATTAAACCTTTGTAAATTTCTATTTTGACATGAAATCTTGAAAATCTATTGATTGATTAATTTATAGACATGTGTTGAAACCGCTAAACATTGCGGTATCCATGCCACTATGTGTGTTATGTAGGATAAGTAAATAGATAGGGAACTGATTTTGCACCCCATTTGAATGAATTATATCACCTTCTGCGCTTAATATTCCAGTCCAACTCCAAAAAACCTCCCCCCGTGCACCCTTCTTTTTTTTGGATGGAAGACCTTATGTCTGAACTTTTCAATATTTTTATAATTTTAGTATTTGATGAATAGTTTATGGTTTTTGTTCACACACATTCGTATCAATCTCTTGAAAAGAAATTAATCAACAACAATAAATTTAATCATTGTAACAATTACATTTGTTTACTATATATGACCAATATTTTTTTCTGGGAAAAAACACAATGCATTGTGCTTTGGAAGGAACCATATAGTCAAGTTTTGTAGATGATGTAACATCCTTGAAATGCTTTCAATAATTCCAATCAATCACTTTTTTAGCCATATGTATATATACATGTGTATCTATATGAAATGATGAGTTTAACAACGTTATTGGTACAAATTGTAAAATATTAATCGTCATAAAATATTTTTTATGCAAGATGACAGATGGGTTGAATAGCATAACATGAATCAGAAATGCCCACTTAGGTGATTTTTTAAAGATCAATAGGTTTGCTGGTCATGTTGATGTTGCAAATTAGGATTGGTTACAAAAATTCATGGATCATTGTTAACCAACAATAACCAACCAATTAGGAGAAATGTTAAGGTGGATGATAGAAATAGGTGAGAACATGTTAAATTCCCTATTTGTAAAAGTGTAGGTGAGGATATGCATGAAATTAGTGGGGATTTGGATGGAACCATCACTTTTGTAAGGAATGGTGGATTGCCACCACATAAACAGTTAGTGGGGATTTGGATGGAACCACCACTTTTGTAGGGAAGGGTGGATTTATGTGATTTTGGAGAAATCACAGAAAGGAAGAGGAGGAGGACTTTTTATCCTTATCAAGACATGAAGTTTCTTTTATCATCATGTCAACACATATGTGGCATGTCTCATTGGGTGGCATGTTTTCATCTCAACATCATCATATCACATCAATCAATAACATTGAAAATATACTCAAAACATTTTTATAATGAAAAATGATAGTAAATTTTGAAGGAGTTCCAAGAGAATGGTAAGAGTTTTTTCCCAAGGCAATTAATTTATTGTTAAAAAATAAAACGCCAAAAGAAAATATATTCAATAGTTAGTCACCATAATTTGAATAAATCCATCACAACCAAATCCATTGCAGAGTTTGAAAATGCATATATATTCACCAAGAACTGGATAGAGACCCTACTTATCTATTCCAGTTCTATGAATGTTATCCAGTTCAGTTTTCTCTATCTAGACATATGAGAGAATTGAATGTTTTTTTTGTCCTTCCAAGTGACATCAACACATAATTGAATTCAAAAGGTCCCACCACATTGAATGAAAAATTAACTTTCTTTAGATCTTCTCTTGGAGGTTAATATGGATTCATGAATTTCTTGGTACAGAGAATACACAATTTTTTAAATTGATTTCAATAGCTGAAAATTGAATTTCATGTTCTAATATTAATGAAAGTGAAGATGATTTCATGAAAATTTTATATGTCATGAAATTTTGTTTTGCTATTGTAGGATTCAAAGAACAAATGAAAATATATGAATGTGATCATGACATGGTAGTGTGGAGAATTCTGGAGCCCAAGTTATAATAGGTATAGGTCACAAAAATTTCAAAATCTCATTATTTCATGCATCCAAGTCTCACATTTCTTGGGTTTAATTGGGGGGACTAAGAAGAGGCCTTGGTGTGGGTGGTGCCTGGGCTCCACAACTAATCAAAGCTCATTTAGCCTCTGACCAAGTGACAAGGTGTTTCACCTAATACCTAAAAATGGAAAAAGCATGTCTGACAAAAATCATGATAGCATGCACAAGAAGCAGTTTGCAAGGGCTAAAACTTCCTAAAATGCCACAAAAGTGGTAGATGATGATGATGGTGCGCAAATGTGGTGAGGAGGACAAGTGTGGATTATAGGTAACTAAAATGGGACATTCTCTGAGCATTTCACATCTGACCAAATGGTACACACAACCACTTCCACAGCCAGCAAAGCCAAGTAGTTTGAACTTTAAACATTCACAAATTTGTGCAGTTTGAATCCATCATGGCTTTGCTTCTACCACTCTATTTGATCTAGAGAATTTTATCACAATGTTTTTGGACACTACAAAACAACTGGGTGTAAAGACAAAACATAAAAACTTAAGAAGCATATTTGGGTACTTATGTACCTACTATAATTGTTGTGGAAAGATGCTTTCAAAGACAATACCCAACCTCTTCCTATGTCTTTGGAGTGCGGGGTAATTATTTCCTCATTGTTTGTTAAGTACATAGCTTCACCTCCTCACTGTCATACCTATTTCTATTGTGTTTCTGTTCCTGACCCAGTTGGAGGTACACTTGGGTAGGTTGCAATTAGTGTTGGCTGATTATAATCTTTTAGACTGATCCAAAGGTTATGAATAAGCTATATATATATGTAAGTAGAAGAATACGCATATGAATATTTCTTAAAAATCTTGTGAAGATAGTTATGCATTCATGGCAATTTTTATTCATTGCCAATTATGTATTTTTCGGTTTTCAAATTCATGGTAACTTTCATATACACATACATGTCATCTATAGCAAATTTCACATGTTAGTTGTGCAAAGATGAAGATATGCAAGCTATTTGAAATCAAATAGCTTGCAAGGGGGATTGAACCCAAGTTCCTTAAGAACTTTGTCCATTGCAGCACAAGTTGCATGCAAAAAAACTAGCACCCACATGAACATAAAACCACCCCAATCCACACACATAAAACCCAACAAGAAATTAATAATTAATTGTAGTTTGATTAGTAACTTTTATTCTTGTTGAGCTTCGTAAACTAGTTCATAAATAACCAACTCTATAACATCAAACTTGGATAGAAAATTAAGGTTGAGGTTAGTTGGAAAGAGAAAAGATGGTAATAACTAATAATTAAGGTTTAGGGTTTAGATAAATCACCTAATCCCTATCAATTTGCAACTTTTTAAAATATTCAACTTTTTCTATCAATTGATAATTTTTCTTGGCTGAAATAACCTTCTTATAATCTGTTAGATCTATGTTTGGTGTACAATTCAAGTGCAAGTCATTAATCCAATTTTCTACCACTATGATAATTTGATCCAATTTTTCCATTTGTAAGATAACATCTTAGAGTTGTCAAAACATTAGCCAAGCTAAAAACTCTTTCTATCTCAATTTGAGATTTGGGAATCCCAAGAATTTGTTTGACAAAGATACCTACATTCGAAAATTGACCCTCTTGAATCTACCACCAAGCTAATGGATTTGCACATATGGACAATTCACCAATAACCAAGGCCCATTTCGTGTACAACTAATGGGGATGATTACTACTTAGAGTTCGATGAAGGTCAAAAAATCCTTTGTTGTGTTGCATTTTTTTCCCTCTTGTTTGAAAACTTTTGATTAAGTTGTGCATTTTTCTTTTGTCTTCATCTTGTCACAAAGTTGAAGCTTTGTTGTGCATTACAATTTGTTGTAGGCTTTTGTTGAAGTTCATTGCTTTCAACTTCTAACTATGTTATTGAATCACCTTTCTCTTCATGGCCATCTATTTTCATTCCCTATCCTTGATGCAAACCATAAAAACTTCATGTGCACATACTAACAATGCTAGTGTGCAACCCTAGTATAATGCTCATGTCGTTTCAAGGTGGTTGGCATGATAGAATAGTAGCTCAGGTATCATGAATACTCTGGAATATGAGGCCCCATTTGACACTAGTGTTTCAAACCTTGTAGTGGAGGCATTACTATAAAACTTTTGTTTTGGAAACCCACCAAAGGACTTCAATCACTTGGACAGTCTTCAATGTGAACAACATTCAACTATTTTTTAAAAACATAGCTGTGTGCTACATTGTTTGTCACAACGAGACATTTGGCCTTGAAATTTTGACCTTGTGCACAAGATGTCATAAAGGTTTCATTGCTTACCACAAATCTAATGGCATATCATGCATTAAAAAAATGTGGAAATAGATCATGTTAATATATTTTGTAAGTATTTAGAAGATGTACATGTTCATCTTTAAGCTCTTTTCAACTACTAAGTGGCAAAATGTAACCCCAAGTGACATTTTGGGGTATTTTCCCTCTTCAAATCCATTCCCAAAAGACCATGAAACATGAAAAGGTTTCTTGGAGGACATCATGTTGTTTGTCATGAAAGGTCTTATGCTACTAAGGACTATTGATAATGTTTGGTTCCATAGATTAGCTCTTTGATTGTGCCCAAAGGTGAACTTCCTATGCAGGAAAGTTTTTATTGATGAATTTTTTTTACATTGGTGAGAAAGACCTTGAGAACATATGTGCAACCTACCTTGGCTAAAGATCCTTGACAAATTTGGGCTCACAAAAAAAATTGTGGCTTACATTAAGGATGAAGGCTCCAATTTGCAAACTTGCGTGACAACTTTAATTTCAATTGTGTGATGTGGTGACCTTGACATGGTGGAAGAAATGATGGTTCTTATTTTGGTCATGCACTGTCCAACTTGTATGTTTATGTGCCACTTCCAATGACAAGGTTTGTCATGGATTATATTATTCATCAACAAGATTTGCAAAAGCCAACATCCATAAATGTATCACATGGCTGAAGAAATTGGCAAGGGGAGGTAGGCATGGGAGCAAGCATGCATGGAATTTGGATTGAGCCTACAAATTGAACACCACAATGGAGATGAACTATACATCTAAAATTTGGATCTTAGGTTTCTATGCTTCATAAGTTCATGGTTGGCAATTTAAAGTTTAAATATTCTTTTTGTTGGATCCTCATACATTGTTGTAGTAATCAACAATATTTGAGAAGCAACAACATCAGTTTATAGTTTACACTCCAATTCAATGTTTTGTTGAAAAGTAGATGACATTGTTTGATTTCCATGGCTGATTTCTTTTTTTCAAGGGTGTTTGTGAATTTTTTTCATGACTAATCTTGTGATTTTTTGGGTGGCCTACAATGGGCAAAAGGTTGCACCTTGATATCTTTGTGATTTTTGCTATTGAGGTTCTTTTCCATTATTGATTTTTTCCCCAAGGATATTTGTGATTTATTTTATAATTAATAAAGGGTTCAAGGTTCCACTTCCACACCCTTGTGGATCGACTTAAGGTTTAGGCTATTTTCCATGGTTGATTTTTGCTTTTCCAAATGTGTGTGTGGATTATTTATATGGCCAATCTTGTACATTTTTGGGTGGGTTGTGCTTACGTACAAAGTTGCACCTACCTCACCCTTATTGATTTTTCTATCTAGGTCATTTTTCATGGTTGGTTTTTTTTATCTGAAGGTGTTTGTGAATTATTCACATCATTAATTTGTGAAATTTTTTAGGTGACTTGTCATGGGTACAATGTTGGGTAGCCACATCTTTATGGATTTATCTATCCAAGGTCTTTTCCATGTTTGATTTTTTTTTTTCCCAATGGTATTTTGTGGCTATTTTACATGGTTAATTCTCTTTTTTTTAATGGATTTTCATGGGTAGAAGGTTGTGTTTCCAAGGTTGAGGTTTTATTTTTCTACACCATTTGATTTGTGATCCTATATCACATTTTTTTCCATCCAAGATCAAGTATCAATGACAATCTTGAGGTAATTTCTCCTTCCATTTGGTTAAACTTTTCTCAATTAAATATAATGTGGGGTTTGGTGTTAACTTCATTTTTCACATCAATTTTTTATTTCCATTCTTCATCTTTCTAGGAATAAGGTTCAACATCCATTTGCGGTGGCTTATACATTGTCAATTTGTTATGATTTGAGTTTAATTGAGTTATGTGGCTTGTACATGGCTGATTTCAATTGATTTAAAATTTTGTGTGTTTGGTTTGAGTTTTGTGGTGGGTTGTACACTTTTGATTTGAATGATTTGAGCTCTTTGGTGGGTGATTTCAACTTTATTATGGTATGTAACATGCAACCCTTGAAAATCATTATTATGTGTTAAGGTGGTGGGTGTTTGGTAATTTGGGTATATGATTCAACCCTTCAAAAGTTTACAACTCTTGTAATTCATGGTGCAAGTCACTAGCATTTTTTTTCCATTGTTGGATTTTTTTTGTGTAAGGGACAATTGTTTTGAGGCTTGAATATAGATGGCTAGTTACACATCCATGTCCCTACCTTATGCACCTATTTTTACTAACTACATATTTGTTATTGGTTGTAGGTTTGTTAATTGCATTTTCTTGTTCCAAGATGCATTGACATATCAAACTACAATCACTATGTTATAATCAACAATTAGTGTCATGCTACATTATAAAAGGGAGTTCCATTTCAAGAACTTAGGCTATGTGTCAAATTGTGGTGAAAATACTTTCACTGACTATGGTTAATTATCTGTTGAATCATAGTTGTGGGAAATAATTACTTGCACTAGATAAAAAATTGTCATTTGCAACCAATTTTTGCAATTAAAAAATGTCATTTGCAAATTTTTTTTGAATTGCAAAATTGATTACAAATGAAAGTTTTTCTTCTAATGTCAAGGATACATTAAATTTTGTCATCGCCAAGACATGTGAGTTTTGTGATAAGGTTGCTAATGTGGTTGTCCTTTGTAGCATGGGCAATTTAGAGGCAAATGCCTTTGATGCAAAACTAGCAAAATTGATAATTTGCATGAAACACCTAATGATATAAGTTTTGCAACCATTCTTTTCATTTTTGCATGTCTTTTATAGAAAGAGAGGTCAAAATATGTTGGCTTTAATGCTAGATCCAAGGTTTAAGAATTTGTAGTTGGTGACTAGTTATGTAGGTCGTAAAATTGCTTCTACATTGGTTGTTCAATATTGTGAATAGTCATTGATGCCCTTGTTGGTTCAATGTTATAAAATGTTGATACTTTCTATATGTGATGAAGAGGTTCAAATGCATCACTTTGATTTTGAGAACAAGGATTTATTTCAAACCATAGAAAACAATGTAAAATGTTTGCCCAACTTGTGGCATGGGAGCTTGACACATTTCAATGGTACCATGTTGATGTGGATAGATGCAAGTGTGCATTATTTTGGTGGCATGCATAGGCACAATTAAAAAAAATGTGGCTATGTTGGCATGATAAATCTTTGAGATTTTTACGAATGAAGTCAAAATGAAATAGATTTTCTTAATTGTGGGAGTCCTCACCACACTTTGAAAGATGTAAAATACAAATTGATCATTTTATCTAACTCATTTTTGTTAACATAAATTAACCTAGCCATCCAAGGGTTGGGTGTTCCAAAGCTTTTGATCTTGTAATGCATATGAGACAAATTAAAGTTGACAAAAGAACTTGAGACAAAGTTTGTAAATGAAATTGAACAAGAAATTTTTTCAAATCTTTCTAACTACCTTTTTTATGTTACTTTTATAGATGTTCTTTCCTTCATCAAAATGGTGGTAGATCCGAGTTTTTTTTATCTTGCTCATTTGTCAACTTATTCATAGATTTGTGATTTTTCTCCATGGATGGTTTTCAATTGTTAAGTTTTTTTTCCATATACTTGTTCATTTCTTAGTTTTTTGTCTCCATGGTTGGTTTTTCTTCCTAAACTTGTTCTTTATGGCATGATTGAATTTGTTCTTGGAACATGGTTGATTTCAAAGATAGTGTAAGTTGGAAGTGCATTATTGAAACAAAACTAAAAGATTTATCCTGCCAACTTAAAAGAATCAGCCTTGGGTACTTTGATACCTAGATAGGGTCGTTACTTAAGATCTGATTCATGTAACTAGTGTATTCAATTCAAAAAATCCAATTTAAATACCCATGGGGTGAAACCTAACAACTGATGGAATACAACTTGAGAATGGCCTCAAATACCCAGCTGGGGCATATATAGAACTGGCCATCCAATAAGGAGTGTGTAATGCGCACATGGAACTAGACTTGATATTTGAATCAAGGTTGAAGGTTCTCAAAAATTTTAAGAACATGTGAAACTGAAATCAAAAGGGTTAAAAATTAAAAGAAACAAGTTCAAACTCCCACCCAATGGACATGCAAATAAAATTTACAATGTTGATTTAAGGTGCATTCACGCTTGGTGTGAGGAACTTTAGTGTTGAGTCCCCTAACACCATGTTAGTCATTTAAGACTTACACCTACTTACCATGAACATTTTATGTTAAGCTAACATTCACTTAATATTAAGGTATTGCCAACTTAACATTGAGTGCCACCTAGGATGCCACCTAGATTTTCATTTAACGTTGACTTAACATCAAATGTGACTGCACCATAATTAGTAACAACTCCATGTAGGATTAGCATGGTTACCTGCCACTTGATTAAGAGCTTGTTAGATGGAGGTTACATAGACCAAATACTTACAATCCAACGTATAGGATGTCCATTGGTGACTGGTGTCTTGCCAATGTGTTTCTTTTAATGAATTTTGCGACTTAGTCAAAGTGGCTATAACCATAGGAAGGTTTGGCCAAATTTGGTTATAAACCATGTATGAAAGTACACATTTTATTCATCCTTTGAAAAAAATTGGCTCCTTACTTTAAAAAAATGTGGGAATTTGGAATTTTTTTTGTTTGTGCTTTTAGTGACTTTTGGTGATTGAAACCACCTCCCCCCCCCACCCAACTTCATTTTTGAATTCATCATTTAAAATTTCGCTTTTTTATGAAATTTTGCCAATAAAAGCCAAGGCTGAAGAATATGAATGGAGGTTGATGTTTGAATGGGGCACAACATGAAAAATCAAAGAATTCTTAGTTTGGATTAATTGTAAAAAGTTTAAACTTTATTTCATTTTTATTAATTTGTATACTTTTATGTTCACATTTTTGTGTGAGAGGTCAAAATTTTCCAACCTATTGTATGAAATGTATTTGATAAAATTGCCCATCACATTGAAATGCAAAATAAAAATTAAATTATGACCAAAAAAAGAAAAAAAAAGAGAAAAAGGTAGGCTCCCCTCTTTGATGAAGGGCACCTATAAGTTTACACACTCAAAATCATGTTACAAAAATGGGGTTAGACAATCTTCATTAGTCCAACCCCAGATTTCAAGAAATTTGAATAACCTGATTGGCCATAAATTTTTTCTTGATACCTTTGCATTACCCTATGAAGGAAAATACAACATTTGGATGCTAGTTTATTGAAGAGAACCCCTTTAAATAATCAAGTATTCCATTTTCACAATCTCATTTATTTACCCATATTCCATAGACCTTGTATATTTGTGTATATGTTTTATAATAATATTACAACCCTTGTTTGTAGATAGACATGGTTTAGAGTTTAAACCCTACACTAATTTGGTAGTTGACTTTTAATTGTACAAGTTGCAAATGACAAGTTTATGATATGTGAAAATTTAGGTCAAAATTTAGCAAACGTATAAGTTTGGGGTTTGGAATTTAGGGGATTGTTTTTATTAATTAGAGATTTCTTATAGTCATGCCTTGTTGGGCCTAAATTTTTCCTTTCATTTGGTGCTTCATCCTTTCTTGGCTATTGTTCGCAAAGTCTTGCAATAAGGAATTAAAATTTGAAAATCCCAACATCAACTTTCATCCAACAACTTTTTTTTCAGCCTATGGGCTGCCCACCTATAATTTATGTTATAGGCGTTATACTAGGGATAAGGCTTAAGGAGGTCAATGGGGTTATAGACTAGGGGTTATGATTATATAGACTATTGAGGTATGTTAAGCTATATGACTATATAAGCAACATAGGGTATATGGATATATTTCTGTTATAAGGTTATATAGCAATTAGATCTATGGGGTTGTAGGCTATGAGCCATATGGTGTTATGGCCCATGGGCTAATGAGGCTTATAGATATATGGGTTCAGGGTTTTAACTTTTGGTTTTTAAATTTAAGTTTGAAGAGTGTGTTTGGTTTTTGTAAGGTTTGAGATTAACTTTTGGGGTTTAGGATTTGAGATTTTGAGGTTTAGTTTTTGAACTTGAGATTTCAAGGTTTTGTTTTGGATTTAAGGTTTGAAATTATGATTTAAGATTAGGGTTTAAAATTGGGGTTTACTGTTTTAAGGTTTGAAATTGTTTTAAAGATCTAAAATTAGCCATTCAAATTTGAGGTTGTAATTTTTAGGTCAAATTAAGGATTCATGTCTGAAATTAGTGAAATGATGGATTGCACAAAAAAAAAAGGTTTTTGCATCAAAATACTAATTGCAATTTTAAAATTGCTTTCATTTTTGGTTTAAACTCTTCTTTTGAAATGAATTAAAAATCTTTGACAATTTAAAAAAAGATCACCAACACCAAGGGCCCTTGACTACCAAAATCAAGATCATGAAGAAGATCACCTACAACTAGGGTTGAAGGGGTTGTTTCACCATAATTCAAAAGAAGACCACGATCACCAACATTTACAAGACCACTAGAATCAAGATCATGAAGAAGCCCACCTCCAATCTCTTCAAAGCAAGCTGAAACATGTTCAAAGCTTGAAAGAAAAAGACAAAAGACCAAAGCTTGAAAGTTGAACCCTCCTCAAAGCGAGGAACCCAAAACCTCTTCAAAAGCCAAGAAAAAGCCAAAGGGATGTGGGGGTGAACTTGAAAGTGAAAACAAGAAGGATGAGGAGTGAGACAAGCTCCCACATGGGGCAAGCTTGAAAACAAAATGAAGACCAAGGAGTGAGACTTGCATGAGGGGTTTGCCACGGGCAACAATAGGATGTGAAATTGTTTTTCATGCTAAGTTTTGATAGCTTTCTAAGATTTGTGCCCCCTTAGGCACGTTGTTCTTTGTTCCACATTGTGTTTTGGTGTCATGGATTGCGTTATAGCGAAACTCAACCTTCACGTTGGGTCTTTTTGAGACTTTATGAAAAACTCTATTATGTTATGTTAGCGGAGTACATCACCTCTCGTCTTATGGCCTCTCATCAAAGCAATTGCAAGAAACATGTGTCATTCATCCTAAGTTAAGGCCTTGGAGTGTGTGGTAAGAGGAAAATCAATGTAAGTTTTGCACAACTAATTCACAACTTTTAATAGTTGACAACAATTTATGTTTATGGTTCAAATTGCATTTTATTATCTCTAATGATTATTTTACCAAAGTATTGATGATATGACCAAAATTAAATATTTATCTTTAATTTTTCTCAAAACATCAACTTGTGAATCAAATTAAAAAATTGAATAGTCCTTCAAGAACCAAATGTGTGAAGGTCATGGGTGGTGACAACAATTCTTGTTATGAGGTTACTGGCAAAAATATTTTTGGATATTTATAAAATAGTACCTTTACCATTCTGGCATCTTCTTGACCAATATTTATTATTATTATTATTATTATTATTTTCATTTCATCAGTAAAAATAAAAATATCCTTAAAGTTCCTATAGTCAAGGTGGAGAAAAAAAATATCAAGTAATTTTGCACTACTTCAGCTCATCACACCACCATGGTTTAGGGCAGGCAATTGATACTAATGTCAAACAAATTTTTAGAACTTTTGGCATTGCGAGCAGCTGATTTTGAGAAATATTGACATTTATTAAGAATAATTTAATTAATGGAAAAGGTACTACAATATCTTCAGATTTTTATATTTGGTTTTTAATGTATAACCATGAATATAGAAGGTTGTTGATTAAAGATTAAACTCCATATTTGATTTATAGCCAGATTTGGCTAAATCTTCCTAGGGATGATCACACCATGTTTTCGACATCTTCGTATGCATGATTGCCACCTTAGGCTGCATAATGAAATTCCCCAAAAAAGCCACAGAGGCCCAGTAACCCTTTTCAAGCACAATGAGCCAAGTAAGAGTGATTCTTTCGAATTCTAAAATTCAATATCTGAGCCATGCGGGTCTTGCCAGTTCTTTGGATGCTACATACAAGGCTGGTAGGCTCTTTACCTGGTTTAAAAAAATATTCAATAATCACCAAATAGATCAGTAATAACCTTACTGATAACCAGGCTGATAATCGGCTGTTTTCTCAATAACTGAAAAATACCTCCGTGAGATCCATTACCACTACTTCCAATTCTGGAAAATCTCAATTCATGGATGTCACAACACCATGGCCAATATCTTTCTTGCCCTCGTGTGTCATCAACATGTGCTTGCTTGATGTTTGTCACTGTTAGTGTAAAGTGCTAGGACTCATTTGCTGCCCTAAATTTCAACACCCAAACAAGTAAGTGATCTCCATACAAACACGCCGGCAGGAATCCACAATTTAATGTTCTTCCCCATTTAGACATTCTTTTGGGCTTGGTAGTAGTACACACTATTGCATTCCACAAACTAATACTTGGTAATACACAGCAGTGACAGTGCCCACAATGTCCAAATCACATGTTCAGAATTGTAATTGGGTCTTCTGCAAAAACTATACTCTAGTGTGTAGTGCATCAGATTTGTCAATCTCAGAAGGTGTTCAGCTACATACAGGTGGAAGACATTCTTCAGATGAACAGAATTGTCAACACGGAAAATCTGATTGTTTGTATTCATCTGGACATCAGACAAAGTGCCCAGGTTTTTGGGGTAGAATAAAACTGACCTTAAACCCAAACCAAATCTGCATGACTTTTGCAGTCTCAAATTTTACAGGTCCGTGTATCACTTTGATACATCTGGTTCCTTTTGTGGGGGAACAAATAAGGGTAAGTCCTCATTCCTCTGCATGGCAGCAACTAAAAGATGTCAGTTGTTGTTTCTTGGCACTATGATTCACTTACCAACAAACACTGTGTACAAGTTCTGAACCCTGACCCTAACCTACTACTACCTTGATTAATTCTGCAACCAGCATCAATATGCATCTACTAGTACAGCATTATCCTGCTTCTTGAGACTTCTAATACATGAATGAATCCAATCCCATGGATGTTGACCAGATGTAGATCAATTTCATCACAAGGGTATCTCTGTTACAATGCCATAGCAGAGAACCACAAAGAAAATTTCAATAGCTTATATCTGGGGATGAGGATTCTATTGTCATTTCTATTCTCTATGATAAGAAGCTCAAAGACTAATCATTTTCTCCAATCAAGAGGGATTTGCACACTGCATTTTGGTATTGTGCAATTAAGGACAAGGATGGATCTCTGTGGCATGCACACCAACTGCAAATTCAACCCTCCCAAGACCATAACTAACAGGATAAGAATTGAAAATTAGGGTTTGTCTTTTTTTCAGAAAATGTTAAAAAAATGTGATCTCTCTACACTTTAAACAAATCAGGGGATATTGATATGCAGGAACAGCAGGTTATACCTGCATTACTTGCTCTTGCCGTTGCTGCAATTGAAGTTCTTCCGCATGAACTGTTGGTTTTTGGTTATCTCCATTCTGGAAAAAAACATCCCAGGAGAAGGAACATATAGCTTATAAGCAATTCTTGTCCTTGTCCAAACATGTATCACATGATGTATCCAAGTTCAAGTAGAGGGTCAAATCAAATCTAATGAGGAACTTTCATTACACACACAGAGAGAGAGAGAGAGAGAGAGAGAGAGAGAGAAGAAAAGCTCACAAGTTGGCGGTCCATGTATTCATCAATGGCCCACTGATACTTTGATTGATCAAGTCCAAACCACTGCACAAGCTTGTCTTCCACGCCTAACCAGCCTGCCACCCAGTTGCTCCAGAATTGAGAAATTAGAGTTTTAAAAAAACAATGTCTGAATGATGCTTGTGCTCTTTTAAAGAGCACACAAGAGATCAAACTTGCACCTTGTCTGTCTAACCCTAAATGCACAAGACATGCAACTCTTCAAAAACTGAAGATGGGCTCTACTAAGAACCTCCCACCCAAGACCAAAGGTTGAGAAGCCAGTGGTACTAGGTTGAGCATCAGACTTGGTACTCAGCACCATTCAGAATTTATGCATACTACAGATGAAATCAGAATTCTGCAATCAACAAAACCCTAACACAATTCAAGAGCAGGGAGAGAATTTGATTTTACTGGAGCATAAAAAGAAAGAGACGAACCATCTTGGATTCTTGACCACCATGATGTCAGGGGTTTGATGGTGCTTAGGGTTTCCTTAGAGGCTAATTTCTCTGAGTTCACACCAAGACTGGATCTTTTAGGGTTTTGAGTAGGAGGAGCACTGGTGCTGGTGGAGAAGAGCACCTCCATATCCTCTTCCTCCTCATCATCCACAACTGCTTCAATTACAGCAGCAGCATTCTGTCTCTCCTCCTGTGGGGGCACATGGACTCTTCTTGTTGTCCCTCCTCTCCCATTCTCCAGAGTCTTCAAAAACTCCTGATTTTTTTCTTCATCAAGAAAAAACCTTGGCCTTGATGCAACTGGGTTTTCTGCCATTGACCCAACAATGTCTCCACCCACCCACCCACCTCCTCCTCCTCTTCCTCCTTTTTTTTTCCCTCCCTTCACAGCAATAGTGTTCAGCTCACAAACTGCAACAACCTGTAGATTCTCTTCTGCCTCCGATTTGGCGTAAAAACCACAAACCACAAAATCAAACCCACTTCCTCTCACTCCCCCATTCTACTACCTACCACTTTCACTCCAAACCTATCGATCTCCCCCTAAACAACCCATTACCCACTTCCAAGTAGAGAAGCATTTCCAACAATACGAATGCATTTTGGAAGAGCCCCTCAAGATCAATTCCACACGATAACTGTTGCATCACTTGATCTGCAATCTGCACATGCCAGGAGGAAGAACTGGAAGAAGATGAGTGTTATTAGAGGGCGGCCTATAATTGTAGGGTGTGTTGGGTAGTGTAGGCAAGGGAATTGACTTGACAATAGTGTTTTTTAAGGAATTTTTTAATGCAATCAATGTGGCTAAATGTAGGCTAATCAGTGATTTGTTTTTGGGCGAAATTTCTCAACCTGATGTCAAATAAAGGGAGGGTTGCTAATGGTACAAATGAATCTGTTTGCCAAAAAAAATGAGCCCATGTCGCCATCTTTATAGAATAGGTTCTAGCATGTCGCCAACACTAAGCAGGATTCCCAAACTTTTCTACAAGATTCTACATGTCATGAGGAAGATAGCTCCAACTTTGGGCGTTGAGTTAGGGGAGCGGTTTCCTAAACTTGGCTTAAAAACACACGTCAAATTGACACACTTATTTTTCTTTGTAAAATTGGAGAGGTAGGGTAGTATGACTCTTATTAATTAAGTGTGGGTTCTCCTGAAATTCTTTTGTTTTTTTCCCTTGGCACTGATAGGCCTCTTTGATTGACCCATCACAGCAAAAGAGGTGGTCTGTCTGGTCAATCTCTTGACACTCCTAAAATAGGTGTAATGAAATCTTCTCATTTTGGGTTACAAGAGGAGAACTTTGAGCAACGAACATGAGAAGTGAGGCACAAATTGGAAACACATTGGGAAACTTAAGTTTATTCTTCATCCACACTCTCACCTAAGCATGCTGCATATTAAAGGTAGTAAAGAATTTTGTGGTACATTGCTTGATTTCAAGACACATCATAATCATAAAGAAGCCTAGGCATGTTCTTATTTCATGTTTGTGACTAATGGTTAGGACATGTTGGGTCTCTTTAGGAAAGATGGAGTTGTTTGTTTCTTCTAACTTTACCCTCTTTACACCTAAACCCTCATTTTGATGATCCATCTAGAACATGAATTGACATTAGTAAATACCCATTTGTGAACAAGAAAAAATCAAGCATCATTGACTCAAAATCCATTTATGTTCAATTTTTCCAGATTCATCACCAGGGTCAAGGTCACAATTGAAGGTCACTACAGTATTAAAGTGACAAACATGTTGTTAGCAACCATGACCTAGCCCTCCATATTATCTAGAGATAAAAACATTTATGATCCAAAACTACAACAAAGGACTACCAAAAAAGGAGATAGCAGCAACAGATTAGAAGCTCTGAAACAATAACAGGTCCATCACAAGGTCTGCTGAAAGCCTCACAGCCATTGATTGAAATAAGGGAAATTGCATTACAACATCTTGTTGCCTCGGACATCTCTCTTCCTAAACCTGCAACAAGTAACAACCGTGTTCCACCATACCCAAAAAAAAAGAGAGAGGATGAAACTTGTTTGAAGCTCTTGCATAGAGATGGATTTGCATGTTACTCATCCTCTTGGCTTCGAAGACGAGCACTTCCATTTGTGACTGAAACATTCAACTGTGCAGCACGCTCCACTATTGTCTTCCTCTTCAGTGTTGAAACATTATGTGCAATTTCAGCACTGTACTTCCTGCAGTCAGGTACAGGAAAACAGAAATGCCTCCTCCTATCAATCACATACTGTGCATGACACCTAAGTTGATACCGCACATTAATGTGTTTGTTTTTCCCAGTGTGCAAATCCAACAAGACAGAAGGACAGTTCAGATACCTTTTGCACCTGAACAGGTGGCAAAACTATCTCTCATGAGAAGGGTATATGAACACTATAGATCAAGACATGCTGTGCAATGCCTTGCTGACCACATGAACTAGTGTACCATAAGAATGCTCCTTGACCATAGCCTGTGCTGTTGCTTCCTCTTGGATGCCATCCATATAGCCCACTAAGACTCAACATCAAGATGCAAGATGACACAGAAACATGAATAGGAGAATAACTCATGAGATCTCAAAACTCACAATTTATAGGTAACCAGAACCAGGAAAAATGATTTCCTTGAAAATTAAAAGACAAAATGACAGATATGGACTAAAGAACAAGGGAAAACAAATACAAAGAAGGGAAGAACTAGTTCAAAATGAACAAACTATGAAAATACCAGGCAAAACCAGTGTTGGGCAGTTCTTGACTTTTACGAAGAACCTCCAGTTTGGTTCTAAAAAATAAATTAGAGTGGTTCCAGTTCCAGTTATTAATAAAAACTAGAGCGGTTCTGGTTCCAGTTCTTGAAAAATACCAGTTCCAGTTCTTGAAAGAACAAATCCTGGATCTGGTTCCAAGAATCAGATTACCCAGGACCAAAACTGATGGTTAACTGCTGGTTAGCCCCAGTTCTAGTCCCTTTTTTCAATTGTTCTTTCAAAAACCCTGGATCTGGTTCTTAAAAAACTGGGATCCCAGTTCTGGTTGTGTTATTTAAAAAAACCAAAACTCCAGTTCCAGTTCCAGAGTTCCAAAAATTAGTTCCCATTTGATTCCAAAAATCAGACCCAGTTCCAGTTCGGATTTTACTATCTGGAACTGGAACCAGAACCTGCAGTTATAACCCTCCAAACTAGGTACCTGACCAGCACTGATAGAAACCCTAATTCAAAAAGATCATTGCTGATGAGGGGAATGTGAAGACCGAATGCTTCTTGAATGGGAGAAACTCTACAGAAATAAAGCCCTGGTCTTGCAAGCTAAAACTGGCATTGACACAAAGGCAAGGATTTATCAAATAACAGAAGGGGTGGAAAACCTGCCCGTCAGACTTTCCATACCTGTTGTGCATAAGGAGGAGGTCCAGGTCCCGGACGTTGTGAACCAAAAACTTGACAAAACCACTAGGCAGCACATGTCTGGTCTTTTTGTTGGACCCATAGCCGATGTTGGGCATCAGTGTGGTTCCCTTGAACTTGCGGCGAACCCTAGAATCAATACCCTTGGGCCTTCTCCAGTTTGTCTGCGAAACAAACAACAGCACCACCCCGGTTGGAGTTCAAATTGAATGCTACAAACCCAAATCCATAAAAAATTCATTGCAAGCTTATTGAGGAGGAAAAACCAAGAGGAAAATAGAAAAGGAGAGGAGGAGCAGGAGGCAGCGGAAGACAAACCTTAACACAGATTTTCCGGTCATGTTGCATGCGCTTGAACTTCTTGATCCGCTTCTTAACGACATCGCGCTTGACCAAAGGCGTGACCATTGTCGCTAGCACCAACAATACCGCTGGAGCTGGCAGATCACTCGCGCCCGCGTGCGCTCTCTCTCTCTCTCTCGCCCACGCTTTCTCTCAGGAAACCCCACAATGCAAAGCTCAGACTGCTGCTTGCCTCCCTTCAAACCCTAAGAGCTACTCCAAACCCTAATTGTGGAATTAGGGTTTTTTCTATCTGGATCAAATCTGCTTTCATCCTCTTTCATCCACGCTTCTGAACTCTTCATCACACCTGCGTAACCTGTTCTCCTGGAACTGGACCTCTTGTGCCAAGCACTGTTGGTGATCATCAATAAAATAAAATAAAATAAAATCAGTTTTGTGCTGTAGCCAAAGTGGCAATTGTCCATAGGAAGATTTAGCCAAATTTGGCTACAAGCTAAATATATAAGTAAAAAAATTAAAACATATCTCTATAATTTTGGCTACCTACTTGAACCATGTATAGAAATCTGGCGATTTTCCTTTGACTTTGGTCAAATTGTGGCTGTTGAAAATCTCAAAATACACTTGACTTTAGCACTTTTAATTTTTAAATTTATCCTTTTGGCTATACATAGTGAGCCAAAAAAAAGGTTGGTGATCATCCATATATCTACTTCTATGCCAGCCTTCTTGAGAGATATTTATATAGATTGCTTTGATTTTGTTTATATAAAGCCACATCTTGATTTGTACATATGATTGTGATGATCCTTGATGTTGATGGAGCTTGAATGTTTCAATCAAGCACTCGTGGTTGAGTCAGTTGTCTTTCTTACCATGAACAAGAGATGATAGACGCACATGCACACAGTATTGTTCCTGGGGGATTACTTACACATTCATATCTACAATTGTTTTTCAAAGAAGATATCACACCACAGTGATGAGGAAGAAGAAAAAAGAGATATGCAGCATGAAGGGATGATGCAACATTTGCACACCCAACTATCTACTAGCTTTCTACCTTAGAGCAACTCCAATCCAAGTTTAGATATTTACTTTGTTCCAATCCCACCCATAAAACTAGAACTGGTACTGCCAATAGGTGGCAGATGACTAATAGCAAACCACCTGGACCTACCATCATGATTGGTGAATCAATATACGGAGCCTCAGGACCAAAACTATTTTGCTGAGCCAAACCAGCATGTGTTGACATTCCTTCTCTAATTTTTATTTGCAGTGTCACATACTGAGCACTGCTGGAGATGCTCTTAGATTCAATATGCACTTATTCAGCAACAACATCACATACTTGCTTGGGTAGGTAATCAACATCTTGTACCACAAAACTACCTCCCAGTTTTCAATGCTGTTCTCTGGCAGGTGTTCATGACCACAAGCTCTAGCAGCATTTCGTGAAGGCAGCGTGTAGAGATCTGCGATCATTGCAAGGCAATTGACATGCAATGATCCACAGATGTTTTTTGACCATCGTAACGTTCCAAGTTACTATGAATCTACCCACAGACCACAGTCCTTGATTTGTGCAGAAAAACAGCCAGTCATTGCACCTTCCTACCAGCAAGCACCACCAAAACTAACTTTCTGTGGTACTAGGACTTCACCTACCAAATGTCCAACTCCTCTGTTCAGGAGCTTTCTACACTTGAGCCTTTTTCAGCTTGTATTCATTGATTGACTTCATTTGAAAAGCTCAGAAGAAGCTGGTTCACAATAAACAACAAAACTTTTCTCATTTGAAGAAGCAAAAGAAGAAGAAGAAAGTTTACATTGCTGCTAAACCCTGCATACATTGCTCCAACAACAACAACACGAAGAAGCTCATAAGAAACAATTGATCAATCTTTGAGAGCTTTCATTTTGCATAAGTATTGTGGCAAAAGAGTAGGTACCTGAGATCTTGGACAAGGAGGTAAGTACACTGCACAGCTTTCAATCAACGCATGTAGAATGCATGTAGTACTCCAATGCTGATCATGTTTGTCCTCATAGCACCCACCTACTACAAAAGGTACCTTAACCCTGAACATCACACAACATATATTATGTATATATGTTGATGTTTTTCTTCTCCCAAGCTATCGATCACAGGGGCAAAATTATTCTACAATAGACATGCACACGAGTATATACTTGTGATTTTTGTAAGCAAACAGGATTGTGATTTATTTCATATTTTCTTGCAGCAAGTATGAAGATGATGATTAGTGTGGCCACAGTCCAGTCTACAGCTACTGCTGCAGCAGCAGCAGCAGCAGCAGCTCTGACATTGATGCTGCTCATCCAGGCTGCTTCTGCTGGTGATCCAGATATGTTACAGGACTTCTGTGTGGCAGATACCTCTTCTGGTTTGGCACCTTTGATGAATGGCTTCCCTTGCAAAGCTCGGTCTCTTGTCACTTCTCAAGACTTTGTGTTCACTACATTCCGTGAAGCTGGTTTGACAATCTTCACCCTGGAAGAATTCAATCATTCAGAACCCCCTGTGAAGATCCAGAAGATCCTGATAAGATAGATAGCTAGATCCAGAGAAGTGAAGAAAAAAAATTCAGCTCCTGCTCTGAGCAAGAGCATCGAGATTTTGCTTGAGTTTTCTGATCCTTGATGATTGCTATTTGCAGTGACAACAATCTTTCTTTCACAAGCATGATCATCTGTGTTGTTGTTGGTTGTTGTGGCACAAACAGCGAATTACACAGTGACCAACACAGGTGCCATTGCCACCTTTGCGACTGTAGCAGAATACCCAGCCGTCAACACGCAAGGCATCTCACATGTGCGCTTGGACTTTGGTGTTGGTGGGGTTATCCCGTTGCATACGCACCCACTGGCGTCTGAGACCATCTTCGTGGTCAATGGCACCATCTTCACGGGTTTCGTCTCCTTCGACAATGTATTGTACTCTCAGACACTGCAAGCTGGTGATCTTTTCCTATTGCCCAAAGGCTTGTTGCACTTCCAGATCAATGTCGGTGACGGACCCGCTGTCTCCTTCAACACACTCACATCGCAGAATCCTGGTATCCCCTTCACTGCCAACCAGATGTTCGAGACGCAAATCCCCAGTGCCGTGCTGCAGATGTCATTGGGCATTGGCACCCAACAAATCCAGTCGATCCAGGATGCCATCCCACGTTACTATGGCTAAGATTTGACACGACTGCTGCACTACCAGCAAATGCAACAGTACTTCCAGCTGCTGCAGATGCGTGCAGGATATAGAAGAGCACAGAAGATTCAAGTGAAAATCTTGAGCTAGACACTGATCTTTTATCATACCAGAACTGTAGAATACCTTGGCAGATGCTTCCTGGATTTGCAATGTGGTTTGTTGTTCCAGCCAGCTACAAAGCTTGTCTTCTCTATTTCTCTTGCCTCTAGGGGATCTTTTGCAACACCACGCGGGTGTGTTCACCAAGGGCAGTGAACAGAAGAAGCTTGTAGATGGGATCATTTAAACACCTGAATCAGAAACAGGAGGAGCATCTCATATGCTGCTTGCTGATAGCAAAATTACTACTACATGATCTTTGCTTCTCGGATCTGGGCTTTTCAGTCTCTCTGTAGTACTCACTTGCTCATCATGTTAAGATGCTTGTTGATCACCCTCACCCTAGTATTTTAAGCATCTTGAATGAACTAGAGATCAAAGTGCAAAAAGCAAAAGTATGAGCAGGGATTTTGTTGGGCAAGACCAGCCTGATTTGTGTAACTAACTAGCACAAACGAGACATTGTTTCAACCTATCCCTCACAAAATAGAAAAGATTATACAAGCTCATTCCAAGTGTCAGGAACTCCAGGGAGGCACCAATGGCTGCAACCCATGGCATGGAAAGTGGAATAATTGAAGATGTGTGCATCCTGTTGATAGGCAGATAGCCTTGTGATGTCAAGGAGTGATGCTTTTATTTGCAACACCCCCCAGAGTTGCTCAAGAACTTCTGCTTGTGATGACAATAGCTGGAGATGCAATTATTTGAAATTTGGAGCTGCATGAATCGGGCTTTCATTTTTGTGCTTCTGGGGTTCCTCCCAGTCATCCAGATCACCCCATGAATGGGGTTCATAATTCCGAAAAAACACATGGGTTCTTTTGGTGTTGATTTGCTGTTTGACCCACTCTGCCCATGTCGCAGTAGCAATACAGTATGCCAACTCCATGTTCATGGCAAGGCAGACAGATGAAGCCACCTGAAAGTAGCAACTCTTGTCATCACAAACATCTCATCTCTCATCATTTGAATACAGAATTTTCAGCACATTATTTGCTACATAGAGCATCTCCAGCAGTGCTCAGTATGTGACTCTGCAAAAATATGTCTCGAATCCATGTTGCTTCCAACCCCGCCCATAAAACCAAAACTGCTACTGCAAATAGGTGGGACACTACTACAGTAAACCCCTTTTATAATCACGCCCATTTTAGTCACATTCTTGTTTGTGTCACACTTTTTTTTATAATCATTTGTTTTAGTAAGAAACACCATTTTTTATAATCCCTATCAAACTTGTTAGCAGCACACTTTCTTTGCAAAGCTTTCTTAGTAAATGTGACTATAGTTGAAAAAAATCTAGGACAAATATTAAGGGTTTGTAAATTGTAGTTCCCTTTGGCAATGTTAGTGTTATTTTGTGTTCAAGTTGTGCAGATTAACAACACTGAATCTAGTTGAAGAGAAAAAAAAAATAACAAATTTTTAGTGCAAACAAGCTTTATAGGTGAGCTTGTCAAGAAAGCAGAAAATTTTAATTAAAACAATTTATTTTACAAAATACACAAGCTAATAGTTAAAGAGCTCAAACTCAATGGAGATTGTCACAATAAAACAAGCAGAAATCATAACCTTGTGAGGTTTTTTTTGGCCTATAGTCACAATCTTGTAAATGTTTATATGAAATGTGACCATACACATTTAAATCATAATTTGTTAGTATCACCAAAAAAGAAAGGTAGTCAGCAAGGGCGTGATTATAAAAGGGGTTTACCCTAATAGCAACAATAATATCATATTTATTACATTCTTCTCTGATAGGTGTTAGGCTTTGCCATGTCTATTACCAACCTCCGCAAATTGTGCAAAAATGTTGGACCAAAACTATTGCTAAGCCAAACCAGCATGTTTTGACTTTTCTTCATGCAGTTTTAATTTGCACAATCACAAACTGAGCACAAGTGGAATTGCTCTTAAAAGAATATATGTTAGACATTTTTCACCTAATACACATCCTGGGCCAGCCCGTCTTCGTCTAACAAACATGATGTGAGACCAATAAGAGGGGAAAAATTCTCAAAATGTATTACTTGCAAATTACCATATTTTAAGACCAAGTTGAAATACATGCGGAAGCAGAGTTAGAAAAACACATGGTTGATGGGCCTTGGCAGGCGTCTACCATTGCCCAGAGTTAAAAGACTAGGACATTTGTGTAGAATAATTAATTAATTGTAGCACACCTAACCACCACGCTCTCAAATTAGTAAGTGGTTGCATGCAAAATAGTTTCCCATTATGATTACTAGTGGGTACCTATGACCTTCGGACACTCTGAAGTCCCCCGTTTTCTTTAAAAACGGTTCATGTTTTAGTTTTTTTAAAAAACTTTTATCTTTTTTATTTTTTATTTTAATCTGTTTTCTGGCACATGTAAAGCAAATTTGCATGGAAAAGTAATCCATTGAAAAACTCTTGAATGTTCCAACTTTCTCTTGCTACTGCTTGCACTTTGTGCAGTAATAATGATCCAAAAAGTAGCGAAATTTCTCCCAAATAAAAAACGCTGATCTTAATTGCTTGGGTCGGGGGATTATTTATTTGAAGGGGGTTGCGAATCCTACAAAGGATTTTTGAGATTTATTTTGCAAAATTCGCCATATTTTGAGGAAAAAGAAGTCGTCACATTTCGACACTCCCATTCATGGAGGTTGCCAGTACAAAACATGATTTTGAAAAGAATCTACAGACCACCTTGGACATGCGTCACTTAATGATAATTAGTTCCAGGGTTTTGATCTCTAATTAGGATAGGTCAGATTCTCCCATCCCTTTTTCCCCACACACACACATAGTCCAGATGGCATGTTTCTACAGAGGCCGGTTCTGCCGGCGAATTAAAACGCAGAACCGATTCTCTAGTAAAAAATTTGTCCGTTCGTCCGACTGTCTGGGCCGGTTCTGCCGGCGGATTAAAACGCGAAACTGTCGTGTCACGCACAGAAGCACAGACTATGTGAATTTATATATAAGATAGTGCTCTTCATAGATAAATTAGCAAGTTACAAAATTAGGAACGCTAGTTGTAGTAAGTAAGTAATTGCAGTGATCTAGAAAAATCAACAAAGTAATAATGGTGACTTGTATAAATTAAAACAACAGTGGTGGAAGTTAATTATGGTAAATTAGAGCGATGACATGAGTTAGTTGTTATACAAATTAGATTTCTTTAGTGATGCCATTGTTTTGACCTAGTAAGTACTTATGATTTATCTTTTTAATCAACTCAAGAGAGTTTATCTCATATAATCTCAATTTCTTTTTTCATGGTATCAAAGCAATAAAAAGAGAAAAAGTTTCATTGGTGATCAATAGTTTGAATGATAGAAAGTTTTCATTTGTGATAAGTAGTTTGAGTATTGAAGGACACCAGTCATGACATATATTTTTCTAATAGTTGAGCCGTTGGTTTTAAAATTTAAAAAAACGAAATCAAGTCCCAAAAAGGACTGTGATAGTTGTTGGTGAAAGGAATGTCAAGTCCAAAAGAGGACCATGACAAAAGAAGAAATTTGCAACATGAATGGAGACATGAGCTTTACCATGTCTGAAACAAACAAGCTTGCGGGAGCTACAAACTACAAGGTTTGGAAAGTGAAAATGAAGATGATTTTAATGAAGGAAAGATTGTGGGAGTTGGTCATTGGTTTGTTGACTATAATTGTCATTAATGCATTTGAAGGGGGGTCTACTTTAGCTACAACATAGACATCTAATTGAAGGGGAAAAGGTGTAGCATTTGAAAGTGTACATGTGATTTCTACTAAAGTTGTGAACTTGAATAGGGAAATCCATCGTGATAAGAAGAATAAGGCATTCATGATCATGATGATGATTGTCAAGGATGAAATTGTTCCATTCATAAACAAATGTGGAAGAATTGAATGTTTCTTGGAATACACTCCAAGAGCTGTTTGGGAACTAGAATGTTGCTGGGACATTGTACTTGACCAATAAACACCACTCCATGAAAATGGAAGAAGGATCTCCAGTCACAGACTTCATCAAATCCATCAAAGAATTAACAGTTCAATTGATTTCTGTAGGAGAGTCTATCTAGGATAACATGATTGTGCACATTGCATTGAATGTTAGTTATGAGAGTTTTGTTCAATTGGTGATTGGTCAAGACTGACTACCCACATTTGAGAGGTTTTTCGACAAATTACTTTTGGAAGAACAATGAAGGGAAGCCAAGTTTGGCAAATAGAAGGATAGTGAAACATTTTTCTTTCACATTAACAAACATTACAACAATTTGACCAAGAACAATCAATCTAGGGGAAGACATGACAACACTAATGGAGAAGAACGAATTCATGATCATGAACAATAGCCACAAAGATGTAACGAGAAATGCAACAACTATGGGGAATGGGGACATTAAGCACGAAAATGTCTTCAAAAAAAAAAAACCGAAGTTGTAAAACAACAATTTCAAACCATTGTTGTTCATGAAGATAAAAAAGAGGAGAAATACGTTGGAACAGATGACGAGAAACAATTAGAAATGTTTAATGTAGCAATCATGACTATGGACTTCAATAATTTTGATATTGTTTGGTATTTTGACTTAGGTGCATTTAAACATGTGATTGGAGACCGCAACAAACTTCACAACATCAAGGAGACTAAGGACATCCCCAACATCTGATCTAGAGCAGATCACATGCATGTTGTGCAAGGGAAGGGAACAAAATTAATGACTCATAATGGAGAAACCAAGAAAGTGAATGATGTATTGTATGTGCTGGGCATCAATGAAAAATTGTTAGCTATGGGAACCATCATCAACAAAAGATGCGTGGTAATCTTTGGATCACAAAAATGTTGGATAGTCACGAGTTTGCCATCTAAGTTGATTGCAAAGGGAAAGAGTGACAAGTTTAATGGGTTGTAAAAACTAGTTTCAAGCAACCAATAGACTATTATACCTCAATTGTTCATCACAAAGGAAAACATGGAAACAACTCTTTGGCACAAGCATCTTGGACACATTAATTACCAACTGCTACATGCAATCTCACAAATTAGCCACTCAAGGGGGAATATTGCCTTACATCCCAACCACTTCACAATTTTGTGATGAATGCATATTGGAGAAACAACACAAAAAGCATGTGTTTAAAACAAGCGTCAATAAAACTACAATAAGGAATGAGTTGATTCATTTCGATCTGTGTGGTTCATTCACTCACACATCATTTGGAGGATCCAAATACTTTGTAACCTTCACTGATGATTTTTCAAAAAAAACTTGGATATTTTTTCTATAAGCAAAAAGTGGAGCATTTACTAAATTCAAGATTTTTGAACAAATGGTGGAGAATATAGAAGAAAAGAAAATCAAAGTACTTAGGATTGGTTGTGGAGGAGAATTTCTATCAAACGAATTCAAGACATTCTGTGAAAATCATGGAATCAAGAAACAACGCACCACAACTCACAGGCATCACCAAAATGGGGTAGCAAAGAGGAAAAACCACACATCTTAGATAAGGCACAAACCATGGCAATTGATAGTGGGGTGCCATACTACTTGTGGACAAAAACTGTGAACATTATAACATATTTGACATATAGAAATCCAAGTAGGTCAAACAATGGGTTTTTTCCAGAACATGTTTACACAAGAGTTTTACCAAATCTAAAACATTTTAGAGTATTTGACTACTTAGTTTATGTCCATGTTGGAAAGAAGCAAGAAGGGAAGATGGGATCAAAATTTATAAGATGTATCTTCATAGGTTACGATGAGGTTTCAAAAGCATACCATTGTTACAATCCGGAAACACAGGAAATGATTATTTCAAAGGATGTTGTTTTCAATGAAGATGTCATGAGAGTTGAATTTCTATAACAAAAGCAAAGGAAAGAATGTGCACAAAAAGAAATTCCATTGTCTTTATAATTGCTTGTAGGAGAACATGTCATGAAAGAAGCACAACATCCAAGTCATATTGTTGATGGAGGAAAATTTTCAACAATGAGGATAATATAGCTAGTGAAGATGAAAGGTCCAACCAAGTTGTTGAAGATAGAACATTGCTAGACTTCCATGCGAATGGTGCAAAAAATGAAGCTAAGGAGTCAAGCCAAGAAGTTGAAGCACGGATCAAAGTTTACCAACGACAGAAAGTCCTTAATAATGTTGCTCCATCTTCCATTAGAAAGTTTCAACAATTAAAGAGTGTTCCGATGTACTCTAAGGACTACATCTTTATAGTTGAATTAACACCTAAACCAACATTGTATGAGGAAACATCACAACATCCAAGATGTAAAGAGGTGATGAAGTAAGAATATGAGTCCATCATAAAAAATGAGAATTGGACTCTCATGAATCTACACTCATGCAAAGTTCTAGTAACCACAAAATGGGTGTACAAGATGAAAACATCAACAAATGGTAGTGTGCAAAAATTGAAAGTATGTCTAGTCACTCGAGGTTTTGAACATCAAAAGGGTATTGATTATGAAGAAACCTTTGCACCTACTATGAAGTGGGTGACCATATGTATGGTGGTTGCTTTGGTTGCTTGGCACAATTGGAGCATCAAACACCTTGATGTGAAGACAACTTTTTAAAACAATGACCTTGTAGAAGAAGTCTACATGACACAACCTCAAGGTTTTGAGGTGCTAGGGAAGGAACATCAAGTGTGTCAATTGTTTTTAACAATCTATGGATTGAAACATGCATTTTGAGCTTGGTACACCAAGTTAGATTTTTTAAGTCAACATGGTTTAATGAGGAGTGGAGTAGATCACAATCTTTACTACAAAAATTCAAATATTGGAGTCATGATATTCATGCTCTATGTTGATGATCTATTCTTGACCGGGAGTGATGCAACCATGTTAACAAAGATTGAATTGCAACTTGAAGAACAATTCGAAATGTCCAAGTTAGGTTGGATGATGATCTACATTGGTTTGGAATTTGTGTATATGTCAATTCGCATCATACTAGTGCAGAGAAGATATGTAACAATGTTCCTTGCACAATTCAACATGATGGATTGCCAACCAACAACAATTCCAATGAGGAAGGGATTCAATTATGGAATGACATGAACTCGAAATGCATTGATTAGGTTGAATACTCGACTTTTGTGGGAAGTCTGATTTTTCTCACCAACATTTGACCTGAAATTGCATTTGCAGTAAGTTGTGTAAATCATTACACGACATCACCACAACAAGCGCACATGGATGCAACAAAAAGGATTTAATGATACATCAAAACAACAATTGATTTATGATTATTGTTCCCAATTAAGGACATTAGACAAATTGTGGGGTATGCATATGCAAATTGGGTGAGGGATCTACATAGGAGAAAATCAAAAATTGATTTAACTTTCAAGGTAGGTTGTAGTTCCATCATGTGGAGTAGCAAGTTGCAACCTATTATGGCATTATCCATTGTGGAAATGGAATACAAGGTACTGGTAGATGGAGCCAGAGAAGCTGTTTGGTTAAGGAAAATAGCCATAGAATTGGGTCTTCACAAATTTGCTCCAACCACAATTTGGTGTGATAACCAAAGTGCCATCAAATTGGTCAAGAATCCTATATTCCATGCAAGAATGAAGCATATAGCGTTGCATCATCACTACATTTGTGAGAGGATAGAAGTGGGAGAAATTGATGTCACGTACATTTCAACCAATGAATAGGAGGCAAACATAATGACCAAGCCTTTAGGAAAAGAAAAAATTGAGGTTTATAAGATTGGACTACATAGTGTCCAACAATAAATCAAAATAGTAGTTCAATTGATAGACTCCAAGATTTATTTATTTATTTGTGGGAAGGTGTGAGAGAGGGTGTAGAAAATTAGTTAATTGTAGCACACCTAACCACCAAGCTTTCAAATTGGTAATTGGCTGCATGCAAAATAGTTTCCCATTACGAGTAGAGTGCTCTTCATACATAAATTAACAAGTTACGAAATTAGGAACGCTAGTTGCAATGATCCAGAAAAATTAGCAAAGTAATGACGGTGACTTGTATAGATTAAAAGAGTGATGACAAAAGTTAATTACAGTAAACTAGAGCAATGACATGATTCAGTTGCTGTACAAATTAGATTTTTTTATGGATGCCACCGTTTTGGCATAGTGTATATAAGTACTTATGAATTATCTTTTTAATCAACTCAAGAGAGTTTATCTCATACGATCTCAATTTCTTTCTTCAATTTGCAGTGCGATGCAGAACTAGTTAACTCCAAGCTATCAAGCTTCAAGGTGGTCTTCACCCTCTAGGGCGATTGCTTTGTAGACTTCCCCTCACACATAAGCCATTGAGATCGATAATACTTGATTGTAGCATTGAAGCCTGGGAACACGACAACTAAGTATGGTGTTGTCTTTGTAATGTTCTCTTCCATTCATCTCCTTGATTGACAATTTGTTGGGAATGGTATTCATTAAGAAGCAAATGAGTGATTTCCACTGTGTCCAACCCATGAAGTCTCCTACAAATGCCACTTGCTGGTTCCTTAACCTCATGAGCATACTCATTACATCAAACCTGAACAAAGATGCAGAACCTCCAGATATCAAAGAAACTGGATGAAGTGTGTAGTGGTGACTTGTTGATAGACATTCTTCCAAGATCCTTCCTTCCATACAGAAACATGAGGGAATAACAAGCAAAGTCCTTATGAGAAAGATGAAGTGTTCTTCAATATTTCCTATTTATTGAACTAGGAGTAAAAACTAAAAACCCTAATTCTGGCAAACATCGGAAGAATCATCTATTTGGCTCACCTTATATGAACCAACATTCCATGCCAGCATATGTAAAGGAAATGGGAGAGGGGGTGAAAGTATATTAGTATTTATGCATCTATGTTGGGGAGCGCCCCATGTTCCAAAATTTTTGGATGTATGGCACAAATGGTGGCATGAATCCATGCCTATTCATGCTTTTCTAGTGGAAGGATGTCCCATCTATTCCTCATTAGACACATATAGTCCAAGTTATCCATCAAACAGAAAGAGCAAACGTGTGTCAAAGTAATCACCAAGGCAATCAATTTCATTTAAAGTATAAGAAAGACAAAAGGTGTCTAGTGGATTGATTGCAAAAGGTGATTGCTTATACAAATGCCTGGTCACAAATTTCTTGACCAGGGATGTGAAAAATATTCACGACCTCCACTTCCACATTTAAAAAAAATTCATTTCATAGTTTTCTGGATTATTTAATGATGTAACTGACCATAGGCTAGGGTTCATGAAGCGTAAATAAGTACTGGCAGAATTGAATCCAACAGTGATTCTTTAGTGGCACTCTGTACAAGAATAGCCTAAGAAATCAGGCATTCATGCAAGGATCTTAACCCTTCAGGAGATGGTCAAAAAGATGGAGAAATTGCTTTGATTCACCTTCTTTATTCAAAGAGTGAGATTAGAAACCTGTCATACAATGATCATCCCAAGAGAGTGCCAGTATTCCTTGGACCACATGGAGATCTTCTGTGCACCATATAGAAGAGTTGTTGTGTGTGCCTCAAAGATACCTGCCAAATTTTGTAAGTAAAGATCCCTTACACCAACAGTTCAAGAAGACATGAAACATCTCAGCTCTGCACCACCGCTTCCCTTACTCCAAGATTTTGTTCACTCCAACCATAATCTGCATATGCCACAAAATTATGCTTGTTGACATAAAAAAAGGCAACAAAATGAAAGAAAGATGTCAACAGTCTGGATCAAAATATGAATTCAAATTATGGCTTGAAAACTCTTAACAGAATCTGCACTATGAGATGATTTGCCTGCCATAATAAACAAGGATCTATCATTCCATGAACTGAAACAAGAAACAGGAGACTACCTAAAAGCTCCTCAAGCTTACCATGAAAACTGGACATATTTTCCGCACTACTACTCAACACGAACTGTAATTTCACCTGCATCCAATTTTGCATAGAACTCCTCTGTTTTGCGGCGCTCATTCACATGATGCATCTTCCAGAATGATGCACCTGCACATAGTGTCAGTTGGACAAATATATATTAACCTCCAATTATCCATCAGCATTGATTGGAAAATACCTGAGAATGTTCAGAGCAACCATAATTATAAAGGTTTTGTCTAACAAACAAGTGCAACAAGAAAAAATGGTTTTGACTCTGCCACATGAATTCTAGCTAGTCTTGAAACACACTTTCACAAAGAATACACACCTCATATTCCTAAATCCTTGATACTAGAGTTGCTAGTGTAAGAACATCTTGTTAATGGTATGGTTTCCAACATGAGATATTATACTTAACAATAATATTGTTGTTGGAACTGGCAGTACTGTGAGTCTTGAGGAATTCCTTATCAAAGTCACTACTCTGCACATATATACATTGGGTGGTCACAAACCTTAACTTTTGTTGCAGAACAAACTCTTGGCATGAAACTTATTGGCAAAAGCAAATTAATTCTGAGATCTAGCGTTTTGCAACTTAGTAGATAATATTCTAGTCTAGCATCATTTTACAAAACCAAGACTTCCAATGGCAGATCAAGCAATAATACCTCAATTGACAACCGCCAAAACATTTCAAAACAAAATTTGTTAAAAGAAAAAAACGAAAGAGGGAGAGAGAAAATCCTGGCAATCATGATGAGACCACAACTACACCCCATATTGACCAATCTGCAAACCCTCAATTTCCAAAGTATAAGCTACAAACTTCACATGATGATGCCATTCACTGAATAGAGGGGGAAGAAGAAAGGGGTTGGTGGGGGAAATGGGGTTTGCAGTGTTTTCATTACATCCAAAACTCTACAGATCAACAGCACAGGAAGTCACCCCAAGGAAAGAAAAAATGGAAAAAAAAGAAAAACCCTGACTTGAAAACAGAAGAGATTGTATCCTAGAAAGCAGCTAGAATAAGTAGGAGACCGAAAACAAACAACCCAAAAACACCATAGAAAAGAAAAATGAAAACAAAAGAACTAGATCAACACTTACAGAATACACCGAGACCCAGGCCAGTGACAATCTCTCTCAAGAGATTGGGCCTAGATCTGGCAGCTGCGGCAACAGCATCCACAGGCAACCTTGTTGCAGCGTGAGCCATGTGATCCAGTTAGTTCCTTGCAGAGAAGCTGTTACAGCGTTCTCTACCTTCTCCTATGCGTTGTTACTCTCTCTCGCTTGTTGGTTGCTCTAGATGCAAATGAATGAAATAGCACAAAATAAATCTACAACTCACCCTAGGCTAACCCAGTTTCCACTTCTCTTCTCTGTCTTCTTCTCTCTCACAGATGATCATCGTCTGTTGTCTCTCCCACATCTTCATCATCATCGGCATCACTATCCCTTCCGCGACGGGCGGGTGATACTTAACGGCAACTCCACTAGTGCTGAGTATGCAACCCCGAAAAGAGAAATTGGATGAAGAAAAGTCAAAACATGCTAGTTTAGCTCAGCAAAATGATTTTGGCCATCGTACAGTTTGTCTGAGGTTGGTAAAAGGCCCAGCAAAGTCTAACACCTGCTGGTGATTGGCTTGATAGTTTGATTGCTCCAGGTGGGTTGCCATGAATAGTCTCCCAACTATTTGCAATCCTAGTAGTTTTCATTTTATGTGTGGGATTGGAAAAAGATAAGTAACAGAACTTGGATGTGAGAAATATTTTTACAGGGTCAGAGAGCATCTCTGGACGATATACAAATGCTGGGTCAAAACCAATTTGCTGAGCCAAAGGGGCATATTTTGACTTCTCTTCATCCAATTTTAATTTGCAGGGTCACATAACTCAGCACTAGTGGAGTTGCTGTAAGTAAGTGGGTTCTCCTGGGGTCGGGAACACAATCAATCCCTCGGGTGGGTCCTCCATGAGGAGAACCCAATCGTATGGAAACCGCCCCTACAACATAACAAGAAACCCTAAATCCCATAGCCCTATTCAACCAGTACCCACCAGCGCAGCACTAAACCCATGTCAGGAAACCCTCAAGCAAACCAGGAGGAAATCCTCAAAACCGGGAATTTCTTCAAGATCGTGTGCAAAGGATTTTGATGGAGGATCGTCGCAAGGTGGATGGAGGGCAGAGATGCGGAAAGAGCGGCATCACCCATCTCCACAGGTTTTCTTCTTCTTCTTCTTCTTCTTCTTCCACACCTCTGCAAGTGAAGGGCTTTCATTTTCCTCGCTTTTTTTTGTGTTGTGGACCAAAATTGTCCCAAATTTTGACAAATTTCTCTCTAAACCTCTTGCTTCTGGTTTGATTTTTTTTCCTACTACAGAGAAGAAATTTCAAGTACTGACATCCATCCATCAAGACCTGCTGCCTCTCTACAATTGTTTTTATAATCTCTCTGGTTTAGGGTTTAGGGTTTAGAGTTACAGTGCAGCATTTTGTGTTTTCGGGATGGTTGTTGTTGTGTCGAGGTTTCTAGTTTCTACATACTCTGACAAAACATGTTGTTCAATTGCATTACTGAGCTGTTTAGAAGCTTTCAGGAAGGCAAGGAAATTGGGTTACTTATTACATATGGCATCTTTAAGAAAGTTAATGGGTGGTTCTTGAACAGAGCTGCAAGGGATGGAAATTTGGACACACTTAAGGCTCTTCTTCAGGTGGGCAATGCCCACCATCTCCCCAATTTTTCTAGTTGTCAGTTTTTCTTCAATGTAATTTGGTCATTGATGATTCCTGATATGACCTAAAATTGTTTGTCAGCAACATCCATTTTTATTTATTTTTTGAAATCACTAGTGTTAGGCAACAGGTTGGAGCATGTTGCCAAAATATAGCAGGATTCCTAAATTTTTCTACTTTCCTCTCTGACCTGTAGCCAAATTTGGCTAAGTCCTCTTGTGGATGATCACTGGAGCACCAACCTCACAAAATTTGGAAAAAAAAACCCCTGATGTGCTTACTTGTTCTCACTCTGCTACATTCGTAGCTATGGTAACAGTACACACATAAATTTACTTTTTCTGTTTGATTATTGATTGCCAATTTTGTTGTCCTTGGGACGGTTGCAGGGCAGGCTCATGAAGACCCAAATGTTAGGGATAAGAAATCCAAGACTCCACTGCATGAGGTTAGGCCCTGTGATTCTCTGAAAGCAACTCATAATTTTGTCCTCTTCAATGAGTTCTGGCTTGAAGGAAGAGTTTCACCAAGTGTATCTATGTCTCAAAGAAAGGGACTATGGTTTCAAGCAAGGGATCTCTTTTTCACATTGACACCTATCCATCCTCCTCCAGTTCTGTCTAGGCCGATTGTTTCATTGATATGATCTGTTTCTCAATCTGAGGACACAAAGCACTGTTGTCATCATGTGAAATTTTGATGGAAAAACTGTTTAGATCTTTGATTTGAGTCACTGAACTAAGAGCAGGTCCACTGGTGCTCACTATGTGGCCCTACATTGGAATTTTTGGATGAGGTGCAGCAGTCATATTCAGTGGGCCCACTGGAAAACTGCTGTGCCTTGGAAATGCACATCTTTCAGGGGCCTAGAGGAGCCCTGGAAGAGTCTAATAAATACAGTCAAATCGTATTTGTTGACTGCCTCCTGTTCTTGATTGGCTAGATAGTTTGATTGGTTCAGGTGGGTTGCTATTAGTACCCTCCCACCTGTTTGCAGTTCCAGTTTTAGTTTTATGGGTGGGGTTGGAATGAAGTAAATAACTAAAACTTGGATGTGAGAAAGATTTTTGCAGGTTTGCATACTGAGCACTGCTAGAGATGCTCTAAAAGTTTCATATATGGTCCCTTTGCAGGCTTGTGCACATGGACATGTGAAGTGTGCAGAAACTTTGTTGGATGCAGGAGCACTCATTTCTGCCCATAAGACAAATGGGTTTACACCCCTTCACTATGCAGCAGCAGGACCCCACCTTTCAATCGTCAGACTTCTCATTTCTAGGTTTACTGGACTTTTCTCACTACGGACACTATTACTCCACTTTGAACTTCCAACTTTTGGTAGTGGACAAGTTTGATTTGTTTCTTCCCTGGATTCCACATATTATTTGTTGTTGTTTTTGACCATGCATGGATCAATTATTATTCTTCCAATTTCTTACATCTGTTGTGGATATTTTGTATGGGTTCTATACAGAGGGGTGGCTGTGGATGCTCCTGATCACAAGGGTGAGAGAGCAGTAGATGTGGCAGCTCGTGTGGGGTCAAAAGCGGTTGTGCAGGCATTGCTTGATAGTGGGGCAGATGTTAATGCCCGTACAAACAATGGGCGAAGCTGGTTTGCCTCTTTCTTTCACACTGGTTTTTTTGCTCACAATTTGATGATTGCTATAGTAGTCCAACCAACCACTAGGAGATACTCTGGTGTGTGTGTGGCATAATCTCCTGAGCAGGGAGTTTGTCCACTTGGGTCACCAATGAGGATCATCAGATAAGAGATTGGCATGGGCTTGGGGCAGGTCAATTTTCTGTTGGTTTCATTCTGTCCAAAATGCTGAGACAAGGTTTAGGGTGTCTGGAGTTCAGCAAAGTGGATAAAACTTGAAAGAGAGCATTGTAGTCAGTAATGACTAACAAAACACCTGAGTATTATCACTCTGTTGTTTAGCCTGTTACACATAATTAAGAGAGCATTCATTCTGTGGCAGTTTGCACACAGCAGCTCTTCATGGTCACAAAGAAGTACTGCGAATTTTGTTGGCAGCAGGGGGAAACCCAACAGCAACTGATAATGGGGGCAATCAACCCATACATGAAGCAGCTGCGGGTGGCAATGTGGCTTGCCTGGATTTGCTTATGGGAGTTGGGGTAGATCTGAGCGTGGTTGATGCTTGTGGGTGTAGCTCTCTCCATCGGGCTGCCTCAGCTGGCCATGTGATGGCAGCTCGTTGGCTGATTGAGGTGTGGTATCTTGAATGATCTTTCCTAGTCAATACCCAACTTGTTGAAAAGCCCTCCAAAAATCAATCGATCAAGGATGGCTTTTGTTGATAATTCTTACCTGATAGTGAATGATCTGCTTGAATGGATCAGCAGCTTGGATGAATCACAACATTTGACTTGGCTGATTGTTGATGTGGTGGAGTATAGAAAGGAGTAGATGTGGAGGCTCAAGATGAGAAGCAATCAACCCCTCTCTATTGGGCAGCTTGCCGTGGACATACTGAAATGGTGTCTTTTCTTGTCTTTGATGCAAAAGCCAATCCATCTGCTGCCAATATTTTTCGTTCATGCCTCCACGTTGCTGCTGGTATGTATGTGCAGATGTGGCTATGCATCTTGTCATTACCAATTTCCCTAACTTTTGACCAAATTACTGCATACTAATCTGCGTCCATGTTGGGAGCTGACAAAGTTGGCAGAGTGGAATGGGAACCTTGTCACTGCCATTTGTGTTCAAGGTGATGATGGTCTGATACTTTGTGAGTGGCACTCTCACAGTTATGACTGCAATCTCTTTCTCATCATATTTTGTTTTGGGTTTTCCTGGAAACAGTTTCCTGCAAAGCATTTTTCTGGGAGTGTTTCTCCAAGAAACTTATGATGAATGCACCTGCATTGATATTCAACTTTATCATTTGTGTTAGTGACCCCTACTAGCTTCTTGGTATTCTACAAAATTCAATTTTGTTCATAGTTCTTTAGGACACAGGAAATCTTGATAAGATATCTAAAGAATTGATCTTAATCAATAAGATCTTGGAATAGAGTTTTGGTTACTAGACAATATTAACGCAAGTGTGTTGTGATTTTCAAGGATGGGGGCATGTTGGCACCTGTAAAGCACTTCTGAAAGCAGGGGCGAATACCAATGCTCAAGACAATAATGGTCAGACTCCTGGCGATGTTGCTGCCTTGAGTTCTGAACGGTTTCCAGAACTAGCTAGAGTGTTCTGTGCAGACAAGCCAAGCTCGATTATATAACTCTGTAAAATCAGTGAGTATGGACACAAACTTTCTTTGACAAAACTCCCTTTCTCTTGCAATTCCTTCTCAGATGTGTCCTTGACAGATGACAGTTTGTGGTTTAAGTTTGTGCACAACAAACAAATACTCTTTGTAAAATCTTCATCTGCAGATAGTGCAGCAAATGGATTTGACAAACTGCAGTTCTTTTGAAGGCTATTGATCTCAGATCTTTACAGACTCACATTGGTTAGAGCATCCCCAGTGGTGCTCAGTACTGCAAAAATATTTCTCACATCCCAGTTTAGTTATTACTTACTTTTTTTCTAACCCCACCCATAAAACTAAATCAGGGACTGCAAATGGGTGTGAGACTGTTGATAGCAAATCACTTGGACCAATCAATATGATTGGCCAATGAGAGAAAGGGAGTGGCAATCAAATCATACTTATTACACTCTTCTCTGGCAAGTTTTAAGCTTTGCTGTGCAGTTTACCAGCCTGAGCTAACTGTGCACAAATGTTGAGTCAAACTGGTTCACATATTGAGCATCTGTGGGGGTGCTTGTACATATCATACACACCCACTACACACCAAAATATGCAAAAGGATCCTGGTGATGACAACAATGACACAAAATCCCTACAAGGGCTTCATTATCAAAATTCATCTATCCTCTTTTCGAGCTGCTCTTTTCTCCATTTCTTGCTCTCACCACAAAGTTCATCAAGTCAGTGAGCCAGTTGAAACCCTAAAGTTCCCATATTCTTCTACCCTAAATCCTAAAATTCTTCTAACTGGAAACTCTTCTTCTAACTACTCTCATCAAAATTTCTTCAACTTCATAGCTCTTCTTCTTCTACTCATCCTAAAAAGTTTTTTTCACCTTCAAGAGCTCTTCTTTCTACTCCTCTCTCTCTCTCTCTCTCTCTCTCCATTGCAAAAGATTTGGTGAGCTTTTCTTCCTACCTTGTGTGACCCCAGTGTATGCGGGCAATTCCAGGTCCTGAATTTCCAGGTGACGTTATAGTGGAATCCGCCCATGGGAATGCCGAAAGCATCTCATGGAGCCACGTGATAGGTAGTTTGAAGATAAGGTTGTGGATTGATCGATTCTTATTCGTCCACGACAGAGGCTAAGCGGCCTCGCATAGGACCTCAGTTAGGACCTTGTACAGGACGTCGGATAGGACCTCTTACGCGACCTCGGATAGAACCTCAGGAAGGGACCTTCGCCAGGACCTCGGATTGAACCTCCGATGGGCACCTCGGATGGGACCTAGGATGAGACCTCGGATGTGGACCTCGGTATCTTGAAGATAAGGTTGTGCAGTGGTGGATTCTAATTGGTCGACGTCACCGGAATAGGACCTCCGATAGGAACTCGGAATGTGATTTTGGGATCTGGGATTTTGGATTTTCTTGATAGTTTTTTCGTGGGTTCTCATCTGACCATCCACATCTCCCCACGTACGACAATAGCTCGTAATCGACGGCTGTCGATCGCCAAGAGCTTTCCCTGGCCACAAATGCTTCTTCTTGGTCGCCTTCCTCTCCCCTCGGGAGTTTGTAGGTGCAGGAATCGCTTCTCTTCTCCTCAGCAGTAAGTGTTTTTTCCCATCATAATCGTCAGATTATAAGTCAGAAAAGTGGTATCCTTTAGCGTACTGTGCGTTTTGATAAATTTTTAAACTTTTTTGTTGTCCAGATTGGTGAGAGAAGCTCCAGAACCTGCTCGACATCGGATACTTTTCTTCTTCTTCTTCTTCTTCTTCTTCTTCCGCCCTTGGGGCTGTAGCGCAGGAGGTAGAAAGAAAGACAGAAAGTAAGAGGGGGAAAAGAAGAAATGGAGGATTGAAGAAACGTGGGATTTTTGAGGTGGAAGAACAGAAATTTTCCTGTGCAGACAGAAAAGCTCGAGGCGGTGGTGGAGAATTTGAAACTCTTACGGAAAAAAATGGCGTCTTCTTTAGTGAAAGTATCTGTGAGTAGTTTACACACTACAACTCCTCAATTCTCTTCAGTTTTCCAAGCCGCCGGAAGCAGCCAAAATAGAGCAGCTTTGGCGCATTCTGGTGGACGAGGAGGAGCGAGGAAGAGAAGAAATGGCCAGCAGCAGCAGCTGCAGCAGGTGGTAGTTTCGTCGACATTATCAGGGTTTCAAGCTTTTGCTGGGATGCGGATGGCGACAACAGCAATTGATGGCTTGACTTGCAAACAAGGGAAGGATTTTCATTCCGTTGTCGCATCCGCCGTAGATATCAAACGTCCATCTTCTTCTTCTTCTGCCTCTGCTGCCTCCAAGGGAGTCGTCACAGCGATGTTTGAGCGGTTTACGGAAAAGGCCATCAAAGTCATAATGCTGGCGCAAGAGGAGGCACGACGTTTAGGGCACAACTTCGTAGGAACCGAGCAGATCTTGTTAGGGCTCATAGGTGAGGGAACCGGAATTGCAGCCAAAGTGTTGAAATCCATGGGCGTGAATCTGAAAGAAGCTCGTGTGGAGGTGGAGAAGATCATCGGGCGAGGGAGTGGGTTTGTGGCTGTTGAAATCCCTTTCACCCCTCGGGCCAAGCGTGTTTTGGAGCTCTCTCTGGAGGAGGCACGGCAGCTTGGTATGGTATCAGGCTCAATTGTTTTGTATTTGTGCATGTTTTCCCAGAGGGAAGTTCTGCTGGGATGATCATGCTTGGAAACTTGAAGAAATCATCATGCCAAAGTTATATTATTAGATGGGTGTGTTGAGTATCTCCAGTATTTAGACCTTGAATTGGAAATCTTGGATGAGGTGCAACAGTCAAATGCAGTGAATCCACTGGAAGATTTCTGTGATCCTGAAAGAATACACAGCTTTCACAGCCCTGGAGGAGCCCTGGAACAGTCTAATAAGTACAATCAAATTGTATTTATTGACTGCTCCCTGTTTCTGATTGGCTAGATAGTTTGATTGGTCCAGGTGGGTTGGTATTTGTAGTCTACTACCTATTTGCACTTCCAGTATCAGTTTTATGGGTGGGGTTGGAAAAAAGTAACTAATTCTTGGATGTTAGAAATATTTTTGCAGGGTCACATGCTGTGCACTGGTGGATATGCTCTTACCTATTCTGGGAATGTCTGTGATGGATGATGAGCGCAGGTCACAATTATATAGGCACAGAGCATTTGCTCCTAGGGTTGTTGCGGGAGGGGGAGGGTGTTGCAGCCCGAGTACTGGAGAATCTTGGTGCTGACCCCAGCAACATCCGCACACAGGTGGGTGTGCCATCTCATCATTCCTGAGTGAATAATTGGAAGAGTGATCTGATGATAAGAAGGGGGAGAATTACTTAGGCCATGTGTGTTTTAAGACAGACTCGTTGATGAAATATGCAGGAGTGTAGTAGTGTAAGCAAACTTCCTTCCATGAAAAGGGCCATAGTTGTCATTCCTCAAGTGCAATGTGCTGTTGGATGGGGTTTTCAAAGCTTTGATTTGACCCATTGTTTCTTGCTGGTCGGACAATTGCTGATGGGATTTGCACATTGAGGCTTTGGTGATTTGTGTATACTGATTTTTCTGTGTTTATCCCTTTTCACTATTACAGGTTATACGGATGGTGGGTGAAAGTACAGAGTCTGTAGGGGCAGGAGTAGGGGGGGGAAGCAGTAGTAACAAAATGCCCACTTTGGAGGAATATGGTACCAATTTGACAAAGCTTGCTGAAGAGGTACTAAAATGTGTTGAAACTCTACATCCCCCACTTTTGTCATTTCTGTAATTGTTGATAGTGTAAATGTTCCCTTTTCCTGTTGAGCACCCTGATGATGACTAGCTCCAGAATTATAAGTTGCATTGGTCTCCAGTGTAAGAAACTTATTCATCTGATGATGGTCCTCAGGGCAAACTTGATCCAGTTGTTGGGCGACAAGCTCAAATTGAGAGAGTAACACAAATTCTGGGCAGGCGGACAAAAAATAATCCTTGCCTTATTGGAGAACCAGGTGTTGGAAAAACTGCTATTGCAGAGGGCCTAGCCCAACGCATAGCATCAGGAGACGTCCCTGAGACTATTGAAGGCAAGAAGGTTATAACATTAGACATGGGGTTGTTGGTTGCCGGTACCAAGTACCGAGGTGAGTTTGAGGAGCGGTTGAAGAAATTGATGGAGGAGATCAAACAAGCAGATGATATTATTCTGGTCATTGATGAGGTGCACACCCTTATTGGAGCTGGTGCAGCTGAGGGTGCCATTGATGCTGCCAATATCCTGAAACCTGCACTCTCCCGAGGTGAACTTCAGGTAGGTATTCGACATAGATTTCATTTCCTATTACATTTCTCATAGGACAGAATTTTTCAGTTCAAGGCTAATTGAAGTGACAACAATAGATTCTTCCATGGCCACTGAATTGTAGAAGATTCATCCCTGGTGAACAGATTTGAAATGGAAATGTGTTGGTATTCCCTTATCCAAAAGGTTAAACTTGAGGAGGGTTCCATTTTTTAGGAGATGTAACATCAGGTTGCTTTAAAGCTCTGCTTCTTGAAATGTTTGCACCCTTGCAGTGTATTGGAGCCACAACACTTGATGAGTATCGGAAGCATATTGAAAAGGATCCAGCACTGGAGCGACGCTTCCAGCCTGTCCTTGTTCCAGAACCATCAGTTGAAGAAACCATCCAAATCCTCAAGGGATTGAGGGAGCGGTATGAAATCCATCACAAGTTGCGCTACACCGATGAAGCTTTAGTAGCAGCTGCACAGCTCTCCTATCAATACATCAGGTCTGAAAATACTCCATGAATAAAGGAACTCCTTTTCAGTGTTGTGATGGACCCAATTTGGCTGAACTCAGACAGTCAAACATTGCTTCTCTTTGAAGCTGCTGTGATATATTCCAATATTTAGCTGTGGAAAACTCACTAATAGGCCCTCTAGTTGTTGGAGAGTCGTTGGACACTCCTGCAAGTTGGAGTTGCACACTCATATGGTTAGGTGATGGGCTAGTTTACTTGGTTATGATATCCAGCTAGGGTTAGTGATACTGATGTAATGTGAAATTGTGATTGGGTTCAAGGCACTAAAGTCAAATGAAAATGTATGCAGTGACCGCTTCTTGCCAGACAAGGCCATTGACCTAATTGATGAGGCTGGATCTCGGGTCCGTTTGCGCCATGCTCAGGTGAGAAGTGCAATGGGAAACCATTCTGGATCGACCTGTTCATACAGTAATACTTCAGACTGTATCTTCCTGTAATGATACATATCCGTCTTTGATATTTGTTTTGTTGTTGGGGTGTTCTTATGCAGCTGCCTGAGGAGGCGAGAGATCTTGACAAGGAGCTTCGAGCAATCACCAAGGAGAAGAATGAAGCTGTCCGTGGTCAAGACTTTGAGAAGGCAAGTATCTTCTATTGCATCAGAAAAGTTCACCTGCTGGACATGCCAGCCAATTTGCACTGTAAATAGAACCATTTGGCCATTTTTCAACAGACTCATTTGTTTTCTTGCTCCAAATTTTAGGCTGGAGAACTGCGGGACCGTGAAATGGAATTGAAGGCACAAATTTCAGCAATCACAGAGAAAGGAAAGGAGAAGTTGAAGGCTGAAACTGAGGCAGGTGATACAGGCCCTGTCGTAGAGGAGTCTGACATTCAGCAGATTGTTTCAGCTTGGACAGGTATTCCAGTTGAGAAAGTGTCAACTGATGAATCAGATCGCCTTCTGAAGATGGAAGAAACACTTCACCAAAGGGTAATTGGTCAAGATGAGGCAGTAAAGGCTATAAGTCGGGCCATTCGAAGGGCCCGAGTGGGTCTCAAGAACCCTAACCGGCCAATCGCTAGCTTCATATTCTCTGGCCCAACAGGTGTTGGAAAATCAGAGCTTGCAAAGGCACTTGCCTCCTACTATTTTGGGTCTGAGGAAGCAATGGTCCGCCTTGATATGAGTGAGTTCATGGAGCGACATACTGTTTCAAAGCTCATTGGGTCCCCTCCTGGATATGTGGGCTACAGTGAGGGTGGTCAGTTGACTGAAGCTGTTCGTCGACGGCCATACACAGTTGTCCTCTTTGATGAGATTGAGAAAGCTCATCCTGATGTTTTTAATATGATGCTTCAGATTCTGGAGGATGGTCGGTTGACCGACAGTAAGGGACGTACAGTGGATTTCAAAAACACACTATTGATTATGACATCCAATGTTGGAAGTAGTGTGATTGAGAAGGGTGGTGGTGGAATTGGGTTTCAATTAGACTATGGTGAAAAAGATTCCAGTTACAACCGCATAAAAAGTCTGGTCAATGAGGAGTTGAAGCAATATTTCAGACCTGAGTTTCTAAATCGGCTAGATGAAATTATTGTGTTCCGGCAGCTGACAAAAGTGGAGGTCAAAGAGATTGCGGACATAATGTTGAAGGAAGTCTTTGAGCGATTGAAGAAAAAGGAGATCAATTTGCAGGTACTGCAGCTTGTATCTTGATAGTGGAATTTTAATGGTTGGCAATATATCTGATTGCTTAGTGTTCTGTCTGTGTATTTTGGTGTTTGTGTAGTATTTGTTAGGCATTGAATGGTTTGGGACTTTCCAAGCTGTTGGGTGGCCAGCATTTAGTTTGAACAGTGGGTTGTGTCTACAGTTTCAATTTGCCTTGGCATAATGACAAAGGTACAAGGTTTTCATGTTTTGCATTAGTGGAGAGTAGTGACTGTTCTATGCTAGGGTTTGACTTGATCTGAGTGATGTGATCATGAAGAACAACATTAAATTGTAGAACCACACTATGGCAGGTTACCGAGAGGTTCCGAGATCGTGTGGTGGATGAAGGCTACAGCCCCAGTTATGGTGCCCGACCATTACGGCGGGCCATTATGAGGTTATTGGAGGACAGCATGGCTGAACGCATGCTTGCTGGGGAGATCAAGGAAGGTGATTCTGCAATCATTGACATTGACTCTGAGGGAGGTGTCACAGTTTTGAATGGTGTGACTGGAACTGCTTCGAGTACTGCCATTGAGGCACCAGCTGGCATATCCTAGGCTTGTAATATAGATTTGGAAAATTTGCCTAACTTGAATTGGTGATGCTTGAAATCGTCAGAGTACCAGTTGTATTTTTAATGGACCGAGCTTCATAGGTTTGCAGAAGTCCCTCCTTGTATAAAGAACCATAGTAGAGTATTTCTCACCACTCATAAAAAGTAAAGAATGTATCTGCTTTGTCCTGGAACCTTGTGCGCAGGTATTTGACCTGGCTAAACTGTATGTCCCATGGATTTGTTACATGCGCTTGTCTTGCAAGTTTTCTTTAAAGATCTGGGTGGAGTACGTATGAGTTCTCTGGGTTTTGTAGATCATTTGAATGGTATATTAAGGGTTGGTGAAGACTGTGACATGTATGAAGTTAATGGTCTTGCAACAGTTGGGGAGGACAGCTGATGACGATGTATCTTTGAAAACAAATTCCTTCAGCATTTTGTGAGTGTCAGTAATCAAGAGGATCAAGGAGTAATGTAATGAGGTAAAGTAGCTCTGCTGCATCCACACATGTTGGGAGTGGAAAAAGCTGCTGCAGGGAGTGATGATAGTAACATCCCTGCCACACTGATGGTGCCATGCTTTTGTTGCAGTAACACTCAGAAGGAGAGAGCCACATTTTTTCTTCCGTAGGATTCTTTGTATCTTTCCAATTACTATGGATTGCTGTCTGCAAGTTGTATTTGTGTAACACGAGTGATGCATGACAAAATATATAGGATGAGCTGTTGTCAACACCCCCTTGTATGAAATGTACTAAGGCATACTATGGTTATTGTTTCACACTGACTAGAAACTAAACACACTAGGGCATACGAGGGCATACCAGAGATTTTGTTGCACCATCTGGACTGGCATACTAGGGGTATTGTTTTGCAACCACTGCAAACTAAGGATACTAGGGCATACTAGTGCATGCTAGACAGACAAGGAGAAGTTCTGGACAATCCTGAAACCAGAAAGTCTTGAGATTTTAAAATCTATGTGCAAAATATGCCATAGTTGCAACTTATTTGTCATCAGAAAGTGTTGCGAAAATATAAAGAGAAAAAAAGAAGTGGGGAGATGAATGGAAGAAGCTGAGTTCTTCCAAGAATCTTGCAAGCTTCTAATATGAAGGTCCCGGCGAGATTTGAACTCGCGTTACTGGATTCAGAGTCCAATGTCCTGACCACTAGACTACGGGACCAGACCACGGAGATTTGCCCTGAGTAAATAATTATAATTATTTTCGTCCAGCGGGCATACATGGTAATAATGTTCTTGGTTGATGCGCTCTATGGTTCCACAGACCTGGTTAAAAGTTTGTAATGTAGCCTAGTTGGAGGGCTCCTTACTTACTGTGCATATTTTTTCGTCCACAAAAAATTAAAAGAAGGGCTTTCTATAAAGGTGGTGAAATTTGAAGAGAGACAGAGAGAAAAATAAAAATTCTCAAGATTAAATTCACCAAGATTTGAAGGCTGGGATTAAAAAAATTACATAAAAAATGATTGGCCAAAATTAGCACTTAAAATTGTGACAATTATAGTGGACCAAACTGAAAATAACATTTAATATTGACATCAAATTACTTTGGTCCCCGATCTCATGCTTTCAACATAAACAAAAGAAACGCTTTTGGTTTGCTCTCTCCTAAATGAGTAACCTAAATAAATAAGTAGTGTAAGTGGATACAAGGTGACCTAGCTAGGTAAGTTAAATAGACTAGGCATGTAATTAGGTACCTCAAATAGGTGGGTAGACACCTTAGATGGTTGAGCAGGTAAGTAGTCTAATTAAGTAGTAGGTAGGTGTACAAGTAAAGAGTTAGGTAGGTACGTAGTCTAAATAAAAGGTAGGTAGGAGAGGGGTTTAGGTAGGAGGGTAACTAGATTAGGTGGGCAAGTAGGTTGGTAAGTAGGAAGGATGGGAGCATGGGTATGAAAGTGGATAGAATGGGTAAGCAAATAGGTTGGTAGATTCGAGGCTAGGTGGGTTAGGTAATTCGGTGAGGAAACTTCTTAGACTAGTAGGTGCGTAAAGACCCTAGGCAAGTGGGTAGGTTTGGATGTAATTCTAATTCAAAAGAAATGCTTTTGTGTTCGTGCCTTATTCAACAAAAAAAGTTAGCATGAAACCCTAGAGAGGACAAAGTGTGAGTTTAGGCATATCTCTATTATATGTGTGATGATTTTTCTAGGGAACACAGTTGTGGGGCATGTTCTCTAGTATATAAGTTCGGAATTTGTACATGGGACTTGTTGCGCAGGCAGCTATGATTTCTTCTTAGTACTCCAAACCTAAATTCTACCTAACAAAAACATGAGTTTTAAGGTAGAAAAAAAAAATTGTATCATCTAAAAAGCTAACAATACACAACACACCACAACTTGACATATATTTGAACACAAAACAACAAGAGCATCTGAACTTTGCCATCATAAAAGTCATTCATTTCTTTCACTTCACGTCTGTACAACCTATGTGTTTTCTTAGCACATTCTAGTGATTTGCAGAATAATGAAAAACAAAATGTTGGGAATTTGTTGCAGTGTCTATAAGGGGAGGAGAGACTATCAAGCGATGTAGTTTTCATTTGGTCCCACATTTTGGGGAATGTTTACACAAACGTGTTACTATGAGTTGTGGGTCTATGTTTTAAGGAACTTGATGGAACATTTGCTATTTGAAGTTGTTGCTGGTTTGAATTTACCATAAAGAGTAGAGCCATTATGGGATGAGCCCCTGATTTGAAATTTCAAAGTCTGGTCTTGAAAGTAAAGTCTGTCCTTGGCTGGAAGTATGCATACGAGAAGGGTATGACCAGAGGACCTTCCTTTGCTTTGAGGTGTCTAGGCCTGAGGTCAGTAGCCACAGTGACAGACATAAAAAACATTGAGGGAGTATCTACAGTGGTGGGTCAATCATAGAAGCTCGTTGCACAACACAAAACTCTGAACTGCAAAGCACCTCCAACTAATTATTATGCATCACTCTAGCAAAATAATCTTGCTGGGATTTTGCAGTCTGTTATGAGGTTGCTAAAATCCATGAGAATCTCTCTCCTCACAGAGGATGTCAACTTATGTTTCTGGGCACGCTCTTTCATTTTTGTATGGGCAGATCATTTTTCTTTGCGTGTTGGATATATGGCTGAGTGGTCATTACACATGTTAAGGCCCTTTGATGGGTGTGTTATCAGAATGCTGGTCATGGCTGCCACCTCAAGCAGGCACCTTATTCTGGTAACGCCTCCATCTGTGGGCCTTACCTACCACATAGCATACCATCAGCCACTTGGTTCCACATTTTGAGCAATGATCAGGTGTTAGTGTGAGTGGTGAGTTAATTTCAAAGTGTGTTCTTGACTTCCAAACACAACCTTCATATACTGCATACCTGGGAAAATCCTTATTACCACTTGAGACTTCAGAGGAGACGGAGGGAGATACATATACACTACCACACCTTGAAGCAATTTGTTGAGCACCACAAGTAGTAGTAATAATTGGGTTTTGTTGTAAATAATCTCATCTCCATCACCAAAACAAGCTTTGCTTGCTTCACGGGTGGCAAGAAGAAGAAGACGAAGAAGAAGATGATGAGATCATGCAAGTATTGTTCCACTGCTACAACAGTGAGCTTGCTGCTGCTGATCATAAAAGCTATCATTATTATCATCATCATCCTCCTAATTTTGCTTCACAATGATGATGATAGTGCAATCACAACAGCAACAGCATTATCCATAGATGGTCAAATTCTTCTAGACTTCAAAAGCTCAATTGCTGATGAGAATGGGCTTCTTCAAGACTGGTTGGAATCCGATGTGTACCCTTGTGCTTGGACTGGTGTCACTTGTGATGATACCTCCAAATCTGTCACAGGTGTGTCTTTTGTATTCCAACATTCTTCTTCTTCATCTTTATTCTGCTGCATATTTGCTTTTGTTTTATGAACAAACTTGATGAAAACATGAGATCTGTTAAACTTGTTTTGTTTTGAATCATCTGGAAGTTTGTCAGGTTTCAAATCTCAGCTGGAGTTCATTGAAACATGATAAATAATGATGATGATGCTGAGTTTATGTGAAGCTATGCCTCGCTCCTTCTTCTTCCTTCATGACATTGTGTTCTTTTTATTGGTTGTTGTTATTTGTGAGCAGGTCTTGACATTTCTAGCAAGAATTTGAGAGGGGAATTGCAAAGCACAATTTGTGGCCTCTCGTCTCTTGTTTCTCTAGAGCTTCAAGACAATTTTTTGCAGGGTTCAGTTCCTGAGATGATGATTTTCAACTGCACAAAGCTACAGCACTTGGATCTGAGTTCCAATAACTTGTCTGGTAGTGTGGTTCCCCCCCCCAAGAGACACAACATTTCCGGTCCAGGGCCAGGAGAGCAGCGGGGGTTCCTTCTTCTCAAGTACCTGAACCTCTCTCTGAATGTGTTCCAAGGTCCAATCTCCTCTGAAATCGGAAAGCTTTCTGAGCTTGAAGTTTTGGATATGGTTGCGAGTGGCGTCGATGGATCCATTCCTGATGAGATTGGCAACCTTGACAAGCTTACAAATCTGTCTCTCTCGTGGAACAACTTCGATCCAGGTATGAGATTTCTTTTCTTTCCTGTCTCTGAAGTTTGATTGTTCAAAGCGCACTTTCAGTGTCGCTGAGTAGGTACTACGGGTACTCGGTGCGATTCTTTCTCCCAGCAGTAGTGTGTTTCCCTGGCTTATGATTTCTTCGCTGATTTCGGGAGTCCTTCCTTAGTTCAACAAGTCTTGCGAACTTCTGATTTATTCGCTGATTTCAGGAGTCCTTCTTCCTTAGTTCAACAAGTCTTGGAAACTTCTGATTTCAGGCGTCCTTCTTCCTTAGTTCAACAAGTGTTGCGAACTTATGATTTTCTTCGCTGATTTCAGGAGTCCTTCTTCCTTAGTTCAACAAATCTTGTAAACTTCTGATTTCTTCTCTGATTTCAGGAGTCCTTCTTCTTTAGTTACAACAGGTCTTGCGAACTTGTGATTTTCTTCGCTGATTACAGGAGTCCTTAGTTCAACGTTTGCGAACTTGAAGAAGTTGAAGTCCTTCGATTGCGCGGCGTGTAACTTAGTCGGAACGATTCCGGCATGGCTGGACGGTAGCTTCTCGGATCTGGAGTACTTGGATCTATCATTGAACGCCTTTTCTGGAAGCATTCCCTCAACACTGATAGAATTGCACAAATTAAGAACGTTGGAGCTTTACGACAACAAGCTTACAGGAGCGATTCCGGAACAAGTGGGGAACCTTACATCTCTCGTGGAGCTCGATATTTCAAACAACTTTCTCATCGGCTCAATTCCGACAAGTATTTCTCAGATCACATGCTTGCGGCTACTTCACTTGCAAAACAACAGCTTGGAGGGAAGCATCCCTTCCGGAATCATCAACCTCAATCACCTCTCGGACTTGAAGTTGTACATGAATCGGTTGAATGGATCTATTCCTTCCACTCTTGGGAGCAACAGCATTCTTTACCAATTCGATGTCTCGAGTAATTTCCTCACTGGTCCGATTCCGCCGACTTTGTGCACCGGTGAGAAGCTATGGAGGTAAAAAGCAAGCTACACTCTTTAAACAAGAACGGAAGAAGAATACATGTGCATTATACCTTGGTGAGGACTGAAGATTGCTTCTGTTGAAGAGGAGCATGAAAGATCCGGTACACAATAATATTGAAAAGCTTGGACATACACCTCATGAATTGTCTGTGTTGATGAAACAATGTGTCGTCTGTCACGCATGCTCTCTGTTTCGTGTGGCTGGTTATGATATTTTGTGTAGAGGTTTTGTTGGCTCCTCCCCTTCAGGATAAGAGACATTGTGATGCACCCAGAAACAGGCCAAAGTTTTGTATCCCTACATTCTAGGGTCATGTGAAGGTTACTACTATGGAAACAATCTGGCAATATTGCTATTACTTACATTTGTGCACAGCAGGTTGATCTTATTCGACAACTTTTTCTCCGACGAGTTTCCGGAGCTATACGGAAACTGTAAGAGTTTGATTCGACTTAGAGTTTCGGGAAACCAATTTGTGGGAGCTTTCCCTGAAGGCTTGTGGAGCTTGCCTCGTTTAAGCTTGCTCGAGATCTACGACAATTTCTTCGAAGGGAGTATTCCTGCCTCCATCGGAAATGCGACGAGTCTGACATCCGTCAAGCTTTACAACAACACAATTTCGGGTTCGCTTCCCCGTGAACTTGGTCGCCTTCAACAACTAGACAGCTTCTATGCTTCACGCAACAATTTATCAGGTATCATTCCAGAAGAACTCGGAGATTATGGCTCCAGTTTGACGAGTTTGTATCTTGACACAAATTCTATACGAGGACCGATTCCAGCTTCAATCGGCAATCTTTCGAAACTAGTCTATCTGAGTTTGGCGATGAACCAGCTTGAAGGTCCTCTGCCTGCTCAAATTGCAAAGCTCGATGGTTTAATCTATTTGGACGTTTCGCGCAACTTGCTGAGTGGCGATTTTCCAGACGCCTTGGGAAGGATGGCACTCTCCAACTTCATCGCCTTCAACTTCTCTGACAATAACATGTCAGGCATTCTGCCGGATTCCATACTGCAAAGCCAATTTGCGTCTGAATTCGTCGGAAATCCTCATCTGTGTACTACTAATACTCTCTTGATCCACTCTGCCAACATCTCACAGGCATGTTCGAAATTCGTCTCTTCCAATTCCACGATCCGATTTCGAAGGGAAAAGAACCGGGCCAGCTTTCGCTTGCATATGCTAATCCTCACAGTCTTTATCGGCGTCCTGCTACTAACCCTTTCGGTCGTCGCCGTCGTCACAGCACTGGTGCAGCAGCAGCCCCGATGCTTCTTCTTCATCTTCTCTTCCGGAAAAAACAACAGCTTCATGAAGTTTTCTTCTTCCGGAACCTCTTACCAGTCGATGGACCATGAGTGGAATGTGATCTCCTTCCATCCTAAACTTCAGATCCGCAACGAAGATATCCTCGAGTGTTTGGATGAGGACAACGTGATCGGAAGTGGCGGAGGTGGCAAAGTGTATAAGGGCACATTAGGGAAGGGAAAAGCTCTTGTTGCTGTGAAACAATTGTGGGGCCGAGGAAACCGAGGCAACACCGCCTTACATGATCATGGCTTCAAAGCAGAGGTGGTAACATTTCCTTCCCTTTTCTCAGCACGAGAGAAAAACACACAATAATTCTCTTTGCTTCTCTATCATCACAGGCAGCACTACAGTTTTTCTTTTCACAAAACTCCTATATTTGAAATGATTAATGTGTTACATTATGTTGTCTTCATTTCTTATTATAAAGTCAACATATCCATGTGTTGATTTCGACTAAAATTTAGACATAAAAGATAATGTAAAAGACAATATTTGTAATGGTGTAAATGTTAGTTTATTGGGGTTTTACTGTCTTTCAAAGCCCAATGTGAAGGGATGTGGGTATTACTCTTGGGGTTTAACTGCATTCCTTCACATTTACAACCACAAACCAAAATTGACTCCTCTGTAGCCTTGATGATAACCAGTGCCTGAAATGTGAGCTGATCTGTGTAGGTTGAAACTTTGGGAAAGATTCGGCATCGAAATATTGTGAAGCTTCTCTGTTGTTGTTCAAGACTTGACTCCAATTTACTTGTGTACGAGTACATGCCAAATGGGAGCTTGGGTGATCTATTACATACTACCAAGGGTGCAAAACTGCTGGACTGGAGTATGCGCTACAAAATTGCAGTTGGAGCTGCTCAGGTATGTAAGGCAAGAGAATGCAACTTCTTGTAATCTTAGGATTGTCAACAATGCATTGAAATTGAGAAACAGAAGTCTTGCACCCGTTGCTCTCACCAAGCGAACAGAGAAATGCTCAACTCCAATAATCTTTCCCTATGCAGTAGGCAACAGAGAACAGGAATAATATAAAAACCTAGAAAAATAATTCATGGTTGTGCATGCAGGGTCTCGCCTATCTACACCATGATTGTGTGCCTCGGATTTTGCATCGAGATGTGAAGTCAAACAACATCCTACTGGATGCAGATTATGAAGCACATGTTGCTGATTTTGGCTTGGCCAAAAGCCTACAAGAAGACCACATGTCCATGCAATCAGCTGTTGCCGGAACTTATGGGTACATAGCTCCAGGTAATGTTTCTTGCTTCATTGAGAACATCAGCATGTTGGTCCAGATTTCAGTATATGTGTGAAGAACTCCTTTGGACACATCTGAGAACCAAAATGTTTAGAGCTTGAATGCTATGCTAAACTTTTGAACCTTGAGAGTTTTGATCTGCAGAGTATGGTTACACATTGAGAGTGGATGAGAAGAGTGACATATATAGCTTTGGTGTGGTGTTGTTGGAGCTCATCACTGGAAGGTATCCAATTGATCCTGAATTTGATGATGGAACTGACATCGTGAAGTGGGTGTCTGCAAAAGTCATCACTAAGGAAGGTCTTCACACTATTTTGGACCCATGCATCATTGATGGCAAGGACCTAAGTCATAATTTTGTTCACTTGCTGAAAGTGGCCCTCTTCTGCACCCAAACATCACCCAGGAAACGACCAAGTATGCGCAAAGTGGTCACCATGTTGTTGGAAATTGATCCTCCAAACAGACCCGAAGCTGTGACAAAGCTGCCACTGCAGAAGAACCAACCATTTTAACCTAACTCATAACAAGCTGATGGTTCTTTCAATAAAATTAGTTGTTCCAACAGCAAAGTGTCGTTGATAGATTTGACCAAAAACATGAAAACTGTTGTATAAATATGCAAAACAATGTCAAAGGCACAACCCAGATGTACAATTAGATCTGGATACATGCATGCTTCTCAGCCTTGGTGGGAGGAGATGAAGATTCTCGTGGGGGATGCTGCTGCAGCAACAAATTGCCTCTTCTTCCCCAAATTATGAGCTTCTCAAGTTTACTTCTGTGCATTGTCTTCTTCAATGGTCACCAATTGCAATCCCATTAGTTGCATACCTTCACAGGTACCTTCACATTCATGGTGACTCATTCCTCAAGTCTTATCAGACCTACACATCTCATGGCATTTCTCCACTTGCTCCCAGCTCCCCTTGTAGAACCTATGATTCTTTTGCTCTTCCCAACCTGTACCAGATGTCACCCTATGTGAAGGGTCAGGTATGGTGAGGAGCACCGCTGGAGATATGTCTAAATGAGCCTGACAGAGTTGGAAATTGGAGAGGAATTCTGCAGCATCAACAAGAGATCTTGCAAAATCTGCAGAACCAGGCCTTCTTCTTCGAGAAAGGGAGGCAAGACATCTTACCAGATTGCAATGATATTTCTGACAATGAAGCTCAGGTAACTTTACAGTAGCATTGATTTTGAATTTGTTAGAGCATCCATTTTAGGCAGCTTCAAGGAGCATAGCAGAGCAATACTCAAAAAGTTTTGGAGACACTTTTGCAACTCTAAAGGACCATTTTTTCTTGACAGAGAGTGAACAGGGACCTCTCTGTAGTTTGTCTTGTGGGCATTTGCTGCCAAAGCACAAACAGGAACATTAATTTAGAGTCTTTTGACCAAAAGAGGTTGTTTTCTCTTATGCCCATCAAAAGCAACCAAGAGCACAGAATAAAGAGCAGCAGCATGGGGATCTGACACCATGATAAAGGTTAAATCCTCTCACTTTTGCTTCTTTTCCTCCTAGAATCCTTGATCCATAGAATCTAGCACTTCATTCCACAACCTTGAAAACCCCAAAGAGTCAGATACAAAAGTTGCAAGGTCAATTTGAACTCCATGTGGGATTCCATATATCAATCCTCTTCTTGTTTCAGACACGTGCATGTTGGTAGAGGTTAAACAGGAAAAAAGTGCTTGGATTTGGTTTTTGCAGTTGCAGTGGAAGCATATGAATGCAACGTCATCCACTTAAATGTGCAACGTGGCGATGGCTAAGCTTACAGGCTGCTATGCTAATTCTTGCATTTATGTGCTCACCCAGGAGAAGGAATTTGGTCTGCTGTGTACCAACTTCACAGTGCACAATTCAATCTCAAATTATGACTGCTTTATAATATTGAAGTATGGGTTCCTCATCCACATGATGGAAACTTTTCTCACAAGAATTTGTCACAGCTCACAAATTGCTGTTAGCAGTATCTGTAAATCTGCAACTTTATTTGTGCTCTCATTTGGATTTTATATTGCTTGTCTCAAATGGTGAAGAGCTAAGGGATTATATAGAAGTGAGTCCTCCAGTGATCCTCATATTCTTGCATCTTTTTTTACATGTGTAGATATGGGGCCATATCCTCTGGAAGGAAAGGAACTGTCATGAAATGACAGTGTGCCTTCTGCTTGCTAACATGGAGGTAATTTTTCTTGCCTCCTGTCCTTAGGTCTACTACCTATGTATAAGAATTGGGCGAGTAGACGACATATGAAGGAGAGGCAGTTGTGGATGGACATGCCTACTCATGTAAAAGGAATGGACACATACATAGAAGATCCAATTATTCGACTGGGTGAGGATACCATTCACCTATCTACAAGGTTCACATGAAAACCAGTAAAAATTGCACTTTCACATAACTATGTAATCCTCTAGCAGTTGCCTTGACTTTGTATAGGTGAAATAGAACATTTGTGTGCTTTCCTTATCTTTTGACCAAATTTATATTCAACTTTTAACATGCAGTGGAAAATTTTGTACATGAAATCCAAAGAATAGGAATAAAGAATTTAGTTTTTAATAGGCAACCAAAAACTTTGTACAAAAGACTGAATTAAGAAATTGATTGAGATTTCATTTTGAACAACATGCTTATACTGTCACTAACTTTACCCTGTTCAATTATTTGCACACAAAAATCGCAAGATGTCAGTGCACATAGGAATGTGACGGCATCATGGATCCAGTTTTACAAATTAAACATGCAAGTATTTGACCTTGAAGAATTGATATGAGTGACCTTTTGAGGAAGAAACATATTGGATGAGAAGGCAATAATAAAGGAGCTCAAACATCTAGCATGCGAGCCACTACAACAAACCTATTTGAGACTAGATGCAATACATGGTAAAGTTTGTTCTTTGCAAGTACTTGATGGACTCATAGTAAACCTCATAAATTGGGAGGGTGGTGGGCTTTCGTTATCGGTAGGTTTGCTCGTAGAATTCCTTTTAAGGCATAGTTGGGATACATACGCCAGACAATTGGGGTATATAGATAAGGGTTGGACATATAGATTGCACATGGATATGAATGGCTGATGTAATAGTTTTGTATAGATGAGGATGAAGTACATGAGCACTAACATGGAAACAAAAGTCTCAATGAAACCAGCAGTGGAAAAACATCAGTGGCAATGAGGCCAAGGATGTTGAACTTCTTTTGATCATCATGGGATAGTATAGGAGAAAATGGAAAAGAAAACTTGGGTAATGGTGTGGACCTATGAGTGCATTCAAAACTTTCAATTTTTTATGTACAACACCATTTTCCACTAGGCCAATTTCTGTAGTCCTACTAAAGTGCACTAAAAAGGTTTGGACTCAATTCTCAACAAATTTTTGAGATTGAATAATCTGACTATCTATGTTTCTATATATAAGTATATAAGAGATTACAGAATGTAATATAAATTAGATTCTATAATTGTGCCTGTAGGCAAGAAAAGATGGGTTTGTGAAGTGAAGATAGGTGTTTTTCGGGTACCTATTATTTTGCTGAAATACCTATAGAAGTTCAAGGGCTTAAAGGATGCCAAATAAAATTATATTTTTCTTTTGAAGCACAAACAGGAGAGACCCAACCTTGCAAGTCATTGCCACCCCCAAGTCAAGCTCATTAAAGCAAAGAGCTGACGGGAGTTGCACTTCACTAGGTTTGAGAAACCAGGACCTTTTTTGAGGTCCCAGAATGATACCAGTGAGCCATCACTCTTGAGATTAAGTTGTTAGAATTTGAATGTTAAAATCACTATCCAATCAACTAGAATTATTTGTCACACATTTAAGGTGTTCAACATATGACCTCATTTCTACCATTAACAATGTCCTATAAATCATGCACTCCAAATACACTAGGAAATCTGCACTACAAAACTATGAAAATACTGAAAGATATAAGTACATACAAGAATGGTGTGTTTACTTAATCTTAGTGAAACAAGAATTAGTAATCATGGTCTCAAGTCTCAACTACCCATTTAGAGGAAATTAAAAACCATCAAGCACTGGTGGTGGGTGGGATTGCATAGCAACCTGATATGGGTATAACTACTGTATTCCAGAAAAAATGGGGGGAGAGGAGAATTGTGTGCACACCTACTTCATTCAAGGTAGGTATATAGATGGGATGTATGCACATTGTAAACCCTACCATTTTGGGGTTTTTTATTACCTCATTGTAGATGCCTGAGGTGGTTGCTACCTAATGAGGACATTGACTAAACCATAAATCAGAGCCCAGAATCAATGGATGGCCATAAAAATTATATAGGTACCAACCAGATGGCCAGCTCTAAACCAAACAACCACCAATTTACCATCCATTGAAAACCTGCTAGTGCTACTACTCAGTTGATGTTGGTTTTCACCTTGAAACCCCTTCACACCTGGTGCTAAGTGCACTTTTAATCAGCATTTAGAACTCAAAATCAAGAAGCTCATTCACATCAAAGATGTTTAGTAACAATTTTGCGGAGGTGGATCCCAGCTGCAATATAATGTTATCTCAATGTTAAGTGAATAGTTATGTAACTTTACATTTTTTCAAATATTAAATTCAGAATGAAAAATTCAATGGTACGTAAAATGTCCGAAAAAGGAGCATCTAAGTCAATGCTGGTAGTGTTTTTTAAAAAAAACAATTACAATCTAGTCATAGCAAGCACCATCACCACTAATTTTAAAGTCCTTCCCCACCATCATCAAAGCCTATTCCCCCCTTGTAGTCAATGTAGTTAGGTCCACCACCAAACTAAGTCCACAACAAAAGTAGCTTCGTGCATCATAGAAGTTGGATCAAATACATGAAAAACATCACCATACAAGGAACGTCAAACAAAAACAAGGGACATCTTTTGTTCAACAATCTCAAGTTTCAAAAATTCAAGCACTTGATGATGGTTCTTTGAAAAAACTATGTAACCAAGAAATTCAAAAGCTGGTCTCCGTAGATTTAAGGTGTTTCAATCTACAAACAAATTTGCATCCACAAAATGTCAATTCATAATACAATTCAAATGCTTTTTATATCAATGCAAATATTCACATCATTGATAAAAGGTGTTTAACCAAAAAATAAACAAAAACAAAGAAAAGTTAAAAAGTTTGGATGCATCACTCAAGAGTCATTCACATAAGAAAATTGCAACAACCAAATTGGGATATGGCCTTCATCAAAGTCAAAAAGATGAAGACGTCGCAACCCACATCAAAATATAATCAAAACATCATAGCACCACTTGAAGGCAACCAAATTCAAACCTTGACCTTATTCACTTAAATAATATTAAATGTGATCCATCTCATCACAAGGACAACAAAAAACCTTTGAAATTTTTTGTGGTTTTATTAAATATATTTCTTATTTGTTGAAATGTTCAAAATTAAAAATGTAAGCTTTAAATTAGAAATTTTAATTATATTACTTATTCAACACACAAGTGCAGAAACTACCCCAATGCTACAATAATACATGGTAGTTTTTTTTAATAGAAATGTGGGTTTGATCTATGGTTTGTTGCATAGTAAGAAATCAACACAACTTTTTGAACTCTTTCACAACAACTACCATTGTTGCAACTTGGGGCCAAAATATTAAACCTTTGTAACCAATATTGAAAGCATAGACAAATTGATGTAGGACAAAGCAAACCATGTACTTTTTTTCCATTACAAAAAAATCATTACAAGTCATAAAATTAACATTGTAAGCTAATGTAAATTGATCAACAAACCCAAATTTCAATAGGAATTGCTTCCCTATATTTGATGTCTTTTTATATGGAAACTTCTTTTCAATTTTAAACAATGTTGTTTTAATCATACAAAAGTTATCAACCTAGCAATTTTCATCAAATTTAGTCCAAAACAACTTTGAAAACTAAGTAATATTTTAAAGCTTCACATGGTTATCCAAATCATTAAACAACACATTGAATCCACATAGTTTTGTATTCATGCAAAATAAATAGAAGCAAATACCAAAATTCTAACATTAGTAATGTGATTTCAATGTTGTTTGGTGTTTTTTATTCAAAGAATGTTGAGCTTGTGTAGTTTGTTGCAATAATTATCACTTACATCATATCAATTAACAACATTATCAAATTCATTACAAACATAACAACATACAACAAAAAGCAAGCAAATGACACATGAACAAGTAGATAGCAAAAGTGTAAATAAAAGAAAAGAAAAATTCAACAAACAAAACAATGAAACCAAAAAAATACAAAATTTTATGTTGGGTGCAACTATAAAGGGCTATTGAATGTAGCAACAAAGGATGTTAGATGTAATTTCAAACACAAATGGAAAAATTGTAAAGTTTCAAATTGCGAAGCTTGAAATCTTACAATGCAAACAATAATAAAAAAAGAAAAACAAAGCACAACATAAAAAACATGAATTGTACTAGCAAAAAATATACAACAATAATTATAAGTGAATGTTAAAGGTAGAAATTTGTTTTATGTTAGTTAAACACCAGGGGTGTTAGAAAACAAGAGTACCATCATTGCATGGTAGTTACTATCATATCGCAAAACAATTTCAAGAAATTGTAGAATGAAAGTGTCTTCTAACAATAACACCATTAGTATAGTGAATTATCTTAATGGGATAGAATAGTCAAAAGTTAATTATAAGAGGAATTTTATTTAAAATATATATTAATCATTAAATATATATCTTAGTTTACTTAGAAGGGCATCTTAGTAACTATTTGATTATTAGTGATAAATATCCATCTTTTATTCATTTGGAAGTGAAACCATTTCAATAAATTAGTTCAAGCAAATAAGAGATGGATGGATTTCCCTTAACTAGGATGTGTAAAAGGGATTGGGATAATGAAATTTAGGAGCATAAGAAATCTAAGAGGATAAAGCCTCAACCTTTGTGTGGTGAACATCTTTTTTTTTGGGTTCTTTCATTTTTCTTTTTGGGAAGAATTAAAGATTTCATTCAAAGAATATATCATTAATTTTCATTATTCATGAGGCATTAGACAATAGATCATTAGGAATATGCTTGTGTGGGGATCTAATGGAGAATTGTTGAAAGTTGTATGGATTCTAGTGTTTCTTTTTAGTGTGTGTTTTACTTAGAGTGTGATAAAGGAAGGGAGGGTAGTTCATATTAAGTTTATACAAAACTTTGTTACTTTTATATATTTATTGTTTTGCAAAAAAAGTTAAAAGACTATATACTTTTTGTTTTAATTGTCGAGTGGAAAATGCACTTTGTTATTGGACAATAGTTACCATTAGAAGGAGGTAGCCACTAGATTTAAGGTTTACAAAAGGTCAAGAATTGTTATAGATGGTAAGCAATAGTTACAAAAGGTCTACATGTGTTGTAGACGATACATAACATCTATAAAAGGTCTATAGGACAATAAGTAAACATAAAACGTGTTTTACTTTCATGTGTTTTCATGTTATTGTTTATTCTTCTATTTTTTTGACAACCTTTTCCTTTGCATATGGTTGTGAATCTCGTAGTTTTTTGAGTGAATTACAAAGCTCAAGAAAACAAGGCAAGTAAAAAAAATCTTTGAAGTGCGAAAAAATTGAAACTTTTTGAGCATAAAAAGTGAAGCAATGCAACAACTTTACACTTGATATTGAAGCAAAAAGAACTTGTGAGAGGAGTCCAAGCACAAATAATGGAGCTATGAAATCTTGTGAAAGGGAAAAAAAAGTGTGGAGAATATGAAAAAAAAATGAAACCACCAGATTTCATATAACTTGTTTAACAAAATTTGCAAACACCTTCCCATAGTTGTGAATGCAATGCATGTTGCGCCATGAGTAATTTTAAAAGCTTCAAAAATTTCTACACTAGTGGGAATGGTTTTTAAACATTAAAAAAGGTGTTCCATAATGGACGAAAGTTAAAAGAAATGTTTGTTGCTATTAACTATTCTTTTGATGATTGACCTATTTTTAAATGTGAAGGGTCCCTTGGTACTCTATCCCCTAAAAAAAAGGTCATAATAGTTGTAAGCAAAGTAGGTTTTTGGATTAAGGTATTGTTAATTGAAAATAAAAATAAAAATCCCAACAACTAGGGTATTACACACAAAAAAATGGAAAAAAAAACCCACAACAACCCTCTTGGGAATGTGAGGAAGGTTTATAAAAGAAACAATGAGATGGATCACATTGGGGAAAAACAATTAATACAACTAATTGCAATTGTTCATTTTTAGTGTTTAGTTTGGAACATTTTTTTCCATGAACAATGTTTGATTCAACTTGATCCTTTAACATAGATGCATTGCTTCATTTGTTGCACCATACATTAATCCATCAACTATCACCAAAACTATCACATCCATGGTTGGGGGAGGTTGAGTCTTTTTCAACCTTGTGTGAGGTGCCGTTCCAATCAATTTAATAATAACCAACAAATTCAACAACCATAACAAAAATAAACAAACAAAAAATAATCCATCCTAAACTTAAACATAATGCATAACAAACAAAATGTAGAGTTTAGTTGTTTAATTTAGGGTTTATAGTTGAAAGTAGAAATATAAAAGGAGGTGTAGAAACAAAATAAACAAAAAAAGTCCAACAAAATAGGACAACTTGAAAAAGCTAAATAACAAAACCACAAACAAAGATAGAAACATAAAGATTAATTTCAAGACAAAAAAAGATAAATTAAAAAACACAAAAAAAGAACCTACGAAACAAGAAAAATAACATAGTAAACAAAAATTTTAAAAAAAAATAAAGCATTTAAAAAAAAAGGGTTTAAAAATCCAAAACACAATAATGGAAACGAAACCAAATACAAAAATTAAAAACAAAAATCCAAGGATCTATGGTGCAAACAATACCTTCATCATGTCCACATTGATTTCCTCTTTATTCCTTGTTGAGTTCACACACACTTACTTACTCCTCTCCACTATCGTCACACAAATAATTCACATTTTTACAAGCTAAAAACCTTTCATTGTTGTTGAGCTCCTCTTCTTATACAACCTACCAACATTAAAAAACATTATCTAACTTAACACACTCTTGCTTGCTGCTATAGAGCTTCTCATCCTTCACACATACATGAAGAATAAACACAAAAAGAAACAAAGAAAAAACATAAGAAAAGACTTCGAGCAAACACCCAAAAAAAAAAACTCATAAAAAAAAAGGCAAAGAAGCAAAACACCAAAAGAAACAAAGAATGAAGAAAATCTAATACAAACGGGAAAAAGAGGAAGAAAACAAAAAGAGTGAGGTAAGAAATGGCGAGTGGGAAAAAAAAGAAAAATTTCTCAGATATTCATCATCCAAGGTTTTCATTCAAAAATTGGTACCTTGGATCGTTAAAAGATTTGTACTTAATTTCTGGTTTGGTGGCGAAGAGAGAGCGATGCGACATCAATGCTGCAAGCAGTCGTGGACTAAGTAGTTGCATCAAAATCAAAATCATCATCATCATCATCATCATCATCGTCCCCTCACGTTCGCCTCCTTTCTCGCAACCTCTTCACACACGGGGAATGACTTCACTTAAGTACATACACGAGGAAGTAAATTATCTCCTCCTTTGTTGGCCTTGCCTAATACCAACCAAGGCAAGGATATTTGTGTTGAAATTCATTATAGAGTATAGTACCTTCTTAAGGGATTTTTATAAGCCCCTAAGGTAATAATAATAATAGGTCTAATTTATTTTGATATGAGGATTTTTGAAACATGATATTTTGGCTTCTTGTGTTGAAACTTGAGATTTAAAAATTATAGAGTTATAATACTACTACCTTGAAGGATTTTGGTTCCTTTTAGAGGATTTTTTTGAAGATTAATATATATATTTTTTGCATGGTGAAATATTTGAGTTCTTCCATAATTCTTCTTTTGCCTTCTTAAGATAACTTTTTTTTAATGCAAAATGGCAAGGCCACAGTGTGTGTGTGTGTGACACACCCCCTTGCCCTTGTTGTTGCTGTTGCTGTTGTTCTTGTCGTCGTTGTTGTATATACCCTATGACTTCCTTCCATTGTGTCATTCATTTCACTTTGCCCTCTTTTTTCTTCGTCGTCTTCTGTTTTCAGAAATTATCTTGGGGGTTGTGTGTACTTCTGACAGCTGATTTTCATTCATTGCTGTTTTGTTGTTTTGTCAGTATGTTACAAGTCGTCGTCTTTAAGCTGGGTGTCGATGAGTTGGTAGCACAGCATTTTTCTTCTACACCTGTCTCTGCGCTTCTTAATTGTTGATCAATGAAGAAGCTGAGCCTGAAGCTGCTTGTACAAAACTGGGTTTGATTTTTTTCTTTTTTTTTTGGGGGGTAGGTAGCGAATCCGTTTCTTTGGGGGGAAGCTTCAGTTTTTTTTTTTGTAATGCTAGTGTCTGTTGGCAGCTGCGTGAGTTTCGGTGGGATGTTGTTCTTCGTGTGTTTTTGAGGTGGGATGTTTTTTTTGAAGGGAGGAGAAGGAACTTAATGCGAAGAATTTTGAGAGAGAGAGTCCCGTATGCTTTGCAAGTTTGGCTTTCTTTCCTTGTGGGAAAACCAACAATTTTGGGTGCAATTTTTTTTGCAGCGATTGTTTTTCAAAGTGGTTGGTTACTAGGGGCTGCTGCTGTGTTGCGTGACGGCGGAGAGGTTGGATGTAGTAGTAACCCCCTGTGAGAGTTAGCGGGAGATCAGAAGGAATTCTGTGTGTTTGGTTGAGGCAGGATTTTTAGCTAGCTGGGAGTAGCAGCAGGGGAAATCGTTGTACACTTGTGAGAGGGTGAATATTGTCATCTGTTGTTCACTCTTGTTGTCTTTACTGCTGAAGAGGACGAGCTCAAGACTGGTATTTCCGGAACTAAAAAGAAACCCACTCAGTAAGTCATCAATTGAGCTCTAGAGACCCATTCAAGTGCAGAAGAGAGCTCAGCCCAAGAAGTTGTACTTGAGAATTGAGGCAAAGGAAGAAGTGGATAGCATAGTTTGATAAGATCACCAGCTGATTTGATATCCATTCGCTAAGCTCCTTGCCTGCGAAAAAGGGCCCTACTTGTATGCTTGTTCTTTTCTTTCTCCAGGGATTAAATACTCCCATGTCTGCAGATTGAGATTGATGAGTGCTTATTAAGGCTTCTTCTAGAGAGCCTCCTTTTGTGAGGTAGAAAACACACACACTCTCTCTCTCTAGTTGTGGCTCCTTCCACAGGAGCTGTCGTGGGTTACAACACCCAATTCATCAAGCAAGGATTTCAGAATCCACTGTTTTATCGCAGTAACAAAAACTCAGTATCCAAACACCAGTGTTTCCTGTGGAAAGAAAAAGGAATTTGTGAAGAGTTTCTCATGTAAGTTTAGTTGTCTCTTTTGTGTTGATTCCTTTGGTGCAATGGGGCTTAAGTAAGTGTTTGGACGATGGCTAATTCCTTGCAATTGTGTTTTTTTCTTGCAGATCACACAAGGGAGGGCTTAATAGATAGACAAGATGATTATGCACTGCATTCTGATAGCAGTAACTTTGTCAATGGTTCTAAGTCAAGCATATGCCATTAATTTTGGGCTGCCTCCATTGCCAGGCTTTGGTACAGGTAATTTTATCTATAATGCTCCTGATTCTCGAGTTTCTTGAGCTCCTTTTTCTTGAGTTATTTCAAAGGATCAAGTGATGTTAGATCATGTACAGTGTAAGTGTGATGTCAAATTGCCTTTGTCAGCCAGGGTTTATTTGCTTTGACATGATAAAATCATACTGCCTGATGATAGGCATTTCCAATCCTTGGATATCCCTTCTGTTTTTCCTTTTCTGACATTACTCCTGTCTTCGAGGTGATGATTGTTATTGTTATTGTTGAATGTTCACATTGAAGTTGTTGGAAAATTGAACTACTATGTGTTACAGTGGTGCTTGTGTGATTTGACCTTATGTATAGGAGGAGGTAATGATACTTGTAAAGATGTGGATTGCCAAAAGGGGACGTGCGTTCCTAATAGTGACAACGTAATCGATGACTTGCTCTTTCCATATCACTGTGATTGTGATCCGGGCTGGACTACTTTTCAGACTTTCGTCCCATTTCTTACAACATCAACGCTTCCATGCAACATCCCAAATTGTATTGATCCAAACCCTGTGGGAATGCACTTTGGCACTATGTATAAATGCTGATTCTCATTCTGCCTTTTGCAATAAGCCTATGTAGCTCCAAAACCTCTTTACTGATATATGGTTCAGAATAGTGTGTCAATAGAGAGTTGTCAGACCTTCCATCTTTGGTTTTACTGCGTCTACAGCAGAGTTGTCATCTAGGGTGAGCCATTGGTTGAAGGTGCTTCTGAGTCAGATACTTGGCTTCAGAGTTGTGCATGTTTTTGAGAGGTTTATCCCTTGAGCTCTTGTATGTTGGGAGGCTCATTGCATGAATGACTGTTGCAGGCACATTAGATTCAAATTGTACTGGGAGTTCTCCATCCCCAGCTCCATCTTCCGAAACTCTGGCTCCAGCTCCAGCTTCTGCAAATGGTATGTTTTCAGCAATTGTTTAGTTCCTTTTTGGTTTGAAGAGTAACATGCCCATCTCTTAGACAACCACCCTTGAGCCCAAACTGGCATGAGTGGGAAGAGATCTATTCTTCATGAATATTTGAGAGATGTTGTATTGTTGAAAAGCTTAATTTGATCTGAATTTTTCTTCCCTCTTCTTTGGTAGTCAGCTGCAAATGAGGTTTGACTATCTTATGGCTCAATGTGTTTTTTTTTGTTGGCAGCTTGTACATTGCCTGGGATTTGTGGAAGGGGAGAGTGTGTGGTAACAAATACATCCTCCCTCACTCCAACCTTCAAGTGTGTTTGTGACCCTGGATACGCAAATGTCCTTAACTTAACAGCAGGATTCTGTGTGAATCAATGTATGTTTTCTATCCCTTTCAGCTCAGGTTTGCTGTGAAGACAAATCCAGCTTTATCCAATTTACAAGCCACTGTCGGCACATAATAATGGTGATTCTAGGAGTGATAGGGCTTTCAACATTGTGATGCTCTCCCAATGCTGCAGGCTGATTTGCTGAGTTTTGAGATGAATGGTTTGGAAATACAGGTGAAATTGGAGGGAGTTGTCAGAATTTGGGGATTACAATTCCAGGATTCACACCTCCCTCACCAGCACCACCAGCATCAAACCAAAATGCAACTACACCCAGCCCAGGTATGATTGGTCCAGCAACTGCAGAGGTCATTTGCCTTGGACTTTGTTGTCTCTGCTCCTAACCCCAAGTAGGGTGATAAAAAAGTGCCTTGAGTCTCTAAAGCCTCAGTTTGTCACCAACCCCATCAAGTTTACTGTGCAGATACCTTCCCTAATGCAGGTCCTGTCATTAGTCCATCACCATTTGAGTCTTCTTCCAAGGGCCAAAGCTCAGGTAGGCTTCGATAGTCTTCAATGATCCGAAAATCCCATCAGGGAACATATCTGAGGAATCCACAGACAGTGTTCCATGACATGTTGTCAAACATGTACACTAGAGAAATTTTGCAGGCTGCTTTGAGACTCTAATTTTCAAAGAGATTAGTTGGTGCCATGCATTCTTTCTTTATCAATGTGAAGTCAAATCATTGTTTCCATAAACCTCATGATGTGGGACTTTGGAAGTAGTGTAGTATAAGCTGCTGAAGTAACTCATAATCACCAAAGCATTTGTGGATGATTCTCCAGGCTGCAGGTATGCACCATTTGCAGGCAATCTACTTTATGGTGGAGCTCTGGTATTGGCATCTGTCTATTTTGCCCTCTTCTGGTGAGAGACAATAAAAGCTTCAGTTCAAAGCTTAGGCACAAATTGTGGCTTTCGAGGGCTTTTTTAATTTCAAGTTGTAGATTTTATCTGGATGAACCTTGAAGAAACACAGCTGAAGCAGGGATAGAACTAAATTTCAGCTAATTTAATCAATCAAGTTTGTTAGGGAGTGAGAAAATGCGAAGTATTTATGCTTTCTACCTTTCAATTTGATGGCTCTTTGTCTCCCATATGTTCTGCATTATTCCAGTGTTATCTGGAGTATGCCTTGAAAACAGGATGCATAGTGTGCTGTTTTGGAACAATTGTGTTCCTTTGTGCCATTTTTCACCTAAAAGTTGTTTCTCATTCACAAGTTGATCATATGCATGACTGCAGCTGCCTCTCTCACACTTCCAACACCAGGCAGTGATTTGAAACAAAGTTTTGATTAGTAAAGTTGCTTCAGGATGCGCATAATCTGTTCATCAATTGTTGGAGACTTTTGTCTGTGTTTAGGCATTGGAATACTGTGCTTCATCAAACTTGTGATGGTTCTGGGTCTGCAGATGGGTCCATACATCACTCCCCAGCCATTTGTATGTAGGAATCTCATATGGCATTTCTGGTCATCAGAAAAAAGATTGAAATGTCTCCCCATCACCAGAGAGTACAGAATGAATATCTGTATTGCAGACTATAGCAAATGTCTTTTCCAGTTGATGGCATGCTTATTTGTCCATGATTGCCTTCAAAATTTTGGAATAGTATGGCAGATTACCAGGGGGAGTATCTACTCTGACAAACTGGGTATGTCAAAACTCCATGAGGAACATACATACACCAACTCACAATTGGAGCTTTTCCCTGTGCTGATTGTGCAGCAAATCTTGTGTTTTTTATGAAGAGATTGGAGGGTACTTGGAAGTTGTGTGAGTTAAATTCATTATGTTATTATTGGTAACAGCGGCACCTCTTAACACACATGTCCACCCACCTTCTATCAAAACAGTATCATGGTTGTTGGATCCAAACTTCGATCCTTGAAAAATGGGGAGAAATTCTTGCATGTCAAAAAAACTTTTCTCTTTTACTTGGAAAGCATTTATGGTCTGTTGAGTGTATATCCTTTGATTTGTTTCAGAGTTCGGCTTATCAATCATCAAGATCTTATCTAATTTGTAGTGCACAGAAACAGGCTCCAGATCCTTATCAATCATCAAGATCTTATCTAATTTGTAGTGCACAGAAACAGGCTCCAGATCCTTATCAATCGTCAAGATCTTATCTAATTTGTAGTGCACAGAAAAAGGCTCCAGATCCTTTGTCAACATAGAGAAGGACCCAGTTTTGCATGAGACTGGAAAATTGTTGATCCTCCAAGTGGCATTGCTGTGCTCATCAATTGAATTGTGTGTAGAAAGACAGACTGAATGTGACATTGTTGAGATGAACTGACTGATGTGAAGCCTAAAACCAAAGGTAGGACTTACCTTATGAGGTCTAGAAAATTGACACCCCCCAAGATAATTTCAAGCTGGAAAATCTGCTTCTGTGTTAAGTGTGTTCACAATGACATAGTTTCCAGAAAAATGCATAAATACTTCACAATGCACTGAATTGTTTGCAGCAAAAGATTTGGGTGTGCTTAGTGAAGCACCTAAAATACAAGCTCACAATTGCTTACACTGGATTGATGGGGTAGGTTTAGTGTATGAGCCCTGATGTGCAAATAAACAAATTCATGTAATGTTCTGTTTATGTAGATGAATAGGATTGTGTATATTTCTGTTCACATGTGACATTGGGATTGACTTGTAACCAAGGCATCAATTTTGCATTCATTGGATTGTTTAATGATAAAAAAATTGTTCATGAAAACATAGAAATCTACTGGCACATGGTGGCTATGGTGGTGTTCAGACCAAACTACACAAAGAAGCAAAATGTACTAAGTGAAGTTGAACATGACAAAAACTTGCCCTATATGACACCTTTTGAAACTAGAAAGTGAGTTAAGCAGAAAACTACAATGAATCAGATCAATCAGTTTATTTGGCCTGCTGTTGAAAATTTTATGCTACAGAAGTTGGTTTGTCTTGAACAGCTTGCAGGGGGTGATGGTTGATTTGGGTCAATGCTGCAATTTGAGATGCTCGTTGAAGAATAAGTTTGAGCTGCTTCCGAAGTTGAGCTTCCTGAGCTTTCTTTATTGCCTGCACATGTTCCTGCCAAACAATGGGCCACCACTGCACCATTAAGATGAGCAAATCCTTTAATCAAATCTCCTGTCAGTGGGACTTGGGTTCAATGAAGTAGAGTAGCAAAGGAACTTCTGAAGAGCTCGGAACTGGAAAAAGACAACTCTCACTCCACAAACCTAGTCTCAAAATTGAAATATGATTGTGTTTCCAATAGACTTAAGCAAAACCAACACATTGACTATTGACAATCTCCTTCCCGTTCTTTCTCTCTCTTAAACCCCAATGTGAACCTTACAGAGAACTCCAATGGTGTGCAGCCTACATCAGGCCTCATCTGCAACTGCTAGTAAAGCATCACTCAGGTCCAACTACATTTTTACAACCAACACGACATGGCCTTTCAATCAGACAATGACAAAACAGAATGTATACATAGAAATAAAATGCAAATTACCAGGCTTTGCCACACTCCTTTCCCAAAACATGCACCACTACATAGGAACATTGCAGCCACCAATGCTTTCTCCTTTCTTGTGGCTGGTCGAGGGGGCAATCCTGCTTTCTCAAACACAAGTGCCATCCCCACATTACTAAGGATCCAAGATCGGTCCATCCAAATTTAGTGTATTATCATCAATTCAGGAACGAGAGTGAACATCAAAATCAGAACAGCACAGTCTGAGTCCAGGAGAGGATTGTTTTTGGTTGCATTTTAATATGGAGGTTGTCTTGAATTGGTTTCTCAAAATGTGGAGATGGTCAGGATGGTTGAGAGCTATGTTTTACCAAGTAAACGGGTGAGCAGTTTAATGATATGGGGAACACTGAGTGCACCCCACATCAAGCTCACAGATACCACAACATATTTGAACAAATGTTGCCATGGGTATCTAGTCTTTTTCTCCTCCCATGCAAATTGGAATCCCTGCACCAATGTTGCAACATCAGCAATGTGTTTGTGATACTGTCTGTAACCCCTAGAAACTCATATGCTGGAGATGTCAGAGCAAACAACAGAGTGCACAGTTCCAGATAACAAAAACCATGAAATGTGTACATTTGTGGGATTCCCCTGATAAAAGTTTTTAATAGAGGCTCGACTATCATAAACTGCACTGCAAACCTCTTAGAAAATCCCCTCATGTTTGTTGCCAGAAAATTATCAGCTGGGTTCAAAATGCTGGAGTTTCTTCACCAGACTACCTGAAGATCTGAACAGAGGTAATTCACATGGGCACGCATGATGCTAGCTGAAGACTGCAAGGCTTCAGCATCATGTTCATGCATATCTGACAGATTGAATGCCAGAGCAAGCATGTCTTCCCACATACAATGAACAATTTCACTGGTTTCATCAACTGCAGAAGCACAACATGCCATAGCCATAGCTGCATTAGATTGCCTCTTCTTGATCCAACTCTTCTTTCTTCTCCAGGTTTTGCAAATCAATGATCCCCTTGGTTGATCTGAAGAGAAAAATCACCAACATGAAAAAGAAAATCAGCTCCTCCAAGATCTTATAACAACATTCAAGATCTAACAAAATGCAATGAGGGACTTTGGCCAAGTCAAGAGACAAAAATGGAACTAGGATATTAAATTACAAAGTTCACCTGTTTGGGAATCACTGGTACTGGTGCTAGAAACCAGACTAGCTACACTGGCATCTGAGTGCCGGTGCATTTTTTCACTTTCATTCATGGAAGTTAATGGATCTGTTTCAACTCCTTGCATGTTAGTGTGTGTTTCCATTATAAGAGTATCTTCGGTTAACATGGTTGATGCCGGTCCTCCTATCCTGGGTCCCATAGAACCAAAGAAAGTTTGAGATATAGAGTTATCTTTAAGAGAGCATCCTTGGAGTCTTGAGTATATTGACATCCTTGGCCATAATAATCTCTTTGATCAGTAAAGCACTTGAGAAAACAATTGCAATTGTTCTTATAAGTTAAGCAAAACTCTATAGCCAATTTTTGGAAACAGAAAAGAGAGGTAGTCCTGTCCTAGCTAAAATGCATTGCTAATCAAGTTATGATGAAGCTTGAGCTAGTAGGCCTGATCTCTCTAAAACAAAATTCAACAATTGCGACATGCAAGTCCAACACTTCTGTGCAATTCTCGTTGTTGATAAGAGGATAATATGCATCATTGTTCTGTGAATGATTTGAAAAGAGATGACTACGTACTAAGATATAATATACTATGGGAACAGTTCCAACTGTTGCAATTGAATCCTGGCTATATCTAAGTTCTGTAGATTTGAGACAGACCTGCAATTGAGAATTTTGCCCATGGAAATGAACCCATTCAGCAACAATCCAGGCCCTCTCACATGCCCTGATTTCTCCAAGGAGTAATGAGCATGAGCTTTTTGCGTCAGCTGGACACCTATCTTTCCATTTTTGTACCTGTGACTTGTGTCATCTGGAACTGCATTAGCTGACACTCTCCCTTGAAGAGCTTGTGCCCAAGTCCCATTTCTTATTCCTAAATTCCTGAACACTACTATCTGCTGCGAAGCTTCCTCTGTCCACTTGGGAGGAAACCCATTTCTTTTTCTCATTCTCTTCACCACAGTTGTTTGTTGCAGAGCTTGCTGTGTCCAAGTTGGAACTGAAACTGCACTCTTCATTCTTACATTTCTGGCCACAGGTTGTGTCCAGGCAGATGATGATGATTCATCACTAGTTTTCAAATTCCTGGCCACTGTGACCTGCAAAGTTTGTTGTGCCCATGTTGTCAAAGAAGAAGGCTCATGGTGATGATATTCTGTACTAAGAGTTTTGATGACTGCCTCTGGTTCTTGCAAAACTTGCTGGCTCTGCTCTGGAGACTTGTTTTTGGGTCGCACATTCCTGGGCAATGTAGATGCATTCTCAGAGCTTGTTGGTTGCTGGGTACGTTTTAAAGTTGACACCACTTTTGATCTAATCTTAACTGTTGTATCTTCATCTGTGCTTTGCTCTGTAGGTTTATGACAGAACCTGGTTTTTGTTCCCAAATTCTTTGTCACTTTCTCTTTTAAATCTGGCACAATTTTCTTTCTCAAATTCTTTGCCTGTACTCTCTCTTTTGTACCAAAGTGCTGTGTCCATTGTGGAGAAGGAACTGGACTTTTTGTTGTGGAATTCTTTACCATTGGCCCCTGCATAGTAATAGTACCAAGCTGTTTGCAGTTTGAAAAAGAGCCATTTGTTGTTCTCAATTTCTTGACTGCCACCACATGGTCCAGCAAACTTACAGCTGGTTGTGTGCAGCCATTGCAAGAAGACCCAGTTTTTATTCTCAGATTCTTGACTGCACAGTTGCCATTATCTTGTAAAGCTTGAAACTGTGTCTGATTCTGCTGCACTGCCAAAACAGTTGTGCTTCTCAGTGGCCTAACCCCAGCATTGTTCTTTTTCGTGGTCCTTGCTGATGCTGTGTCTTGTACACATTGCTCTGATTTTTTTGGAATGCATGCAGCACTGGGTCTAATTCTCATGCTATTGCCTACTATCAAACTTTCAGAACCATGCTCTGACCAATTGGGACAAGACCCATTTTTCCTTCTCATGTTCTTCACTGCAATTTTATTGTGCAGTGACCATTTAGGGGATGATACTTTCTTTGTTTTCACACTCTTGGCCAGTACTGCCTCTTCTTCTGAAACTTGCTGTGTCCATTTGGGGGAAGGGTCTGCACGGTCACCAGTTTGTTCCAGCTGAGGACCCTCAAGCGGTAAGCCTGCAATGCTTACCCCACCAATGCCAGGCATTTTGTCTGAGATTAGTCTCACTAGAGTACCACCCTCCCTCAAACAGTCAGCAGAGCCAGTTTCATCAAAGACACCATCATCTTCTTCAAATCCTCTCACAGTCCATACAGTCTCCTTCCCATCACTGTATGTTGTCACATAGCTGTCCATCACACACCAGTTTGGGTACATGTTCTGGTTTATAAACTCTCCAGTATCACTATCCTTCCCAAGCTTGCAATCAGGCCCCTGCTGTGTGATCAATGGTCTTGAACTGACCCATGGCTGTGGACACCACCAGCCCACATAGTATGTCATTCATCACACCTCTACAAGCCTCTATATTTGAGATACTGACGGTCCAGACCAAGATGTAATGGTGGGCTAAGAAATCAACAGTACCTGTGAGTGGACTCCAAGTTTTGCAACTCGTCCACACCCAATTGCACCACTTGTCATGTTAATGGCAATGCTACTAGTAGTGCATTCCTGGTTTGCAGATTCTGGGCATGCTCTGTCTGCTCCTTGTGCTATTGAATTGGTCTCAATCTGTTCAACATTGTAATCTACTGATAGATCTGGTCTCTGGTCATGAAGGTCTATGAAATTGATTTCCACAGCTCCATTCTGTTTTGGGTCATCTTTGCTTACAAGAGAGAATCCACCATTGCCACTCCACAGCAATGGCTCAGAAGATATCATTCCTTCATGATCAGTGGACTCATGCACATTACTGTTGCATTGTGCAGATACTAGAACTTCTGCAATCTTTGCAGCTGGCTTTGATAATCTCTCCACCACTCTTCCCCTACCAATCCCTGGCTTCTGCATCTCTGTATGCTCTTCTTTTCTGCATTCCTCTACTGCAGACCTCTGTAAGGAAGAAGCCTCGGAGTCTTCAATATTCTCAACCCCTCCTGTTGTGTTGCATACCAGGTGGTCATCATCATCATCTTTGGATGTACTGCACCTCTGCTCAGCCAACCGCTTCCAAAACCCAGCTTTTAATTCCGCATAACTGGAGCTTGGATTTCCCCATCCATGGGCCCCTGTTCCTTGATCCTCTCTGGGTGAGCTTGGTGCAGGGCTCTGATCGTGGTAAGGTTTATGCAGAGCTCCATTGCTGGTTGCAGACCCAGAATTTTGCATGTTAAAAATTCTGGCAATGTGGGTCAGAACCTGAGCAGCTTGTTGCTGTTGTTGCTCAGGGTAAGCCCCAGTGCCATTCTGAGAATCTGCCTCTGCTGGAAGAGAGGAGGATAAAACCTTGAGACTTCTTCCTGGGTTCTGGTAACTCAAGTCTTTGCAAGGGCTATTCTCAAACAGTGGGCTCCAGACCATACAGGAGGAGGGTGAAACCTCTTCATGTTCTGGCAAGTTGGAGCTACCAGGAAATGAGAGTGGAGGTGGAGGAAATAAATGATCACTTGCCTCCCTTCGAGCAGCCTTTCTGCCACACAGTGGCAATGTATCCTGCATGCTCACATCAAACAGCATGCACTGAGCATCCTGCAGCTTCAATAATCAAAAAGCTTGAAACAAGGAGCAAGTCAAACTGTTTCAACCTAAAACTCTATCCTCTGCCATGAGATGGCCCTGCCCTCTGCTTCTATCAAGAAGTAGAAACTTGAATAGCAGCACACCTGCAACCCTCATTAATGCTATCTGTTCATTCCCATGGATCCTTTGAAACATGGAGACTTTTAGACAACCAAAACTAGAGCAAGTTGGTTGCTCAAATCCCCCTGCCCCTGAGGGACTTCAGAAATCCCTAAATTTGTGCCTGAACTCAGACATAACTGCTTCATCCAGTGATTCCATTGTAGCTAGGTTGGCAATTATAATAATATCAAATGTGTGTCTCATTGATTTGAAGCCTGATTGCTTGGCAAGTGGCAATGAGTTACGATATCACAGGGCAATATTTACTCAATGCTTTGCAGAACCACAAGTTAGTATGTTGCAAACTAGTTTGTGCAAAAAACAATTTCTACAAGTATGAAGAAAGTGGGGACTGACCAAGGTTGGGGCAGAGGAATCACAGGGTTCATGATCAAGGAGAGGATTTTGGTGTAAAGTGGAGACAGCTGCAAGGGCACCCATCTCATAATAACGAGCTAGCCACGCATACCACATTCCTTCCCTACACTTGCTTGCATCCCTTCCTCTTTGATTGTCTTTCCCTCTTCTCTATCCTCAAAGTTACCAATTCCCCACAGTTTGCACTTGCGTACCATTCACTGAAGTCTGCTCTCAACAGCTTGTACTTCTATATTCTTGCTGCTTGTACATCTGTGCACCCATGAGAATTCTTATCGCGACAACATACTTCATATCATCCCCACAATTTGCTTGGAAGCTCTCTCTCTCTCTCTCTCTCTCTCTCTCTCTCTCTTTACATATATATGTGCATGCCATCTTCATCCAGAATTTCATCAGAATGTGCCCCCAAAAACCTAAAAATGGTTTTTTTTTTCAACCTCCTTGATTTGCTTTGGGTCATTCAGAAATTCCTCATGGCATGGATGCTTGAAGAATCAGATTCAAATGAGGGCTCCAATGGCAAGTGGGTGTGTGTGTGTGAGAGAGAGAGAGAGAGAGAAAGAGAGAGAGAGAGAAGGCATGTGCAAGGCGAGGGGGGGGAGAAGAGAGAGGGGAAGAAAAGTACCGAACTTTGTGTGTCACAGGGACCGGACATCAACAGCTACTTAATGCAACCCCCACTTGACTAGTGCACTAAATTGGACTCCCAAGTGGGAGCATTAGTGACTTCTGAATCTTAGTGCAAGCTCTAACCCTAAACCTGGCTTTGCCATTAAGTTGCTTTCAAGTGACTTTTGCAAGATCTTGCAAACATCTTGATTCTCCCTTTTACAAAACAAAAAAGGTGGGAAATTTTAAATCAAGGTTAATATGAATATAGGGTAAAGAATAAGACATTTACCAACAACCCTTATACCCTATGAACAAGGGGAATGAATGTTAGTCATCTACTTCAATTTCCTTTCCCCATATTGATAGTTTGCAAATCTTGGATATATACCCTTATTAACCTAATTTGGATACTATACTTTTACTTTGCTAATATGTTCTTTTGAAACTTCATACTTATCCTTATCTAGTTGATTTATCAAAATCGATATCTTTGCATTATGAATAAAGGAGAGAAAAACAAGTGATCTTTTAGAATTGTTTACCATTCAATTGTTTGCATCTTGAATCTATTGATACAAATCATGCTGAATGATGAAAATTATGATGATAGACATTATATGGAGCATATCACATTGAAAAACAAAACCCATCTTTTGAAGCACCCACTTTAGATGGTGCAATACAAATTCTGAATTTTCCTACCTTGTTCACTCACTTTGAGCACATTGCAACTAAAGAATTAGTCAGACTTGGGAAAACATTAGATGTTAATGATGAAGTGACATTTTGGAACAATTCATTCCCGGTGAGAAAGAGATATATGCATATTAAAGCTATGAGAATATAAAAGAAGTCATCTCACTTGACCATGTTAATGAATTGATTCAACAAAACAATTAGTTTGGAGGGACTTGACTTGATTTTTGTAAAACCTATTGATCGCTTCAAGATTTTATGTTGGAGTTGTCTTCAGTATTGGTCCAAGAAATTGCCATTCCATTTGTAAGAGAAAATAATAAAGAAAGTCCGTAATGGAACCTCAATGTGGTCTTAAGAAAAAAGGCGTTAATGTGATTGAAACATCAAAATTGGCAAAGTATAGGAGATGGATCCTAGAGATCGTCTACCTATTAATTCTTGTGCCCAGGTGACTAGACTTATTGTTATAGAAACCTATGTCAACTATCATGAAGAGTTCTGTCACTAAATTTTTTTAGAGCGATGGATGCCTTACAACATGTTGGGAATCGGTAATTGTTGTACATAGACTATAAGTATATTCATCTAGGAACAATTTTATCAACCACCATGCGAACCTTAAAGAGGAGTTGGTCTCACTAACATTATAGTAACCCATAGACATAAGGAAACATTGATAAAAGAAGAGTTGAAATCCATGAAATTGGTTTGGGTTTCTATCTATTATATATACTTGTGGAATGTTACCTTGTGTATATTATTCAACAATTTGGTGAGTAAAAGCTAGTGAAAATAAGAGTTAAGTTTGAAGACAATCATATTTTAAAGGTTCAATGTGTAGTAACATTCTCAAATTTGCTTATTTATATCAACTATGATAAAACCAATGAGCAAAATGAATTTCAGGAGTCCTAGACAATGGTTTTTTTCAATTTTGTGATGTTGCTCAACTGGTTCATAGTCCATAGAAATATCTAGCCAAATTTGGCAATATCCGAAATATGAAAATATAAAATTTTAAGCACCCTTTCATATTGTAAGCAATTGTCACAAATTTTTCCAAGTTTTTTTTAAGGGAGTTTATGAAAATATTTTCATATACATATTTTTCACAAAATGGCAAAAAATCATCCCAAAAAAAAAAAAACTAGGGGTATCAAAGCTTACATAAGGATTACATAAAGCTTAACTAAAACCTTACATAAGGAGACACCTATAGGCCTACATAGGTTAGAGGATACCTAATGGTTTATCTAAAGGGCTACTGAGGAAGAGACCTAGGAGCCTACCCAAGTAAGGGGATATTTAAAGCTAATTAAGGGACTACATAGAGCCTACTTATGGGACTAGTTAAGAATTTCTTAAGTTAAGGGATACCTAGGGATTATTTATTTTTACTTAAGGGACTACCTGGGATTGATTAATAATGCAAAAGGGGGTTATGGAAGACCTATGTCATAAGGGGCTACCTAAAGGCTATCTTAGCTTGATTCATGGCCTCTATGTGAATCTCATGTACTTCCTTAAGTAGCGCTTGGATATCCCCTAACTTAGATAAGTTGTTAAGTAGTCCCTATATAACCTCTATATAAGCTTTTTGATAGCCCTTATTTTAAATAGCTCATAACCAAGGTAAACCCCTAGGGGGTCTTTAAGTAGTCTTTGAGTAATCCCTAAGTTATTTCAATAACCCCCTTAAAAAACCCCTAGGTATCCCCTAGCTTAAGAAATATTTTTATAATCCTCTAGATAAGTCTTTTGGTAGCCTTTAGTAGGGCCATAGGCCCTATGTATCTCCCCATGTAAGTTTTTCATTGTACATATCCTACATAGGTAGGTAGATAAGTAAGTAACCCATGGATAAGTAGGTGGGTAGCCCATGAATTATATTTTTAGCTCATACAAAATGCACTAATTTTGCATTCCCATGAGGACAAGTTAAGGATTATCCATTTACTACATTTGTAAATGTCTAATGTGTATATACACTTGCCTCACTAGCCCCCACTTTGCTCTTACTTCTATAACAATGATAAAATATTATACAACCATTTAAACATACCCACTTGCATGAAAAATAGGGCTTGACTTTCATTCTTTTTTTAAAATTTGCATTTATCATTTAAGAGAACCTAGACCTTTTTTTAAAAGCTTAGTAGCTTGGTTCAATTGGAAGCGAAGGGTGATTTCAATGTTTGGTTTTAAATCCAATTCTAGCAATACTATGGACCTTCGACTCATAACCCGAAGTATGTGTGGACAATTTTAGTTTAGAATGCTGCCCATGACCAAATTATATAAATAGGTGAAAATTGATCTAGTCAAAATTGTGTAAGTAAAGCCATAATTAAAACAAGCTAAATGAACTCAAGCAAATGTCTTACAGAATTATTACACTAGATTCACAAAGCTAATGAAAAATGTTTACATACTTAAGTATAACATTGTGGATCAGAATAATATCTTGGCACTTTGTACTCAGACACATCGACTGAAACTATCTTGCACATATAATGCATGAGCCCAAGGAACACTAAAAAATCCTTGATTATAACAAGAAGATCACAACAATGATGTCAAATATGCACTTTCATTTTCAATCTGGAAAACATTTCGTTTCAGCACACTCCACAATGGACACACAGTCGTGTGCCTCAACACAAACATATATATGACCAAATTTACAATAATCTTGAAACACCAAAATATAACATACAGAGTAAGAAACGATATGTTCAAAGCAAAATATGTTAACGCATTTGAAAGTCCTGTAGGGAAGTCTATTCCAATGCGCTGGTGAAAATTCATAGCATATGCATAAATGACCTTGCATTCAAGGGTGAAATATATGCCAACTATTTTGGTGAATTATACCTCTGTTTGTTGAGTTGTTCCTGCATACATCACAACTTGTTAGGTAGTCCAGAGTGAAGTTTTGCAGTTTCAAGTCAATGACTTTCCTTGTGTATTGATCAACAGAACCTAGAACAAGATTCTCCTTGAAGGACAATTCCTGACAGAAGAGATTGATACACAAATGGGGCAATTACTAGCAATATCAATAAATATTATTATGGGTTTTCTGTAACTTCTGTAAGAGCTACCAAAACGAGGCAAGGGTGCAAACCTGAGAGACAAAAATCGAATGGAATCCAACAGGCACCCTTGTTGGTAAAGTTACAACTGCGACTGGTTCAGATGCCATTGTTTTGGCATCAATAATCACTGTTTCAGATTTTCTGCAGTGTAAAATCTTGATTAGGCATTCACCAATATGTATTTATTTATCATCCATGAATTGTAGTTTTTCTATTGCATAAGTGCATTATCCAAGTCACACAGTCACATTAAAGAAACATGTGTCGGGTGGAAATTTAGCTTCTTAAGATTTTCTCCACTATGGCCAAGTGTACACCTGAAGTACCACCATTTAGATGTTCCATGGCATCTCCAGGTTTAAGACTAAATTGAAGCAATTGGAAAAAAAATGTCAAGAAAACATACCCTTTGTTCTCATCATACACAAAGCAAATCAGGTAACCATCATCTTCAGGAATTTCCTTGTCAACCACACGAGGGATAAAAAGAGGTTCTGACCCTCGTCGCCCATCTCCATGAACAAACAAACCTATGATATTCCCCCCAATTTTCAGATCTCTTGTGTTAAGCTCAGGTTCCAAAGCTAAATCAAACTTAGCCACTCCAACAATCGTCATCTTCTTGTCAAATATTGATCCATATGCATATCTTTGCTTCCTGCGAAATTTGTCAAACTTTTCATAAGTTTTGCCACAATTAAAACAACAAGTTATGTAAGCTTTGAACCTTGATAGTAGGCATTAACTAAACCCTTCACTTTCATTTGCTTTCGACTTTGATTATGGAGAAAGTGAGATTATATGTCGATCACCCAAAGATGAAAGCTTTTCAATCGCACCAACTACCCTGCAATGGTATGTAAGAAACCTCTATGTTGAGCCCATATCCACAACATGATTCAATTTGGTGTGTCATCACAAAAGGATAGACCCAAAATGCATCTTTGGCGAGCCTTCAAATTACCTGCCAATGTAATTGTCATTGATCCTTGGAAACTCAATAGTCAACGTTGACAATAGCCTTTGTGTTGCTTCACTTGTCTTGAGATTCATCTTGAACTCATACCTATACTCAAATATTTGCATTTCGGTGAGTGGCCATAACTCAATGAAAATGGTGTTATTCATTACTTTGAAGACAAGACAATATTGGCAGATTTTGGTAAGGTCTAACCCTTACCAATTGAACTCCAAATCACCAAGGTTACAGATGGTTGAATCACCAACCAAATGATATTCCCAAATGGTACAAACGAAGACTTACAATTGAGGTCGAGAGTCCTCATATTTGTCTTCGTTAAATGCTGCATAAAGGGCGAAGTCATATGTTGGCATTCGGCAGGCGATCAAGACAACTTCATCGCCCTCTTCCCATGCATTGACTATAAGCACACAACAACATCCAAACAATGTGATTTTACCTTGCAATGGCCACAACACAATTGAATGGAAGACACATTCAAAAATCATTTCAAATCTATTAATAAGTTCAAGACCACAACATTAAACAAGACAAACCCATATACAATGTGATGTCATATTACAAGATAGAGGGTTATTACATATTGAGCAAAATGGAAACAAATGTCTTCTGAAATGAGGTTGGATTCATTCATGACAACTTGACTTATTATAATTGAATTCACAAAATGGAAGTAATGAATATAACAAGCTACCAAGTACTTACCAGTGTGGAAGATCATGCAAGGAGGGATTGTGAACCAACGGATTTGGGACTCATTCTTGGCATACCGTGGAAGTAACCCCAACCGTGCTTCTTTGCTTGGATCAAAAGTGAAAACATTTTTGCCTTCAGTCAAGAACTGAATCATAAACATGATATCAATAATTAAAGTAAATGTTGATAAAATTTTATTCTAAACTAGTTCCTAATTGAACATAGACATATCTTGAAGGAGTTGGCATGTAGGGACCATAGAGGCTTATTGCCTAATGCCCTATTTGGCTCCATAAAATATGTAATCACAAGCTTTGTGAATGTTCATGTTGATAGATGTTACACACCTTTGTATTCATCATGAGAGAAAGATCCAAGAATATAGCATAGTTCTCCGTGATGGCAAAGTCATGAATAAAAACACACTCCGGTATAGTGATAGGCACTGGCTCCAACAAAACCCCTTCTTTAGAGAACATCTGATAGGTGAGGTATGGGAGCTCCATTTGCTTCCAATAGAAACCAAACATCTCTCCTGCATCACAACCATTGTGAAGTGGAAGTAAAACTCCACCCCTGATACCTCTTTCATACTTGATAACACATTAAGATACACAATTACCTTGCATGAACTTGGATATGCATAAGCACTTAGATGAGTTGTATTTAAAACTGTAAAACTCTGCCACAAACAAAGTTTCTAGTTTTTGCAACTTGGGGTTGGATATCAAACCTGTGACAGGATCAATTTTAGGGTGAGCAGTGAAACGGTCTGCCAATGTACCATAGTCCTCTCGTCCAATTGTCTCCAAATCACCATCTTCCAGCACCTTGATTATATCTGCCAAGATCATCCTTGCGATCACTCTTCCCAAACACTCATGCATACCAATGAAAGGACCAACTTCACAAAAAGAAACATGAAACATCATATTATTCTCAAGGGAACATTCTTTATGTAACAATCCCAAAACTGGTTCTCTTGTGAATGTGAAGCTTAGCTTGACAAAATTCTGACCTACCGATCCTGCATTTGAGATTGCAATGTGAATCAATTGCAATATTGACATTGACCACAAGTGTATAGTTCCATTTATAAAAGATGTATGCAAGTCACCTCACATTGCACAATTGAAGGTCAAGGAACTCACAAGGTTTATCACCCTCATGCAAAGCAAGTAACTTATTGTTGTGGTACACAAGAGCAGTGTTTGCTGCAACATGCCCAATAACTGTCAAGTATTAGCAAAAGCCCTATTCTCATGTTTCTCAAGCAAGTTGAGTTCTCAACATAGTTGTTGGTAAGGTCAATAGGTATCTATAATTATGTGCACTCCTTTTGGGAGATGAAAGTTCAAGGGAGGCTAATAAATTTGTTTCCAATAGCTTAGGACCAGGCTACATGATCATCACACAATGTAATAAAGCCCATGGAAGATACCCTATTCAATACAAGGAAAAGAATACACATGTTATTGTAGCAAGTGTTTTCCATAAGAAGCCCCCACATTTTCAAGTTGATATATATCAAAATTTACCCTCTTACCAATACTTAAGCACAAAGCATCTCATGAGATAGTGACACAAATTGAAAGAAAAGGCTTCTCAACTATGAACATACCTGTTCCCAATCCATTTGAACTGTCAAGGACCCCTAACATAATTCGGAGGTTATGAAGTAAGACAAAAGCAATGCCCTTCTTGCCATAGATATCCCCAGCCTGTCACATTTCAAAGCATATTATCTATATTTTCATCATGTCTTCTGGATCTTCATTCATGTTGTGATGTTGTTCCAATATGTAGCCCACAATGTGAGTCAAAAGGTTCATGTCACATGCCCCAAGTAAACAATTGCACACAACCAAACCCTAGCAAAACGCATTACCAAGGAGAAGTATTCCAGAATGACATCCAGGGCTAGTGGCACATTGTTGGCAAGTAAATGATTCCTGGTCCACATGTTGTTTGGCATCAAGAGACTTGCCTTCACAAATTTTGCTGCACCATAATACTCCTCTTGTTGTAATTTGGAGGTTTTGACAAAGCGTGCAACATATGTGGCCTTCCCATCCTTAATGTTCAATCCATGTAGTAGCCTGCATGAAAACTTAGCAGAACCTTATCCCAATCAACTCTTTCTCACTTTCAACTAATTGGGTGCACAGGAGATCACTCATATATTTGTGTTATCAACTCGTCCACAAACAGATCCATTTAATCTAAGAGTTTGAAGTTGCATCTTCACCTAAAAGAACAGCTACTAATCTTTTCATCAAAGGATGCCTGATGGTGCAAGAATCAGACAGGACTGTACTAATGTACAACTGTGTGATTAAAGAGATGGAAAGCTGATGCTAGACATGACTGTTAAATCTCATCAGAATTTGAAGCAGCAAACAACAATTCTAGAATTGCAAGTCTCAATTAATTGCTTGTGACAATTAGAAAGGGTAGTCCAGAAGGAGGGCTTCACAAAATTCAAATGAGCTTGCAAATGAGTTGACATAGAATGGAATAAGTCAAAGGCATCGTACCCGTCTCCATCAAACCTGCACACAGGACAGTAGATATCCCAAAATTCATTCACTGACAAGGCTAATGGAGAAACTGTAGGAGGTTCCAAGTTGCACAATTTGTGTGTGTATGTCCATAGGGGGAAATACCACTTAAGGCACACACATGCACACAAGTCCAGAGAATTTTTTCTCTTTGGTTTACAATTCTTCAAAAGAGACAAAAGTTCTTGGATCAAGCAAGAATGTAAATTGTTTGCATATACAATCAGACCCATCAAGATGACAGAGTAATCAAGCCAAAGACATGCATACAAACCTACATCCTTTGCAGAGTTAAAAAGAACTCTGCTGAGAGAGAGAGAGAGAGAGCACAATAAGCTGGCTGTTCCAACAAGCAATGGAAACTTTCAGCAGATGGCCAAAGAATGGAACGTGAAAAGGCTTTGGAACCCATCGTACCAATGGTATTTGGAAACTGGACTGAATCTTGGATTTGGTGCCACTTGCACAAACTCCCCATTCAAGCATTCCTTTGAAAACAAAAATGGACACAAGAAGCTCAGGTTCGTCAATATCTCATTTCTCACACCTCTGCCTGCATTTTTACCTCAAGGATGATCAGATGTTCTAAAGCAAAATTGCTGAAACACCAGTTTCTCATTCAACCTAATTTGCTTTGACAAGTACACAGTTGCAAATATCGATTTATCCAGCAGAAAGCAAATGATGAGCCTAGAAAAACCAAGGGAATTGTGACCTGGACAAACCCCAATTGTGCAACAAACTCACAGGAATTGATCCAGAGACTGTGAGGCCGGAAGCCGGGTCTGTCTCGCTAGCCACTGGTCCAAAGGAACCGGTAAGAAAGTAATGCGGATCGCCTGCTGGCTTCCCCGCTGCATGGGGGCCGGCACCAGGGTCCTCGGAGTCTGCGAACATCCATACAAGGATTTTTTCCAAATAGTCACACAGCAAGGCTGCTGCCGAGGCACCGAATGGAAACTTGTTCAGATTCTTTGAAGTAGTTGTCTTGCTGCTTAATCCTCCTCCGCTACCATTGAGCTGCTGCTGCTTATTATTATTATTGGGAGAGAAGAAAGTGGCAGCAGATTGGGGTACAGAAGAAGCTGGACCATCTGATAGCTTACCCATTTGCAACAACAACAACAACAACAACAACAACAAGAAGTATGCAAGCTAATTTCCCTTCTTTCTTTTGGTCGCTACTGCAGCACATTCAGAGGCTTTCAAGCAGCGAAGAAGAATAATCGGCAGGCGAAGAATGCTCGACGGAAATGCGCGACCACGACGGTGCGAGAGTCGAGAGGACCGGCAGCGCACGCAAAAGTCACGAAGGGTATGGCATGCGATGAGGAAACGTGTAGTGGCTCCCAGTTCGCCAATTGGCTCGCCTAACTAGGCTTGCCCTTGGGTTCACTAGGAGCCAGTGTTTTTTTTTTATTGGCGAATTCGACCTGAAATAAATGTGATTTCCACCAATATACAAAGGATTTTTCATGTGAGAGATGATCCAAATTCGCCAAATTTCGAAAATTCAAATCGCCAGATTTTTTACAATAAGTTCCAGTAGGTAGTAGCCAAGAATATAAGAAGAGATCCTGGGTTTTTTTTTTCCTACTTCCATATCTGGCATGTAGAGCCATAATTGGCTAAATTAGTTTCTGGATGGTCACCACCTTGGCTACATCACAAAAAACCTTTTTAGAAAAAACCCTACTAGGAGCCATAACTGGCATCAGTGTTTTTTTTAAAAAATTTGACGAAATTTGGCACTTCGACGAGGAAAAAAAATAAAAATCCCGGCAAATCCAACAAAGAGCTTTTTGGGAAATTTTAAAAAATATAATCGCCATATCTTGAGGAAAAAAAATCTAAAAATCGCCAGATTTAGACAGTGTGTTCCTGCAGGTCGCCAGAATTAAACAGGATTCCAAACAACATTTACTTGTTCACTAGGACAATCGCCATTTACTGTTAAATTAATTAACAGCTGAGGATCCTAGCCAGTGCACCTACTTGAGGAAGTTGGCAAAAAAGAAAAGACCCTGACTGGCACCCAGTGCGGGTCGAAGGAATGGGTTTTTGGCAAAATTGATTATGCTTCTTTAATTGAAACAAAAATGGGAAGCCACCACATTCCTTTTTTTTAAAGTCATTTGTTGCATACTAACAACACTTTGAGATTGCATGACCCCAACAAAGAACTTACCAAAAAAAAAGCGCCAACGATTCTTTCCAAAACCTCACAAGATACAACATATGTTAATGTAGAAGTCATGGTGATAAGATTACTCCTTTCATGTTTGATGTATGAAAAAATCATGAATATTAAGCCCATGGTTTACAAGCACATCATTCACTTGTGTTGTCATGGCATTTTTAGATGTGCTTGTAATTTCAAAAATCCCATAGTTACACGACAAGGTTCCCACTTGTCTTTCAACGCCTCCTCTTGACATCCAAAGATCAAAAGACGCTTTTGGTGCAAACCAAGTAAGATCCTCAATAGCCTTGTACTTATACTTACGCAATCACCCTCGTCCCACCACCACCACCCTTGGCATAAGACCAGCACTAGCCTCATACTAAATTTGTAATGCACCGTTTTTCTTGCTTTCTCGTGAATATTTCTTCTTCTTTATTATTTCCTGCCCCCACCTTTTTCTTTTACAAGAATATTTATGGAATTGCATCCACTTGGGGTATTTTTACCTTTACCATTTTGAGTGGGGCCTGAAATAAATAAATAAATGTGGAATAATTTATGCTTTATTGAGGCCTCCTCTAGTGCTTTACGTCCCCCGAATCCAGGTGCTTGCCATGGTTGTCGTGTCCAGGAATCAAAAACTTAATGTGTATCATACGGTCAAAATTAAATTAAAATTAAATTTTCATAATGCTTTTGTTCGTGGAATTTAGCTTTTGAATTTATTTAGTTCTTTGTGGCCGGCCACACAAGGTTAAGTCCCCATTATTTACCAAAGGTTTCAAAATTCAAAACTTCAAATTTTGGTATTAGTGAGGTCGGGCTTGCTTTGTTGTGCTTCCCAAAAAAAAGAAAAAGAAAAACAAAGTGGCCATCATCCGTAAAAAGATGCATCAATGTGGTGATCATTCAGAAGAAGATTTAGCCAAATTTGGCTATAAATCAATTAAATATATATATTCAAATAATCTTTTTTTATATTTCAAGATGCAGCAAATGTGGCAATCATCCATAGGAAGATTTAGTCGAATTTTGAAAAAGAATCCTTTTATATTTCTGGCTACTTACTGGAACCTCTAGCAGCTTTATGAACCCTCCATAAAATCCCAGAGCAAAATTTAGCTGATTTTTTTATTATAAAATTGTTAGAATTTCTTTTAACAAAAGAGAAGGAGCTAAAATATGAGTGCTTTTAGTTGACATTTTGCCAATAAAAAAAACATTTGGTGCTCACTCGTGCACCAATTTTGATGGATGATTCAATGCACAATTCTTTTTCATTGGGTCTTGTCCCTGCTAGTTACCTTGTTGCCATAGTTAAGACTTTTGACATGTTGTAGCAACGTATTGTTCAAAATATACATATTTAATCAATAATGTCATTGTTAGGGTTGTGACATGTAGTGTGTCCAGAGTAATTGAATTAATTTATATTTTCAAATTTTATCATGAAATATTTTTCACTTGGGAGTTTGATATGTGGCAAACAAATAATAGGTCTCATTGATTTAAACACACTTGAACATGCAACTAGTATAATCAATTGCAAAGTTGATAGTTCAACTAGGCATGCAACTTAACTAGTTGCATGTGTGATTTCGTATAATTGTACTAATCTGTAAACCCATTTTGCAAGCAAAATGATCAAATAAGCAAAAGACTAAAGTGTTATGTATCAAAGTCCATTTTGTCCACTTCTACCTATCAAATGAATGTTGTGAAAAAAGGCACTTTTTTTTCCACAACTTGTGCGTGTATATTGTGTGTGTGTGTGTTTTATTGTTTTCACACACACCAAAGGCCAAAACCCAAAACCCTTTTTTTCTTTTGGGGGTTGGTGGGGACATCATTTACAAGAGAGATAGATGATGGGTATGTTGGCTTTTAATAATATATACCCTACTACTACCTTGGTAGTTTTTCACAATATTTTATATTTGTTTGAGAAATGTTGAAATTTTAGATTTTTTATTTATTTTCGCCCCAAGTAAAAAAAAATCTAAAAGAAAATATTGAACATTCAAGAAATTCTATTTGGTTGAAATGATTTTTCAAATTATTATTTATTTATTTGACACACATTTTTTGAAGCTTGTTACCAAGGTTTTTTTTTTTTAACTAATTAATTATTTGACAAACTTTGGTTCAACCTGCCAAGGTATTACAACATATGATATTATTATTAGATGCAAGAATAACTCACCCCTCAAAACAATTTGAAGGGTATCTTAGAAAAAATGTACTTATTCAAAGTTTTTTTATTAAAAATGGGGTTAATAAGTGAATGCAACTTGTAGTCTTGCCTAATAAAAGGCATAGTGGACCCAAAAAAGGCATCCCACCCACCCCAAAAGTTTTTTTGTTTAAATGGTTCGTAAGAAGGTTCCATTTAAGTTCAATGCAGATTAAAAATAGCAATCTCCCATGGAGATATCAACCACCGCTTGCTTTGGTTGGGGCTCCAAGGGACCGCGAAGGGGGTGGGGCTCCAACCAATCATGAATTACCGAATCAAAAATTTACGGACAAACACCAATTATTTGATATAATGTAAAAATGGCACAACAAGATTCCAAAAAGTCAAAGGTGCAACTACCATAGTTTTAAATGTTGTCATTGTTGTAAATACTTAAGCAACTACAACAATTGTAACACTATTTGTACATATGCAATCAGGCTAGCTAGATGGAAATTTTAATTTTAGATTCAAAGCCAATTCAAAGCAATGCATTCATTTCATATGGGACACTAAACAAGGCAAAAACAGGCTTGAATATCCAACAAGCATGTATTCATTTGATGAGGAAGAAGGTGGGATCAACATTGAAGGAATATGAGTTTGAAACAAACAAACAAACATAATATCTAAATACTTAGTTTTTCACATATTCACACCTCCACTTGTACACACCATTTTCAATTTTGAACTTGTGAAACAAATGTGTGCATGCAATCCCTGAAACTATTGCACTACCCGCAATGTGATTCTTGTGCTTGAGGAAAATTGCATCACCCATGGCAAATTGCATGCAAACATCATGCAATAATGAACAATCAAAACATGAAAGTTGGTTCATATGATATAAAATTCATGTTTTCAAAATAAAATCATGGTCATAGCAAACACAATAATGGTACATGACAAGATCACCTTTGGCATAGTAAAGATTTAAAAAGATGGCTACTACAATGTTGTTGTTATTCTTTGAAATTTAAAATTTTGAAGGTTTTCTCTCACTTCTTGTTATGCAACCCACATTGACCCAAACATAATTACAACAATTTTGACATTTCTTTCACCCACTAATTACATGGACAAATTTTTTTGAGAATATTCTATCAATTTCATGCTCACTTGTTCTTAGCTCACAAAATAACATCCCTAATTTGATCTTGCAACCAAGGTTGGGGCAAGGTAAAAAAGAAATGAACCAAGAATAGACTAAAAATAATAAAAGAATTCAAACACATTGGGGGAGTGAAAAAAAAACAATAATAAAATTCTTGGGATGAACTTTTGAACATTGAAAATTCCAATATGTTTTGAACTTTTTGCACAAAAGTGAAGGGAATAAACCTTATCCAAATCAAGAATTTTCTATACCATTGGGACATCCTTAAAATTTAAATATTGAAAGTGAATTCATATTTTTTATTTTGAATTGTGAGTTAGGAATTATCGTCAAAAGAAATGCAGAGACTCAACTTAATGGTTTGCTTCCAACCACTAAAACCCAAGTAAAAGGGGTCAAGTGACCTTTCATACAATTGCAAAACATGGCATTGAAAAAATCTCATCAAGGTTACAATTTTGCAAATTGAATTTTTTTAATTAAAATTCATATGAAAAAAAATATGAACTTGCAAAATGCTAGGATTGATAACCTAGGAATTTTAGGACTCCCGGTATGAATCCCATTATTTAAATTATTTCAATGTAATCCTTGCAAGCAAAGTTTAGATTATATTATAAAGAGGAAGGTGGTGGTCTTTATTTTCAAGTTTAAACCATGTGAATAATGAATCCAAAGAAAGTATGTGATCAAAAGTCAATTCCATTTGCACTAACACTGTTTAGTTGGTGTAAGTGATTTGTCCATGAGGTGTTCATGACCTTGTCATTTCATTTTCGTCCTCACCTGAAAACTTTGTAAACACCTTTTTTTATTAAAAAGTACATGGAGTTAACAAATGTGTTTCCCAAGTTTTCCTTCCCTTCATCTTTTTTTTCATTGTTGTCACTTTAAGGGCTTTACCTTTGATAATTAAAAAACAATTAAAGGTGAATCACTTGAAGCAAGTGCATTCTTTGTTCACTTCTAAAGTTATTTTTAATAACACAAGGGCAACAAAGAGAATGAAAAATAATAGAGAGAAAAAAATAGCAGCATAAGGAGATGCAAGGGCAATCTTATATATAAATTCACTACGTCTGTTTGTGATGGAGCTCGGGTCCGTCACGGACGGACGATCGAGCCCGGCCCGACAAAAATGGGATTATTTTCTATCTGTATGTCAATTAGTTATTACATTTTTGAAGTTACCTTCTTTTACCTAGTTTACATAAGTTACTTTATACTAAGCAAACATACACTGTTGAAAATGTAACTGTTGCTCCCCGAGGGCGGGGGGGCCAGCACAGACGAGGTGGGGGGTCGGCACAGGCAGAGAATTTTAATTAATGAAAAGATAAATTTCAAATTCTCAAAAACTGTCACCTTTGATTTTCCAAGCCCTAGACATCTATGATCATGTTTTTTGTTTTTATTTTAGTCCATGGACCTTTTCCGTTTAAAGAAATCAGGGGACTTCCCAGTGGCCGAAGGTCATGGGTACCCAATAGTAGTAAATAAAGGCAACATTGAAAGTTGCAAATCAGAACAAGAGGAAAGCAATGTTGTTGAGGATAAAGGCATATACGAGGAAAAAAAAAGTTTAAATGAAAATCAAAAAATGAGAGAAAAGAAAAAAGGAAGGGGGAAATACCACAATAAGCAACAAGTTTTTAACAAATGCCCAAAATGAAACCAATGTTGAAGGTGTGGTGGTGGTTGTAGGAGAATGACCTAAGTTGGCAATAATGGCGGGACTATAGGGCATTTTTCACGTGCATTAGGGAAACATTCAAGTAGAGTCAATGCTTGATTTTTTCCATGGCTTGAAGGAGATAGATGTTCATAGGGTCAAGGTGAAGGTGCAAGGGAAGAAAATTGAGATTATTAAGGAGATAATCAAGAGATGTTCCAAATCCTACCATGGTGGAGGTAACTAAGGTTGTTCTTCACATGGTGTGGAGGGTGGCAAAAGCTAGTAGGGAAGGATGGCTTGTGAACAATACATTACAAAAATTCATGGTCTTTTAAACTATCAAAGTTGATTACCTTATCCATTTTGACTCTTGAATGTGTATTTTTTTACTAGAAGCTTATAACATGAATGACACATATAACATTTGATAAGTCAAGCTTTTGATTAGAGTGACTCATTTGATTTTATATTACATGAAACATCTAATAAAGATGGACTGAAAAATGACATTTGTGATCAAAACTTCCTAGAGCTTAGTAAAAAAAGGAAACATTATTAATCATTACCCATACTAGCTAGGTACCCTAACTATGTCTTACAATTGAATCCCCCCATATTTAGAAAACCATATGTCTACTAAACTTAATTAACACATGACTAACCTTGTGAGAATTTAAATACTTGTTCATTAATTTTGCCATCCAATATGCCAGCATGTAGCTCAGTGCAAAACTAAGTATAACAAATTGGGTCATGTAAGTGCAATTCATTTACACTTGGCACCATTTCACATCTTGTCACCCACATTATGCTTACAAGCATTAGTTCAAACGGTCACTTTCAAGACCCCATAGCTAGTTGCCCCCTCCCATATTAAAGTTATGTTGCTAATTAATTGTGGTGATTGACATACTTAATCTCTCAATTGTAGTCTTCTCGGGTTCATTCAACCAAGACTTTACTACTCAACTCCTGACTCATACTATGAGTTGCAGAAGAATCTCTTCTCATAGATAGAGTCCATCACTTTCCTTAAAACCAATGTTTTGAAGGATGTGAACAAAAATCAAAATAGACTCAAGGAGGGTTTATGGTTTAGGGTTTGAAAACTAATAGAATACCAAAATAAAAGGGTACAATTCAATCAAAGGCGCAAGATTTAGGAGTATACACATCACCTAAATAAGCTAATTAAGATAACTAACTAAACACGGGAACTAAGAAAAACTGTTGCAAGTACTGGGAAAACCTACATGCTTGCTGGTGCACAGCCTTCGCATTTAGAGAACACATTGGTATTCTCCATGGTCACTGTTATTTTTAGCTCAAACGCGGATACTGTTTACATTACTCTCCACAGTGAACAAGCTGCTGAATGTGATAACAGATTAGCTTGGAAATATCGTGAGACTCTGACTACAACAATGCGACAGCTACATGTTGAACAATCATTCTCCTACATGAACTAGTAGTTATGGGATGTTACATAAGGTGTTCAGGTGTAGAGAAGGAGCCAAATGATTTAAAAGGACATTACAGCAAACCGCACTAATCATTCTGGTACTAGAACATATACCTCAAATGGGGTGACATCTCTTTACTTGAGGAGAAAGAGAAAGAAAGCTGCTTTTCAGTACGGAATCTTGTCAGAAATATTTCGTATCAGGAATTCTCTTGATACAGATGGAATGTAGCCTAAGGTAAGAGTTAACTGCCTCTATATGCACAGGTAGTCCTTTTCCTAGGTAGTCCTTTGACTAAAAACCCAAGATTCAAGTATCTGTCAAACAATAACCCTGTAATTGATAATCAGACCCACATTGCAGTGGCCTCGCTGACACGCAGCTCTCTCAACCCACTATCCTACTTCCACAAACGAAATTTGGTGAAAAACCCTCCAGAAAACTGTAGTGGCATAATGTTGAAATGTTCTCAGCTACAACGTAACAGGAAAGAGGGGAGGATTGAAGGCAATTAGGCTCAATTTCCATCTACCTGCATAGGTACATCTGCATGTTGCTGAAAGACACGGGCTGCACTTGGAAATCGGGAACCGTCCTCAAAGTCTGGGTCAGCTGCTACCCGTGCAGCCAGATCATGGAAAAGCACAGCCAAATATGCCTGCCAAAGATTCATCATTGTGAGACACTTGCATACCATGACTTGTAAGATTCAAATAAACATTCATCACTCGGCAGGACTGATGATAGAAATAGTTCATGAGAAGTCTAAAGTGTTTGCTTAACTGCAGACAAACAAGACAAATGAGTAAGAATGGCAACATATTACATAAACTTCTAGTGGACAATTCTTTTGAAATGTCACCTCTAGAGTTCAAACTTCAAAACTGGTATGCTAAGGAACTTCATAAGACCCTCAGAAAAACAAAATCCATGGAACCTAAGTTAATTCCTGTAAATGCTGTCTCTCCTCTGCCACACTAAAGGTAAATCCATTTCCCTTTAGCAAAGACAACGTATTGATGAGATTTCAAGAAAAACTCCACAACAACATTTTAAAGGTAACTGGTATGTCAGTTCTGGAACCAAAACATATAAACAAGAATCAGGGTGGTCATAATAATGTAAATCTCACTCACAACAAAACAGATTATCACTACATCATGAAAGGAAGTGACAAGCTGCAATCACAGCCCACTGACTTAATCAGCTCCTCACCATCTGCTGACAATTTTATACAAAAAACTGCATCCTGAGTATCTGTCACTCAGTCATGATATTGGCTAGCAATCAAGAGACATAGCTGATCCAAAAAAGCCAATGATATCCTCATTCAAGCTGCAACAAGCTTGTCCAGGTGAGTTTCATCTATTTCACTTGCCCCTGTACAAGGAGCATCAAAGCCTAAAGGAAGCCTACATAGAAGGTAGTGGTTGAGCCCTCCTGCACCCTGGACATGTCATTTGGATTCAGTACATCTGCTTAAGCAGGTGTAAAAGGTCAGATTGCAGAGAAAAACTCCACAATTAACACTTCAAAGGTAGCCATTTTGTCAGGAAGAAGGCATGTGGTCATAACTATGTGAGTGTCAATCACAAAGTATCAGACCAGCACCTTCATCATGGACAGCAGCAGCTAGCTGTCACTGTATCCACTTTATTTCAATAGCTCCTGACAGTAGGCGTAAATAAGCATATGATAAACCACTCAACTATACAAAAATACAACAACCACAACACACTACTTACATCAGCCAGGCCATCCGCCTGTGACACATGCTGCGCCAAGCTTGTGCTAGTGGTCACACCACTGTTGCTCAGCACATGTGTGCCAGCTGCATCAGCCACACTCCTCAGCACCTCCTGCGCTGCTTCTCCTGCATCCAGTTTCTGTACTGCTCCTTCCATCTCTGTCTGCATCCTCCTCAAAAATCAATATGCAACAACATCTCAGGACCGAATACTGAAGACACAGTGTCACCTGGGTCATCTACTTGGCAACAATGAACAAAAGGATAGTCGTGTTAAGTCCAATTGTATACTCTGAATTATCCTTAGCCCAGCAAATACCTTTTGCCGCTTGGCAACAGGTGAGCCACGAGAGTACAGATCACTGAAAGGCCGTTGTGGCAGCATGGATTGTTGGCGTTCTTCATCTGCTGTCATTGTCTCACTCCATCTTGCCAGCTCCTCCTGCAATTTCATGGAAAGTATTTATGTGATTGGAGAGAGGAAATTCACTCAAAAAAAAGTAAAGTGACAAAAAGAAAGAGATTGTAAGTAACCAAAACAAACATAGCAATATTGAGTGTGGTCACAACCTTGTGAATCTCAGTCACAAAGTAGCAGACCATCACCTCCATTATGAATGGTAATGACTAGCTGCCATTACTCCATACTGAGTTCATCAACTCCTCAGTGTGTACAACAAGTAAACAAGAATCTGCAGAAACCTTTGGGCAAATAATTTTTAAAAATCTGTGTCCCAAGTTTCTGTCATATTTCCACAAGAAACTGGAAGACTCATTCATGATATATCAGCTAGAAGCAATGCAGAATCCACGTATTTGACATCATGCTTTGCTGGTGACAATGCAAGCAACACACACATATTCAAGGTAAATCAACACATATTCAAAGTAAAAGCACCACAGTTATTTACCGGAGTAAGAGCCTCCTCCCATCTTTCAGTCCCAGATGGGTTGCTTGAACCTCCACCTTCAGTCTGAGATCGGGAACTTGTGGCATCTGCAGGAGGAGGCCGTATAGACCGGGATCCAACACCAAGCATTTGGGACATCATGGGCATCATATGCTGCAACATCCCTCCTAGGCCTTGACCAGCAGCTGGAGCTGCATGTTGGCCTCCACTTATCACCTCTACATCACCCACTCCCTGCATCACCTGCTGCACAAGTGTCTCCATGCCTGGGCTTCGCATGAACTGCCCTAGAATCCCTGGTCCTGCTTGCTGTGTCTCACTTCTGCCCATTGCTGCTCTTAAGATATTTCCCAGCCCAGGGGGGGCCAGGGCTCTCCTGCTTTGACTAGGTGAATCACCAGGTCCCTCCTGCTGCATAGCCAAGTTTCGCACCACACTCTGTCCCGCCTGGCTCTGCTGCTGCTCTGAGTGCTGTGACTGCTGCCATCTCCTCCTTGTCTGAGTATTACCAGCCCAGCAGTGCATGTACTCAGTTCTAACTCCTAAACTTCAGGTCATAAGTCATAACCTGCTCACAGAACATAGACAAATAACCTAGGACTCCTCACTAGTAACCCATAAGCATCCCTAGACATTGCTTTGAAAACCCCTTGTCAGAAACCCTTATGGACCATTGAGACCTCAACTCTGACAACAAACCAACAGAAACCAGCTTCTAAACACATTTTCTCATGATTGGTACACAAGCCAGATGAAATAAGAACTACTTACCCTGGGTACAAGAGGCTGAAGGCCTCCAAGTCCTAGGCCAACAGGTGGACTTACAACACTCGGCCAACTAGTGCCACCACTCTCAGCTGCTTGAATAGTCTCCCCTGAAGTAGGTTTGGAATTTTTGGCCATTACTTGACCCTCCTCACTGCCTGCATCTACCTCCATGCTTGCAACTCCACCTTCTTCAATAGACTGGCAACTTGCACCTTCTGCTGACCCACTACTAGTCTGTGGATCTTCTGCTCCTCTGACATCTGTTGCCATACTTGACTGTTGTGGTTGCGTAGACTGCTAAGACAATGAATTCACAGTCACTTCACATTCTAATATGGGTATAAGTTTGCTCAACAATACATTAATATCTCTCTTAAGAATCGAGAAATCTCCATTCTTACAATTAAGAAAAATTGAAGCAAGGTTAACAATTCTTCAACAAGCCACAGAGAATTCCAAAGAAGGAAAGACAAAACAGAGAACAAAGGATAAAGAAACACAAAAATGAATAAACACTAAAGCAGAATGAACAACAGTGTCAGTCTCACACCTGTTCAGGGACCATCAACAGTAGCAGGTACGATAGTAACTTCTCTATCAACAATACAGTAAGAATACTTTGAAAAGCACCTGTGGAGGTGGTGGTGGTGGTGTTCCATTCTGCAGAGCTTCAGCAAGGTGGTGCAGTAAAGGTGTAACTGATGTAACCAGGCTTGCTACATCCACCCCTCCACTTCCACTTATTGAACTGCCCCTGTCCCCTGTTCCTGCTGCTCCTGCTCCAAAGACTTTCAGTTGATTTTTCAATCAAAGACAGGTCACAGACTAATTGCCATGTATTTGCCAACTATAACATTGTGTACATATGCTGACTACTGCTGAATCCATGTCACCTCCTGGTAACAATCTACAGCAATGATGCATCTATCTATTAGCTTCGGGCCACCCTGCCACCACCATGTCTTTGTGCATCCACATCTCAACCTCAGCTAGTTTAATGGACCAATACAATGGCAAATGACCTAAATATCTTCACAAGTATTAAGAATTTCTTCATAGCTAATATTTAAGTCAACCTGAATAGAGTTGAAAGATGACCCAGGAATAAGGTCATAGAGATTTCAGATCTAACAACATATCAGCAAACAGAAAAAACAGAACAGAAACCTGGATGTAAAATACAGAGGAAAGACTGATGAGTGGTTTGAACAATAGTTACAGTAACACATATGTTCATTGACTATCATGGAAAAAGTACAGAGATGTGAAGGGAAATTTGGAAATAAACAAGTTCCTTTCTCATCAAGGGATTCATCATTTGACCACTGAGGGTGTCCTATTCTCACCTTCCTGGCCGTCAGTCATTGGATCGGGCTGCCTAGAAACTGCTACAGGTGGGGTGATAGCAGGCTGAGATACAAGAGGCACAGCAGCTGGATTTTGTGACACCATGGAAGGTTGACCTGCAAATTGGTGCTGAAATCTGGCAAGCAGTGGATGAACAGGGGTACTGGCCTCAAAAGAAACCTGTGGATGCCCAGAGGTAGAACCTGCAGGCAAATTCACTGGTGCAACACGCACAGCACCATGCTCATCAAATGTCATGATGGCCCCTTGCACTCCTGTATGTGCAGGGGGCATAAAAGCACCAGTGGTCCCCCCAGCACCCCCATTCACTGTATGAATTGTGATACCTGTATCAGGCAATGTTCGTGAAGGACCACTTGGGTCTGCACGCTCAGGCATCTGGTGGACAGTGACACCACCAGCAGTACCAGATGCTCCATGAGCAAGTTCTTCAGCTGACTGTTGGGGGGGGGGAGATGAGAGGGACGGAGAGCGCAAGGCTGATGCAGCTCCAAGGTCACTGGTGTGGATATGAATGTGAATGCTTCTTGGTGGTCTAGTTACAGCAGGTGGTGGAACCTGTGTAACAGGGCGTGGTTGGGACTGTCCAGCTGGAAATGCACCTGACATCTGCAAAGGCCGAGGCTGCAGAGGACAACTGTGAAGACATCAGTGGTCCATCAAAGGAATAGATGTCTTTCCACCAGAAATCCAACAAAGAGGGTATCACAGAACTGGGCTAAGGAGAATATTCATTGGGGTTGACATAAAAAGGCAAAGAACATTGAATCCTGCTAACCTGTACCATAATCGGGTTTGGTCCTGCAGGTGATATGAAAATGGCAGGCCCCGCATTGACAACAGCCTCACCCTGCACACAGCAATGCCAGCATACAAACATGATTCAGACTTATTTATCTGTCAATGCCACTGACATAAGCAATTCCAGATTCCTGTTTCCATATGATTCACCCATTAACTCAAATGACTTACTGGAGATTGCCCCATGTGCAAAGACAAAGTGGTTCGGCCAAGCTCCAACAACAATGCTCCTATTTGTTGGATGAGATTGCCATCATTAAATGCAGTGCGTTGAATTTCATCCCGAGCTACTGCATCTGTTATTGCTGCCTCACTCTCCAGCCGATCTGCAAGATGCTGTTCAAATGTCACCAGGAAAGAAGAGAGGCCAAGATTAGTCCATCTTAAGCAAAGCTCTATACTGATGCCCTGGTCAGCCAAAGTCAACCCAAGACTTCCACAACAATCAGCAATAATCCCAACGAAGGCCAGGAAGAATCCCAACAAAGGCTAACATGGCAAACCTCTCCATGACACAAAATGTGCCGAAAAGATAAGTATGGACACCTAATTCCCAACTCTCATTTTCTCATTCCTGACACACTTCACTCATCTTGTATCTTTCAATATATCAAGTAAATGGAAACTCCATTTCCCAGCTTCAAATCATAAACATACAAATCAACTGGCTGCTTCAATATAAATCACTATTCTACAATATTCACCACATAAGAATCCAGTCCTTAACAGGTTGATCAACTGCCTATCAAAACAGATGGCACTCTTAAGAGGGTAAGGAACAGATTTACAGCAAGAGTAGTGCTAGCTCGGCCCCGCAAAAGATTGGTCACCCTCTGAACAAGGACCCCTAGGGCAGCAGGTGAGGGTCTCCTCCTCTCTTCATCCACACCTGAGCGCACATCACTGACAACACTGGTCCCTGTAACCACACGTTCTTCTGGGATTTGAGTCCTCTCAGTTTCTGCAGGAACATAAAGTTGGGTAAGAAGGATTCAAAATACCCACATGCATGAATCTTCACAATAAGTGAATCAGATTAGCCAGTAGAAACACACAGCCTCTTGATACTCCCCAAACCTGGTAATACAGACACTGGTTGTAAATCTGCACATATCTGAGTTCATTCTCAACTAGTAATTTCTCATGCACTCTCCCCCAAAGCAACTTTGTCAATGTAACAGAAGCCCCACTTACCATGTGATGAGAAGGACTCCTCCAGACGGTCCAAATACTGAGACATAGTTGTCAAAGCGTCAGGCACAACCTGAAAAGAAATTTTGAGTAACCATATATTTCCATTGTCAATATAGTCTTGTTGATCTTCACATGTGTGGCAAACTACTTCAAAAAGACATCCGAAGACATGAAATAGCCATCAGCCACAACCTCCATAGACAACCATAGATACAAGGCACACACCCCAGGTTGTTGAACTGTTTGGAATGGAGAGGGAACACGAGGTGCTGCATTGTTCGGGTGTACACCATAAAGTGCATCAATCTGAACTTCCAAACCCCTGACTTGAGTGTCTTGTTCGCCTGCCACGGGCCTCTCTTCTGCTTGTGCTCCTCCAGTTTCCACAACCTGAGTGGGTAGCACTCCCTGCACCCATCCAACATCAATTCCTCCACCCTTGATCACTCTTGGGTACAGTTGATAATAGCCAGTTAGGATTTTTTAAGTTGACCTAGAAATGAGAGCTGACATGGATGGTCTGTATAAATACATAGGTCCAATGAACACATACTGGCAGCGAAAAAGGGAGCTGATATGTAGGCCTGTGCAAATCTTGCAGTGGTAAGAGAAATAATTCAGAGATGGACTAATGGGAGATCAAGCAAATCACTCACCACTGTAACTGTTGGTGTGTTCCCAGTGCCACCAGTATTTTGAGCACCAACATTACCAATTCCCACTGAGTTGAGCACCGCTGAAATGATCTGCAGCCCACAATCCAATACATCAGTGAAATTAGAATGGGATTGTAACTACAAGACTTAGGACAATACAAAGATGCAGAACTAAATTTGAGGAACAGTGGAATGACAATGGTAATGCCATACACGACTCAAGTCCGGCATTGCTCCTTCGCCAGTATCAGGAATGTTGAGGGTTCCCATCAAAAGACTGTGAGAGATAGGGCCAGTCCTATTTCTTGGTTGTGCAGGAACTGCATCTGATATGCCTCCTGAACCTGCAAACCCACCAACTAACTGTTTTTAATGTCATGACAACAATGTCATCAAGTTTTACCCAGAACAGTCCAAAATTCTCCAGAACAAGTCATGCAGGGCAGTAGAGGAATCCAGACCTTCAGTGCCTGCAGTGCTTGGACCTACTCCAGCAGGAGGCAGTTGTGGCCTGGCTACCAGATGTAGTGTATGACCATCCTCCACATCTGCTCAATTATCATTAAGGACCAAACTTTGGCATTCACCAATTAACATGCATTCCTCATGTAAAGAACAGGATTATTCAGGCACAATAGCACATTCATTAAAGCCTAAAAAGTGCCCTGCAAACTGTGAAATGTATTGAGCACATCTGGAATTCCCTTAATTCAGCTCCAGAGAAGAAAATCCTAAAAGCCAATACAACTGTCAGTGAATCAGATTCATACATGGAAATCGGAAGAACTCAGAAGAAGGATACTGTAAGCAGACAACGACTGGTCATCCTTCAGCACCTTTCCTCGACAAATCAAACGTTGGTTGTCTGCTGGTACCCCAACAAGGGCTGCTAGTTTCTCCTTCAAAGCAGGAACTGCCACCTGCTCCCAACCCCTCTCACAGTCAACACCCTGCAGATTGTGCACTAAACCAATAATAAGGAAACTTTTTTAAAAAGGTTTTCAGTTAAGTTTTTCAAAAGGCTGATCACACTCACATTCTTCTCAACCTGAATAGTATAACTTTGTGAGTCAAGTGTCTTGATCTTGATTTCAATAGTTCCAGCAGACCCCTCTCCACCACTTCCACCAATATCACCACTGTTTTTCTGAATGGGATCCATGTTACTGAAGACAGCTCCTTGATTTGCACCAAACTGCAAACAGATTCAAAGCATTCAACCAAGTCCAGAAGATGATGTAAATGTCAGGCTGAAATTGGAACTGCAGCAAAGAGCTCCATGTGCCATGCATAATTATGTATAACCCTAGGTATTGAGTAAGATTCCATTCAGACACCAAAAGAGAAAAACAAATCCTTGGCACAAAGATGGCATTTCACAACAAGACGGACCAAATCAAAAGCTCCAAAGAGAAGAGCGAGAAGAGCTAAAAAAAGAAAACCACAAAATTTTGCATTTCCATTGTCCAACCCTAAACTCAGAAGCCGAGATGAATAACACCTCTCCTGATCAAACTGCGAGATACAAATCACACAACCAAACAATCTTCCAACTACAAACCAACCCAACAACGAAAGTGTATTCCAAAACTTCTAGATTCCTGCTCTAACCCTAAACCCTACAAATTCCTGATCCACAGCAAAGACTCCACAGCAACAAACCGGAAACCCTACCTTTGATTGTTTGGGTCTTTTGAGGGCTCGTTTCAGCGGATCTGGGAGAAGAAAGAAACACCAGGAGCCCCGCAGCACGTTCGCGAGATCTCGAAACACAATTCAGTCCACGACGAAGGATCGCTGCGACGGATTTGCCGTGAAAAATCGAAAGATTCTCAAAAGCTTCGAACCACAGAGACCATCGAGATGCGGAAAAAAATTGGGTCCTTCGCTTTGGGTGTTCATTGGATGAAAGCAAAGAATGGATGAATATGTGAAATGAATGAAATCCGTCAGCTTCTATAATTCTCTGGTTGTTTTGGGTAAAAGCACAATTTAATTAGGCTCCTCAAAACACACAATTCCATATATTGTGGGTTTAAAATTAAAATATTAAGTTTTGGCAATAATTAAGTTATTTTTGGATGTATCAATTTTTTAAGAAATTACAAATTAAGGAGGAAAAAATAATTTTAAGTTTATCTCATTAGGTATGTTAGAGGTTTAGGGTTTAGGGAACCCACCTACCAAAGAAAGTTATGCCTATATATATATATATATCTATTGCTGAAATTTCATAAATTCTTTTTTTTCATAATAAACATTTTACAAATTGTAATGTTTCAAAATGTCCTTGTCCTAAGGTATCAAAAGAGAAACAAATATTATTATTTTTTTCAATTTCTTTTGGATATTTTGTGTCCTTTCAAATTTTTAAAAAAATCTTTGTGTCTTTTCCAATTTCTTTGTCAATTCTTTCATGAAAACCTTTTTTATGTTTTTATTTTTTCAAAACCCAAAAGGTTTTAAGATTCTAACAGATTTTTAAACACCAAAATTGAAGGTTGTTTGAATTTTAAAATTTATTAGACCAAAAACTCAAAGGTTTTTAACAAAATGAAATGTTAGCCAACATTAATACAATGATTTTACCATCATACATAAAAAGATAATCAAGAAAATGTAAGGTCTATCAATGTAAAGTCTCAAATGGATTTTGCAATGATCCTAGCATGAAAGAGACCATGGTGAATCACCACCTACTTTGATACAATGATCTTTGAAAATGTCATGAATTACATCCAAAAAATTATCCATTTCCCTTTCCAAATGTATCCTTAACATAATAAAATAATATGTTTTTTTTCTTATTTTTATGGTTAAATATGGTTATACTCAACTAATAAATTTATTTTCCTTCACTAAATAGTTAATTTTCTCTTCAAAATCATCCCAAGTAATAAGTTCTTTTTTAAATTTAAAAGGCTACACCTACAAAGGTGTATATTTGTAGCTTTGCCTACCTTCTTATGATAAAGAAACCTTTTGGTTTCCATTTTAATGTGATGAATGGTCCTATTAAATAAATCCATTTCACATGTTGGGTTGATCTTTCACACAAAAATCTAAACAAGAAAACATATCATGTTAACAAAAACACTATGTGCTACCACAACACCCAAATTATGCCCCAAACATCAATTGAATTACATTCAAAACGTATATTTGAATGGAATTTACATGAAACAAAAAGAACAAGGCTAAAACATCTTATATTGTATCTCAATTTATGTTGAACAAATGTAACATGGAGGGAAACTACTTTTGTTTTAGGTTGGCTAGTTGAAGTGCATATACACAAATTTTCTATGTTTTTTGGCATATAAAAGTTATGCAATCATCCTTGACTATGGAAATTTTTTGTAGTTGTTTTATTTGCCATAAATCGTTGTGAGATGGCATACTTTCTATACTTTTTACATTGAAAAGGTTTTATTAAACTCATCACTAACACATTTGCATATTAATGAGCACATGCTTCATTAAATCATGCATGAGACGTGAAAATCTTATTGATTCTTATGATTTTTAATGACTAGTTGCAAAGGAGATTTAGTTGCAATGGTTAAATTAATTGTGAATAAATTAATTTGGGAATTAAACAAATCATGACTAAATTAACTACAATTAAAATTAGTAATCATTGGATTAATTAGGAGGCTAAATTAACCATATGCACTACATATGTGTAAAAAAATCAAAATATTATACATTAGGGCTAATCCTTAACAATTTAAGGTTTTGGTGAATTTAATTTCACAAATAATTTTGTAATATTATTTTTTAATCATTTTTCATTCTTAATTACCAAATATATTAATTAAAAATTTGAAAATATGGCAAATAAAATATTTTATTGAGGAATTTTTTTGGAATTGTTTTTAAAGTGCAAATTGAAAAAAACACGAGAAATGAAGCAAAACTGAACAAAAATTTGAACCCACAAAATCTTCAAAACATATCCCACCTTCTTTTGGGATATAATAGAAATTAGTAAATTAATATGAATAGTTAGTATTTTTCATTATTTTCACTATAGTCAATACTTTTACTATTTAAAATAATGGTTCATTATTATGAATTTATTATTATGTATATTACAATTAATATGATTAGTAGGTTACATTAAAGCTTATAGGTACCTTGACTTAGGCAATAATTATTAACAAAAATTAGGCATAATAACATTACACCCAAATTAATTATTTATAGGTATGCATAATTATTAATTTTTTATTATAATGATAATAATTAGTCCTACTATTTATTAATAAATAATATTAATGATATGAATAGTTGTATTAATTACTATGAATATTATTAATTTTTTCAATAATAGTATTATTAATCATTCTAGGTTATCACACTTATTTTATTATTATTTTTTTTAATTATTATTATTCTCTTAGCTTAAACTAGGAAATAATATTATAATATTATAAAAATATTGAGTGTTATGGGTAAGAATAATTATTAAAATCACTATAATATTATTATCTACAATTAATTCATATAACTAGTAGCTAAACTAAGTTAACATAACATAGGCACTAGGTAGTAATTGCATGTCACCCACCCACAACTAAATTTGTGATTTTTGCAAATAAATTATTTCTCTTGTATGTTTTGTTTCTCATTCCAATTTGGTGCATTAAATTTGTTCACATACCAAATACCAAAAAGGATGAACCAATGAAAAAAGCTCAACCCTAAAGTTTAAAGTGAAAAATATCATATATATTCCATAAATGGAAAGGTTGCATTATTTAAAACCTACCCACCTACCCTAAGCCTACCTTCTTACCTACCTACCTATTTAAGCACCATTTGTTAACATCTTATTAACCACGATCCAAATTGAATTAATTTATTCATTAAAAAACAAATGAGTCAAGAAATAGCAAGTGTCACCATATATATGGCCTTTTAAATTGGACACGTCTCAAATGGTTTATGATGTGCCATGTGTCATCATCCTAGCAACATAAACTTTGACGATTAAAATTTTAACAAATAAATTGTTTTGGAAACATGAAAAATAATTAAGAGTGACACATGTTCTCAAACAATTTGCCCAATCTTAAGATATTTGGCACACATCAACTAATGAAATTGTAGTTGCAAGCATAGTTACATCTAAATGTATATGTATGGATGAATGCCTATTTCATACCATATATACATGTTACATACATACTGTTAGATGCAACCAAATGTCATGTGCAACTTGTTGTAGGCAACTCCACAAACTTTAGTTGCATGTGTCACTTGCAATTGAAAATCATCTGCAAATGACAATTGCCAAAACCCATTTTTCTACTAATGTAATTTTTCAAATTAACAATGTTTTTTTCACTATGGTCATCAAAATTGGATGATGTAAAATCTCACTTTTCATTTAATTCTTCTTCATTCGTTTCATTAATAAATGAACTTTTCACATCTTCATCCTCATCAACATGTGTGAATTCAATGCTCTCTATTAGCATGTTGAATTCTTAAAGTGTTTTTGTGTGTTGTCATGTCCCCCATTAAACTCACCGAATTGAAAAAACTAAAATCACATCCTTTTCATTCATGACCTCATTCCTTCACTTTAATGTGACATTGTTGTAAGCCCTCATGAGAAGAAATAAAATGGTTAAAAGAAATTTTGAATGTAGTCAGGAAAAAGGAAAACAAAATCAAGAATGTAGACTAAAAATGCAATCTTTAGCTTCATTATTTGTAGTCCCCTAGGGACATATATTTCTAAAGATCAATTAACATGGAATTAGAGAATTCTAAACCATTTTATGTGGCACGGAGATCAACAATTACCCATTTTGTGACTTGCAAAATTCCAAATAACCAATTTATTCCAACTATTGGTTGAAGAAACCATTGCCACTTGATCCAATAATCTATTGTTTCTAATTTTCGACAAAAAATTTTGATCTAAGATCTTTGCACATGTACATCACAATGCCATTATAGATTGGATGTAATAACAAATGGTTTTAGTTATATAAATAGAAATTGAATGTGTTCAAAAGATAATACAATTTATTTTCCTCAAAAATTGTTCATAGTTGGGTGTTCATTGGTGAACACCCTCCTATGGTGAATTGTTTTTTTAAAAAATCTTGACATGTCATTCATATGTTGGTGTTCATTGAAAAGCACCTTGTATTGGGTCATTTTTTTTGTTTTATTCTTTTTTGAAAACTATTCATTGTGAATAAAGTATGCCTTGCCCACCCTACATGTTTATACATTTATCTAACAATATCCTTTACATATTACCAACTAACGTTTAAATATTGTGTACACATACCTATTGTGGCCAATTTTTATTTTTTTCAATAATGTTTTGATTACAAATGAAAAAAGTTATGTCATTGCTTTTATCTATTTAAGGATCAAGATATATCATTAAATTTCTTTAATAGTTTAAATATATGTAAATCAACTCTTGAAATATTTAGGCATGAACCTACATAATAGAATTAGCCCCATCATTTTTCTTTGGAGAAATTAAAGACAATACGTATTCACTATTTTCAAGTTGTAAAAAAAGTGTGATAATATGTATCAAGGTATAATTGTTATACGCAATTTATGTATAAAATCATTTGATGTTTAAATTTATAATTCCTTTTGTTTGATTTTTAAATTAAGATTCAATTAATTTAAGTATTGTAATATCTATCATTTTCCATGATAAAACTATATATGAGCACATGAAGATATTGCGATATTAACATGCATATGCAAATGCAAATTTGTAGAAATCAGAAGGTATTATCTAAATTTCTACCATAAAAATGACAAGGTGCATAAAAACTTACAAATCTTTGACGTGCCTACAAAATTCATAGTTTCGAAAAATCTAATACACAATAGATGGATGACCCATAATTTCACACATGAAGTTGAACACTTTGAATAACAAAATGAAGGGAACTAGTGTTGAATTCCCACCACTATGGTTTTTCAAGTTTTAAATCATGAAAGCAAAGTTATTGAACTTCATTTTAAAACTTTCACAAGTAAGGTTTGAAAAAAACCCATTTTGATTATTAAAAATCCAATTTAAACAATTTGATTATGATTAATCCAAAAGTAATTGTTGAAAAACTAACTAGCCACAAATATTTGTCAAACCAAAACACACATTCAAATATTACAACAACACATACATTGAATCTCTAAAAATTTCAAACGTTAGTTATAAATTTGAAATATAATCTTCTAAGTTGTTTACATGTAGCATGTCCAGCCATGAAAAATGAACACACATTGTGAAGTTTTTCTATTCTAGTTTCTTTCACCCCAAATGGAAAACTCCCAATAAGAAAATTTCAACCTTCTTATCAAATTTGTACAAGTTTTAAATGAGCCTTAGTTTATGTGTGGAACATCTTTTTAAAATAGATCATGAGCTAACTCAAGAAGGTCGATTTGCATAATTATTTTTCCTCCTTTCATCTTTTTTTTGGGTACATGCAATGACACAATTTTTTTGATAATGTTAAGTTCCACATCAAGTTCTTCATGGGTGGTGTTAACTTTTTATATATGTTCGCATTATTACATGCCTTTTATTATTTAAATTTGGTCATGATGTAAATGAAAGTCCACAAATTGAAACAAAATGTGTGGGAAAAGAATCATATAGAATGTTTTTTAGGTCATTTTATCATTGAGCAATTTTCTTTTGTTTGAATAATATTATTTTTCATATTCTCAATTACCTTTGTCAATTTAAACAAATCCCATATAATATATATTTTTTTGTTTTGCAACTAGGTTTTATTGCAATTTTGAATTGTGATGACCATTTACAATTCAATGCATTTATATAGTTGAATGTTATCTAACAAGTTGCAAGAGTTGCAACAACGTAGTTCATTATATATGAGTTTGTATAGATATGCAATTCGTGCAACTATGTTGCAATTCAATCTTTGTAACTATTGTGGCACTCCATTGCAACATTATGTGATTAAGTTGCAACTACTGCGCCACTATTTTGTAACTATTATGCAATTAAGTCGGCAATGGGGTACTGATGTGGAATGATGTGCTAACAAACCATTGATGGACAAATGGCAATTTTATTTTTATTTCAATATTTCATATTTATATTAATTTTATTTAGATCATTCAACTTAAAATTGATAAGATGTTGACATGTGGCACTTAGGTGAATAGGTCAGTAGGCCTAAAAAAGGTAGATATTACTATCTACAATTCCAACACTTAGTAGGTAGGGAGTTAGGCCTAGGTCGGTAAGTCATTTGGGATTATTTTATTTTATTTTGGGTTTAATCTTTAAAGCCAAAATCTCTTTTATTGGTTAATTCCAAATGTCATTTTAAAAACAATTTTATTGGCTTATTAACTTTTGTAAAGTAATTGAGACTAAAAGAAATAAAAAAATAAAATAAATATCCCATTAATAAAAAATATGAAACCATTTTTAATTCACACTTTAAGGATTAGGGGTAATAGAGTGGGTAAGGTGGTAATATTTTGCAAGTTGTTCCAACTATTGAATGTCATTCCAAGAACCAAGCAAAAATGAATACCACACATAAGAGTAAGTACCAAGCTTCCTATAATAATTGTAAACCAATTTATTTTGGATTGATCAAATTGGTATAGAAGTTGTAATACTGGAAAAGTAAGAAAAATACCACTTATTTGAAGAACCTAGCGACCTCCAATTTAGAAAAAAAATGCATTCAAATATTATATTTTTTACACATTTGAAAACTAAGAAAAATATATATGATTCAAAATAAATTACATCTTAGTTGCAACTCATTTACAACTACTACAAAATTAACTAGTGAATAAACATTTAAACTTTTAAATAACTTCAAATTTTAATACATTACCTTTTATATCCAAATGCAAAAGTTTATTTTTGACCTTGATTTAATGCACGTATAGCCATTTAGATTGCTCAAAAATGACATAAAAGAGAAAATAATGGTTGTAAAAACCAAGTGACATTAATGTTTTGTCACCAATTTAATTCACACTTTAAGATCTAGCACATTCATCTTCTTCATCACTTTTCTATGTTTTTCCTTTAACTATGGAACTCAAGTAATGAATGTAGACCTTAACTTGGCACGCCTATATAACACTTTAGATCACTAAAAATGAACAAGAGACAAGAAAAATAAAAGGTTTAAAAATGATTTCAATGCTATGTGATTTTGACATGCTTTGTGTTTCATATATGTTGTTCATTTGGTTTTGGAATTGAAAGATATAATGTAAAGTTTACCTTGGTGTTCCCATGATGCTTTCCATCACACCAAATAAACAAAAAACAATAAAAATCAAATTTATTCAATCATTGCCCAACAATTAGTGATGGGTGAATCTACTTTAACATAATTTATCTATTAAATATATCAATTGTTATATTTCATAATAGTTAATTTACTATAATATTATATTATTTAATCTAATAATATACAATACAATACAATAATAATATATTATTATGATCATCATTATTAAGTGTTCATATTCATATTTATATTATTCATTAAACTATTATATATATAATTAATAGTTAAGTAATTGCACAAAAATCCAATGTAATTTTTGTAAAATAGTTATTAATTTGTTTTCAATGAAAGTTTCATCTATTCCAATTGTATTATAGTTGTCATATATGATTCACGTGCAACTTTTTAATAAAGTCAAACATGGTTGACCAAAATTATATATAATGTTTATAATCATTTGTATAGGGGTCCATCTTGGGATTAATATGTAACTATAATACAATTCCACAAATTTTTATTTGACATTTTATTTTATTACTTCACATATTTCCATAAGATAGTTGCAACGTAGTTCCAAATTAATTGTTTCAAAGTTCTATTTACAAGGTAATGAGGTTTTTGTGGACACAATCTCTAGTAATGATATTGGATATGTCACGTTCATTTATAAGGATTTGAATTCATTATCACTTACAACATATTAATTTGTATCCAATTGGTTGCTATTTAATTTAATGTAATTGATTTATATCCAAATACTTAAGTCAATGAATCATGTCAGTATGAGAAATTACATCCGTTGAAACCACATTACCCTACAACTAAAATTCAAAAAAATAATCATATATAACTATTGTGCAACTATCCCCCTAAAAATACGGTGTATTGATAAATAAATTGTCACATCATAAAATCAATTAGTTATATTATAATTGCAAATGGGTTGAAAATGGATATTCTATGCGATAATTTATACACATCATACATACATATGTAATCAACCATGTTTGATTTTTTTATGAGTTGCATTATAGTTACACATGGCAACTATTTTAAAATTGTTCAATATGTGCCATTAAAAAAACAACTATGTTCCAATTAATGTACAATGTACATACATGCGATCATGCCACATGTTCAAAGTTTCACCACACATTATGGGATACATTTGCATCTCTGATTCCCATTGATACAATTAATACGACCATTAATGCGCCATTATTAAAATATTATTGTTTAATTATGTTATGCTTACAATACAACTACTTATATAACTTAAGAAGGATACATGTTCATATCTAATTTTTTATAAATAATTATTATTTCAGTAATTTGATTATTAATATGAATAAATAATTTTTATTCATATAAATAATCTACCATTAATTTAAATATTAATTTACTATTAAATATTAATCCATGTTGGGATATATCACAATAATTACCAAATCAACTATTTAATATAATTATATGTTCATCAATAATTGCCAAATCATTAATTATTTAAACTCATTAAATTATTTATTTTTTTGATACATATAATTAATTTAGATGTGAAACTAAAAGTAATGTGTATATTATATTAAAAATTCAATTCAATGTACATATGGATATGCCTATTTATACCTTCATGTTTTATACCCAAATTCATCCTCAATATTTAATATTTAATAATGAGTTATTTAAAATAATTTATTTCATATTAATTATTAACTAATGTGTCATTTATTTAATTATTGTGAACTAATGATTTAGAATGACAATTAATTATTATGAATGATTGATATGAATGATGTTTGATTCATATAATTAGTCAACTAATTAACTTAAATAACTAATATATATTTGAAAATTCAAATGATAGGTGGCTAATTATATGAATTTAAATAAATAATAATTTAATAATAATTTTTTTGAATTTTTTAAATTCAAATAAATAATTCAAATCACAATTTCAAATAAATAAATATTAAATAATTAATTTACATATTTAATCATCATAGTTATTAACTTAATTGTATAATTTACATAATGAAAAACAAACACAAAGCGGATAGGAAATTCTTTTTAGGGTAAATATGCACATCACTAATCACTTGCATATTTTTCTTGGGACCCTTCCTACTCTCAAACATCATAACTTTCTTATTTCTTATTCATTTTCAACAATTTAAATGTTGCAAGAGTGTCATTTGAAGTTTTACAAATCATTTTAAAACTTTGATAGCAATAGAACAACATAGAAGGAATTTTTTGGATGTTTGGGAACCGGCCTTTGTATCGTTTAGTGGTGTGTTTTTATAGTTATCAACCCCTTATACTTTGGGGGGCCATAACTTTCTCAAATTTATTACATTTTTGATGATTTTTGTTTCATCAGATGTGCCAACACGAGGGTTTAAAGTCTTCTTTGGACACTAAAAACAATGGAGCCTTCTCCTTGAATTCGGCTTGCCATGAATGTTTAAATGTTCGATCATCAACTGATTTACCTTATAGTTGCAACATAATTGTAATTAAATAATAACTAGAAGATTTTACCCATATGTTATGTCTTCAAATCCATGTTGCAAACTATATAAAAAACCCTTATCATTTTGTGTTTTCAGATTAAAATACATGTGCGATTTTGGGATCAATTCAAAAAGGTTCAATTGAAAAGCAAAACATAAACATAAATAAAAATAATTAATTGTTATTCTTTAATTCATTTAGTCTTGTGCTTTCTTGTCAAATAAACCTAGGTAAGTAAGTAGGTCTTATTTTTCTACCTACCTACGTATAGGTAGGTAGGTAAGTAGGTATAAAAACAAGGTAAATACATAAGTATGTAGGTTTTAATACTTATTAACCTACCCACCTATGGACATGTACAACCAACCCAACTATTAAAATAGATATTTATATTCATTTATTTTTTCCAAAACATAACTAATATCCATGTGGCAAAATTTTATTGGCACATGTCATAGTTTCGGACCATCATTAATACTTATAATGGATGATGGAGATCAATATTCTGAAAAGAAAATCATTTTAATGTCCAAATTTTTGCAAAGTGCTACATGTCAAATTTTAATAGACAAATGATATTAATGATGTCAAAATGACACCATGGGTGTAATTATAATAAAATTGCATAATAGTTGAAAATGAATGATTTTGACAAAGTTGCATTGAGTTGGAATGAATTGCACCATATATATAGTGAGTTGCAACTTTACAACTCATGCAACTTGTATGTTAACACTCATGACATAATGAGTTGCAAATGTCATGTCAAATTCAAAAATTGAATTGCAAGGCCAATTGCAAAAACAATCCTCTTTTCCATAGTGTGTTATTAGGTTATGTTCATATCATTGAGTTGATTTATGAATGTGACTAATATTGGGTTGGTATATTAAACTTAATATTTTGTTTGGATATGGGTAGAAAAAAATTTCAAAAAAATTTCAATCGAATATATTGGCTTCAACATGTATATTGATTTAAAAGTTCCAAATCGAAAAATGTTAAGAACATTCAAATGTTGCAAAATAATCAATTGAAGTAAAGTTAAATGATGGCATTTATTTTATTTGTTGGAAAATGATAAGGTTTGTTTTTTGATTATTTGCTTTACAAATATGATGCAAATATATGTGAATAAACATAAAACATAAATATAAAATATAATAAAATTTCCAACAAATTAATAAAACATAATATCAAAACATTCTTATAATGGAAAATTGTAAGAAAAATATCCAGGGAGACAAAATATAACAATAATAATAATAAATTCCTCTAAAAATTAATGTAATGAAAAAAAACGAATGTTAAAATAAAATATGTTCAATAGTTAACAATCATATGAAAATTTTGGGAATATATATATGTATAAATGTTGCTATTTTTCTAAAAAGCTTTTGCAACACAATTACCTTAATTGGGTAAAAATAAATTTCACAAATAAATTTTTCAAGTACAATTAAAACAAGGTGAATTTGAAATAATCAATTGAATAAAACAATAAAAAGAATAACCATGTGATATACCTAAATGTAAATATATTTATTTACACTTCTAACTTTAAATGTGACAATCATTTAATGTTAATAACATTTTAAAAACTCAGATCCATAAGTGAATATATATAATGTCATGACCTTTTTAAACAACGACCTTTGGAATTCAATAAAAATCACATTTTCCACTTGAATACTACAAAACACTTCAGAAGATTTCTAAATTTCTTGAACAAACAAAATCAAAAAATCGAAACAAAACCAAAAATTAATAATTTTAGGATTGTGTTTTAAAATGTGAATTTGATTGGACATGAAATATGACAAAGTTGAATTATAATTGGAAGTAAAAACATCATGTAAAACACAAAAATGTGTTATTCAAATCTTCATACTTTTAATACATGGATCACAAGATACTTATGCTTAATTTTAATTTCTAATAATGCAAAACCGATGGTGCAAACCTTCATTGCTTTGCACATCTATTAAACATTTTGAATCTTGCTACTTTTTTATCAAATACACTTTCATTTTGTAATTAAATGATTAAATTATGAAATAAAAAAAAGTTAACTTCTATTTTTAAACTTGTAGCAAAATATTATTGACAAACCTTCAAAGGGTCTTAAGTTATAGTTAAATAACGTGTTGCAAATCTACGGTCACTTATTATTTATGTGTGACTCATTAAAATTGAAGCAAGTCATACCCTTGTTTTATTTCACTCCAAATGAAACTTGAATCATCATAAGTCTTCATGTTCATTTGTAGTCAAAATACATCAACAAGGTTTTTTGTATTAAATTAATTTTCCTATTTCAATCTTACAATATATTTCATTTCTATAAAATTTTAGTGCATAAATTACTTGTATAAAATTTATCAATTATTTTAGTGTATGTCCAAGATTGAAATAAAATTATATTATCGTGTCTTTTTGTGTATTTATCAGTTATTCTAATTTATAAAAACCTGAGAACCCAACCTTGATACATACTTTTATATTAAGAATACATTTATATTTTACACTTTTTACCAAGTCAAGTCAAGAAAATGAAAACAAAAAAAAAAATCACTTTAGAAACAGCTGCAATATGTACACATACACCGGAAATTGAAAATTGAATGAGAAGAAATTTCCAAAATTTGATGAAAATAACTTATATCTATAATTCATACCAGTCCAAGAAATGTTGCTGAAGCTCAAAGTGTTAAGTGAAAAAAATGCTGTTCAGAACTCTCGAGGGATAGCACTGAAAATAGGGGATAGAGGTGAAAGCAGAGCTGTAATAAAGTTTTACAATCAAAACTGCATTTCCATCATTTCAGTTCACTATCATCTTCACAACTACTAGAGGATTAATTTCTATGAAAGGATTGTTCCACAATTGGACTAAGACCCATGAGGTACATTGCCTACTTAACACCTTCTGATCATGTTATTTTTAGTCTCCACAGCATTAACTTGTGTCACGTTGTTACAATTAATCATGGAGTGTATCATCCCAACCTGCAAATGTTTCAGAAATATATGACAAGCTTGCAGATATCATCTTTCCTTATCAAACTGCACTTGTCCAAAGCCAAATTGTACTGAAACTCGTCATATCCATGTCATGCTGGAGATGCTTTTGGAAATTCTTGAGTGGGGAATTTATCAACCAAAGGGATTAGTGACTTAAAACAGAATGTGTCAGGGCAATGTATAAATGAGCTATTCCAGACACCACCCAATAACTTTTCACTGCATCTAGCTTCGCTTCCTTTGAAATTTGGCAAAGCATGAACTCAATATATTATAGGGGTTAACTCCATTACATGGGAGATAAGATCTTGAGTGATCTGTTCCCGATTGATGCAAAGGGTCACTCATGTTGTTACTACCTATTGCTAGTGATATTCTGATTAACTGGGTTCTTCCCATGGGTGTAGATTGCACATGTAGATGGAAAGAAAAACAACTCATGCAACAAAGTTCGCTGATGGAATCTTGAGCTACAGTCTAACCTTCACATACTGCTCAAACTTGGCCATTACTGGTGGAGGCAAGCTTAAAATCAGGTTGATTCCTCCATCATTCTTCCCATTGGGAAAAAGGACAATAAACTCCACCATCTGGCTTGCAACAGGACCACTGTACAAGGGTGTCCCCCATCCAAAGTCGATTGAATAAAATGGCATTTTCAGCCAAGATGTCATGTAGAAAGTATCACCAATAATTGGTGGTACACCACGGTAAACTTCCCACCAATCAAGTGCCGACCTGACAACCAATTCACAAGCATACAGTGAGGAACATACAAGTGCAGTGCAGGACCACTAAATCTTGTCCTGAAGTGAAGGTGTTTTCAAGCCATTTTAGAGGTTTAAGCTTGAACATCATCAATGCTTTGAAGGTTGGATGGAGCAATTAGTATGCGAAGTGTAGGGTAAGGCAATGTTGACAGGGCGTAACTTACCTTGCAATGCTGGTGAGTGCATTACACTCTGTGAAGACATACTGATGCAACACCAGGCAAGTTTGCAGGAATACACACACTCAATACAAAGGAAATTATTTTTTCAGGAATACGCACACTCAATACAAAGGAAATTTTTTTTTCCAAAACTCCACTAGAAATTCTACTTGATAGTAGGGACAGCTATGGAGTTGAGATGATTAGCTTACCTGATATAGTCCTCTGTCACAATGTCATTTGCCTCTTGAATTTTCTTCACAGGGAAGGAAGGTGAGCTTGTTTGAAGCTCAAGACATGTTGCCCTGCAAAATATTGTACACAGAAGTCATCATTCCTAAGATTCAATCTTCTTTCCTCACAGCCTGAGATTAAATGAGAATTTACTAATAAACAAATCCAGAGAACACCTTAAGACTACTATGTCTGGCGACCCAAAATGGAGAAAACCACATGAATCACGATCAGTGTTAAGCCTGAAGCAGAAACAGTTGAGAGATGTTTGTTTCATCTGTGCCAAAGTTGTGCTAATTTCTTATTGCTCAGAGTGCGTAGAGTATGAGATCTGCAGGGAGTGCTGGAATTACCTGGCACAGGCTGAGTATACCCCATTGCCACAAAACTCTGAAGGAAGATTGGGCTGCAGACGTTTTCGAATGTCAACTGCATACATGAGGGTAGCCACATGTGTGGGCTCCAGCTCCAGGGCCTTCGTTCTTGCCTGCCAGACATGTCCTGAGACGGCCTCAAAGGTACTCGCTTTGCTCAATACCCCATCCTCCATAGCTTGCTTCTTCAAAGCTGTCAGCTCCTGCAAGGTAAAGGGGATGGTCTGGCAAAACAATCCCAGGACCCACAAACACTCAGAAGTAAAAACAGAAACTTTATAACAAGAGTACATGTTGCAGATGTTCCATGCACTGCTGAAGTCATTCTCCAAAATCTTTTGTACTAGCCATATAAATCTGGGGCTACATGAACCAAGAGCCACCAGCACACCATCCATTGGAAGCTCATTATGAATCCATTTCTGGTCCACCCATGATTCATCCCTCATGGTGCACTGGTCACAGGTTGGCTCAATCTGACCGTGTCAACATAATTGTGTATCTCATTAAGAGCTTCCACATCTTACAGCTTTTGATAGTCTCGCACTTTCTCACAGAAACTTAAAACTTTCTAATGGCTGTGACTGGGATTCCAGTGTTGCCCAATTCCCCTTCCCAGGGGAAAAATCAAAGCACCTAGGTTGGAATAAGCTCTCCATTTGCAGTTAAAAACTAATGGATTTCCCACAGTATCAATTCCTGAACTAGATTTCGGACCCTTTCTCAACAATCTTTCCAGGTGTCCAGGAGTCACTAACCTCTAAAGCTACCAGCTCAACAATATATATCACAAGTGCACAGCTGTTGATACACGCACCTTAGTGATACAGCTTTGAGATGCAGCAATGGCTTCAAATTCAGCTTTGGCTGTCTCAGGCTTAGTAAATGTTCCAGCCTTGAATCCAGGGGAGAGCTTATCCAGTGAAATGTACTCTGGGTGGTCATATTTCGGAGTTGGGGGATTCCGTGCCTTCAGCATGGTTCTATCAAATTTGGGTGTATATACTGCTTCTCCACCCCTCGCAAAAGACACTAGGTTCATAAAAAACTCAAAACATCCAATTCCATCCCACAACAAGTGGCTCATACCAAACCCAATTGCAAACCCACCACACTGAAAAGTCGTCACCTACACCATCATCACCCTCCCCTCCCCACCTGAAAATCAGTACAACCCAAATCCAAGCAGCATCATGGTCCTTTGGAAACCTGAGCAATGAATGATCCAGCACATCTACTATTGTTAGCAAAGCCTCAACAGTCTGATTTACTCTAGATGTCCTCTTATGTTGTTTAAATTTCCTTTCTCAATTTGCATCCAAAGAAGTAAAACACAAAAACCCTTTGTAGAATCAAGTTCCTAATTTCCCAAAATTAAGAATTCATCGCCATTTCCAGACGCAATAAAAATATGCATACTGAGGAATTCTGTTGCATTTTCCACCACACGTAGAAGGATCTGCATACTAAGTTACAGTTGCATTTTCCATAAGTAGTATGATCGGCATACTTGAGTTTCTGTCACATTTTCCAGAAGTAGCAAGATCTGCATATTGAGTTTCTGTTGCAACTTTCTCCAGAAGCAACAAAATCTGCATGCTAACTCTCTGTTTGTATTTCTCAGAAGCAAAAAAAACACACACACACACACACACAAAACAAGACTGGGAAGAAGAACAAGAAGAGTTGGTCATGATATTGGATAGTACTCAAGAAGACAATTCGATGAGGAATTCGAAGAAAAATGAAAAGAGAGAAAATCAACATCGAATCTAACAACCACATGGAGCGATAGCAATTCGCAATTGCCATTTCAGAGCCACGAGCAGTAGATGTGATGATGCTCTTGAGCAGAAGCAGAAGAAGAAGAAGAATTTGTTCCTTACCTGTATCATCATGAGAGGAACATCTTCTACAGTGGAAACATTGTGTGCTTGTGGGACAAACTTCCTGCAGGGATGAGATCATGTACTACAGGTTAGTAACAAGCTGCTTCAAAACCTCGAAGCTGGTGATGATGAGCTTGCTTGCTTGCTTTCCCATTTTGGGTAGTGGCAATTTTGGTTCAGTTTTCGGGTACCTGAAGAAAGGATGCGGAATATTGAGGTCACCGAGTTCTGCGACAGTAGCATTGCAAGAAGCCGTGGCGAACTGAGCGCCTTTGTAGTTACGGTTGATCTCGATGCGATTCTCCACATCGTTGAGCTTCATCCTTCCTCCCAGAATGTCATAATGGTCTAGCGCTTTCACCAATGCCGCCTTCATCACATCCGCAACCTTCTCATTACCCTTGTCCGCAACCGCTCCGTAGATGTACACGGTTTCCACAGTAAACGCCAACCCCTACAAATGCACCATCATCCCATCTCCACTGAGCTCAATACTTATTTCAGTTTTCTTCTAGAACCTCATACACAAACAACATCATCATCACTGCAGCTACAACAGCTCATGCTCGACATGCACACACGTCAAGCAAGCAAGTAAGCAGAACGTGTCGAAGTTCCACATGAGCTCTTAATAATCCTTTTCCTCACCTGCTCAAAGTTGGAGAGAAAGAGAGGGCTTGTATTCAAGCATGCAGCTTCTGTACTCGGCTTCACTAATACAGGCTCCTCCAACACTACATCATAATCCAGCTGCTTGAACACAGCACCACTTTGATCATCAACAAAACCCATTTCTCAAAAAAGTAAGAAAAACCTACTAGTAGCTCTCCTCCTCCTCCTCCTCCTCCTTCTTCTCCTCTTCCTCCTACTAAAGTCCTCTTCCTCCTTTCTCTTCTTCCAGCTACAAAAGCTCTCTTTCCCCTCTAACAAAAGCTTCCCAATACCAGCAGATCTATCTCCACAAACACTCCAGCTACTTACTACACAAAATGTCAGAGCTGAAAAGAATGTCTCCACAATTGAACAGCTCCAAAAAAATTTCTTTAAAACAACAACTTATTTGCACAACAACAACAACAAAACTGTGACAACAGAGGCTGCTACTTCTTCTTCTTCCTGTTGCAGCTGCTGGGTATGGGCAAGACTTGTGCAGTAGCATAATGAAGACATGAGTTTTTGTAGCTGCTGCTGCTGCAGCTGCCTGATCAGCGAAAGCAAACGAAGAAAGGAAGCAAAGAAGGGAGGAGCATTAATGAAGAAGCCACTATCATGACTGACTGCCTGCCTAAGAGAGAGAGAGAGAAACAGAAAGAATTGTGTGAATTGTGAAATTGTGAGTGGTTTTTTTCATTAATCAATCAATCAATTAATTGATTGATTAGTTTTTAGTTGTAGAGAATTTTTCATGCACATTTTTCTATTTTTTAATTTTCTATTAAAAATATATAAAAAAACTGTTTCTGGTTTTTAAAACTTTGGACCTCTGTTTTGGGTAATTACCAGCTCAAACAGACAATGAGAACCGGCGGTTCTCTGTACACTTGGGGATGGATATATATATATGTATGTATGTATGTATGTATGTATAACTGGGATTCTTGATCAAAAATCAAATGAACAAGTTCCAACTTCCAATATCTTTACCACTACATCAATTCTCAGATTTATTGAATATAACCGGCTTGTTTTTCTCTCCCCCCCCCCCTGGTAACCGGGCTGCTTGAGCCATGTATTACTAATGTTGCCCGTGACCTTCGGACACTGTGAAGTCCCCCGCTTTCTTTAAACCAAGAGGGACACACCAAGGCGCAAAGCAGCCTTTTTTTTTTCTTTTTTTTAAAAAAAAATTTGTTTCAAAAATTCGTTGAAAAGTCCCCCATGAAAACATACATGGTGAAGCGAGCTTTTATCTTTTTTATTTTTTATTTTTATGTGTTTATTTTTCAATTTTATATTTTTGTTTATTTTGATGCAAGTTTGAAGTTTGGAGAAAGAAGACACACCTCATTCTTTATCAAGTAAGGTTTTTCTTCATTATTATTTCCAAAAACAAAAAGATAAAATAAGAAACAAAATACGTAGCCTTAGATTTTTCTACCGATTTTTTATTTTATTTTTTCATTTTTGTTAAGAGAAGGGGAGAAAAATCCGAAAAAACAAATTTAAAAAAAAAGATAAAAAAGAAGCAAATATGTAGCTTTAGATTTTTCTGCCGATTTTTTATTTTTTCTTTTTTCTTTTGTATCTTCATTTTTGTTAATTTAAGAGACGGGGAGAAAAATCCGAAAAAACAAATCCAAAAAAAGAATAAGAAAAGAAGCAAATAGTGTCTCTGCCAGCCTCTGCAGCACCGGTTCTGCAGGCGGATTAAATCGCGGAACCGTCCGACTGTCCGGGCCGGTTCCGTCGGCGGATTAAAACACGGAACCGTCGCGTCAGACAGACGGACTAAGTGAATTTATATATAAGATTTATTAGGGGGGACATAACTGGCAAACTCGATGGACAAGATTTCACGTGCCCATAACCGATGACTACTCGGACGTCTGGGATGAATTGCCACCGAATTCTAGTGAGGAACCGGCGGTTATGGACTAAATAACCGGAGAGAGAGTCATGCGAGGGGTATGCGAGGTAACCCATGATGCAGTTCAAAGCCGATAAACTAGAAGTAACCAGTTATACCGGTTATATGATGTACAACCACGGCGGTTCTCAACGGATCTGAGAACCGGTCAGATAACCTGACATCAATGACCGACCCCGACACTCGTATACCAATAACCCTAAACCCTAGACCCTAAACCCTAAACCCTAAAAGGCCAGAACCAATAAATTGCATGTACCAGTGTTCTAGTGCACCAACCACTGCACGAACTTAAGAGTCAGTAAACTTGAAGAAGTGATGGTTATGTACCCAATAAAATAAAAATAAATAAATAAATAAATAAATAAATAAACAAATGTAGCTAGCTAATAAAGAGTTAAGGAGAAGTGGCATATGGATTGGTTATGTACCCAATAAAATAGAATAAATAAAATTAAATAAATAAATAAATGTAGCTAGCTAATAAAGAGTGAAGGAGAAGTGGCATATGGAATGGTTATGTACCCAATAAATTAGAATAAGTAAATGAATGAATGTAGCTAGGTAATAAAGAGTTAAGGAGAAGTGGCACTATGGAATGGTTATGTACCCAATAAAATAAATTAAATAATTAAATAATTAATAAATGTAGGTAGGTAATAAAGAGTTAAGGAGAAGTGGCACAATGGAATGGGGTCCTTCAATTTTAATAATAAATAAAACTGCATTCTCATTCATTGTGGTGACAGACATGGCCAGGGTAAAATAAATGTGGCATTTAACTCATTATTGCATGAGTTACTTAGTTAGTTAGTTCGTGTCTTTTTTTACCTCCTTTCACACACTCCCCCCCCCCACCCTTGGGTGAAACCTGTAACCCACATTGGTTGGTACCATGGTCAAATTTATTTTACTCAAAAATGCCATTTTAAATTATTTCTAAAATATTGCAAAATATTCCCATGCTTAGATTAAATTGGGGGGGGGGGGGGGGGGGGGGTGTCTAAGTTCAAATCCCAACAAAATTTTGAGCTTTTAATATGGCCACTAACTAAGAAGGTTCACTCCAAAATTTCTCAAAATCCATTTTAAATAATTTCTAAAATATTGCAAAATATTCCCATGCTTAGAATTAAACTAGGGATTCCGAGTTCAAATCCAACATTTTTTTGAGCTTAATATGGCCACTAATAGGGTTCACTAAAAAATTCCCAGTTTTTTATTTAAGTTATTTCTAAACATTCTTTTGGTTTTTCAATTTTTGCAATGTAGGTCACATGCATTAATTAGTGGTTTGCTTTTTCTTTTTTTTTTGGTATTGAAATTTGACATATTTTTAATTAGAAAAATTAGTTGAATTACACTAGAAAAAATTCCCATTTTTTATTGAAAATAGCAAATTCTCAATAGGAAAAAATATTAACATTCATATGAAGGTGGTAGAAAACAAATAGAGGCATTTGGATAAGGGGAAATGAGTGATCTAAATTGTACATTTGTTCATTTCAGGCTTTGATCATTCTAATCCAATGATGATAATCATGTTTAAAAGGGTGGCAACTATTAGGGTTTAGATGTAATTTGCTTGTTTAATGTTAGTCTTTTGATAACTTTTTTTGGACTTGAAAAGGGGGTTGGCTTTGTTCAAAAACATGTTTTAAGCATTAATTTTTATAAAACAAAGTTGGGATGGAACTTTTAAGAACTAAAGTAGGCAAAAACATTGATATGACATAAACAAATGGGATTATGGAATCCCTTGTGTTGAGACCAATTTTAATTGGAAGGCTTAATCCTTTTTAAACATCACCCTAAGAGATTTTATAACCTAATGTATATCAAAATCACACAAACTTGTTGATTGGAAAATTTGAACAAGTTCCACAAGAAGACTTGCTAGTGACATTCTTCAACAACAAATCAACTACCACATTCAAAATATTATAATTAGTAGTTTCATAAATCCCAAGATTTTTGCACCTTTTGTTGCATGAATAATTTAATGAAAAAAGAAATTACCAACTTTCTAATGGATGCAAGTTAAGGTTTCATCACCTAAATCCCATTATGCCTAAGAAAACGAAGAAGTTGCTAATGTTAACCCCACATAAAATGTCATGGGGTATGGTAATTTATCAAGAATGGATGTGAATGTTCAATCCAAACTTCTTGCATGGCTTGAAAATTCATGTATGGTGTTTATTGAAGACATTATCACTTGAATGTAGAGCTTTGGACAAAACAATTATGACCCACGTCAAAAATGTTTTGGTTGAAAACTTGAATATTCATAAGAAAAAGGACCTTAAATTTTGCATAACAATGGACCCTAAATAGGGGTGGATCAAATGGCAAAAAAAAAGTTTGGGGTGAAAGGAAAAGCGGTAGAAGTTGATGTTGATTTTGAAAAAATCTAATTAGGTGCCACTTTTGTGATAGTTTGTTAAATTTATTGTAGGATTGCCAAGCTCTATGGGCCCAATATTTAAAAAATCAAGGTGTATAACTAGAGTTGGAGGTAAAGGAAAAACTAATGTTGACAAAAAGGAAATAAGAAAATATTGCTTGAATAGGGAAGGAGCTTAAGCACAACAAGGCAAGGCAAAGGAAAAAATAGTTAAAAAACCTTTCAAGGTTCAACTCTTAGAAAGGATGGTTTTATAAAAAATTTGATAAGGGAAAACTAAAAAAAAAGTTAAAGGAAACTTCACATGTAATGGAGATTAGCAAGATCATGAAAAACAATGAGAGGATGGCAAGAAAGAACATGTATGCCTCTAACTTGGGCTCCAATTATGCTATTTGAAATGTGAACCCCTAAGAAAGATAATTGGGAACAATAGAGTTGTCTTACAAAGAAGGAATTGAAGGAAAATAGAAAGATGCATAAAACAAATGAGAAAATGTGGTGACAATGGTAAGTATGAAAGGTGAATGAAAGGATTGTTGCAATAGAGGAAATTAGACCAATGTTGTGGTTTCCTAAGAAGATGAGGGTAGATAATACATGTTGATGAGATGGAAAGTTCAAATGAATAAGAGGACAATGTTGGAGAAAAATGAAGTAAAATCTCAACATTATTGCCTACTCTCGAAGATGGAATGACAAATGCATATTTGAGCATGCAAAACACCCTAACGTGTAACCCAAAAATGTAATGTGTGTTGTTCAATCCATGCCAACCTCAAAATAGTTGGCACCTAAGGATATGCTTTCTATGTATACCAAAGCAAGATTTTACAACAATATATTCATCTTACACACAAATTGTTGGAATTGCTTTGGAATAAAAAAAAACCCTATAACACTTCAACAATAGGTGAATTGAACATCCATTTTACTCCATTCTTCAAAAAATTGGGTTAACTTTTTTAAGAAGTTGATTAATTTGAAACAATGGATGAAACCAAATTGTTTTGACCTTACTAAACCATGGTAATGGAAAAGGAAATAAAAACACGTGTTTTAAATTACTTTAATGGGAGAGACATAATGGTTTACTGTAGTTAACAAAAAGATTGTTTCTCAAAAAGATCACAATTTGGATAAATCCCATCACTTTTTAATGTTATTGTGATTTTTCGTTAACAAAAAGATCACTACAGCTGGATTAAATTTCAAAAAAATCGCCCTTGGAAATGCCACTTCATTGTAGGAGTGTGGTGTGAAAAGAGGTAGTCTTGACTCTGGTTAGACCTGTGCTTCTGGGTTCCCTTGTGTCAAGTAAATCAGTGTGACGGCGTTCCATAATGGACTGCATGGATTTGCATGGCTCTTCCTTTGAGATGTGCATCGGAATGGGTATGGCGGCTGGTATTGATGAAGTCGGACGGCAAGACGGCGAATCCCGGGGATCGGATTGGATCGACTGGAAACGTTTTGGAGAAGCTTCGAGAAGAAGCTGGGGACTTCGGAGGGAGGAGAGGATTTTGAGAAGATAGATAGGAGATGGCAAGGAAGATCAAGCAGTTAGTACAGTTGGTGAGGAAATAGATCGGGATTTCAGGAGAAGGTGTTAGCTGGTTGTGATTTTTTTCCGCTGCGATCGATAATCAGTTAGTACCAGGACTATGTTTTGATGATGTTCAAGTACCTAGTTCCATAGTGCTGGTAGATTTTGGTGAGCAACAGAGAGGATGTGGGTGCTTGTGCTGTCGGAGGAAAAATGTACATATCAGACTGGGAATGAGGAAATGTATTGATTTCTGTTTGTTGTTTTGTGTGAGTGGACTCTTTTTGCTGAATGAGTATTGGGTTCATGTTGGGATGCAATTCGATCACGGAGCTCAACAAGCCGAGCTCCTGTGTTGGGTCTCTAGGTTTTCTGTGTGTGTGTGCACTCTCGTGGGTTTGTAGTTCAGACTAGATGTGCTCATACTAGGACAGTGGCGAGAGGAATCCGATTGTCTTCTGGGTTCCTTTCTTTTTTGGTCACAGGAGATTCTCGAGATTCTCGTTGATTCTGGGTTCTGTGGAAGTCTCCGATGAAGTCTCCGATGAAGTTTTCGGTTGTCGTGCCGCATGCAGAGTCCGTGGCGGAGTTGAGGATATTCGTCGTGGAATACCATACTTGGTCGTCACCTGTCATACTTGAAAAAATGAAGCGGTTATTACTGACAATCCCCGAAAACAAGAAATGGGTGGAAGCTCAAGAGAAGCGTCACAAAGCCGAACAGAACGTTAAGGACGTTTCACGCTTGGTTCGTCGTGAAATGTTTCCAGAACTTCACCCTGAAACTGTCGAGTTGGGCTCGGTGGCAAGCTCAGGCTCTGCCCCGAAGGAGATCGTGATTGAGGCTCGTCAGCGGCAACTTCACCGTACATTGATGAAAGAGCTCTTGAAATCCTTTACAACAACAGGGAAGCAGACCATTGCTCTGTATCGTATAAGGACTTGGGAGCAGAAATCGAAAGCCATATTTTTTTACTTTCACAAATCTTTAGGAAACATGGACCAAGAACTAACATGCTCTCTCTTCTCGATCAACATCATGACCTTTCAGAATTGGATCAAGCAGAAAAGGTATTTCGGTAAATGGGTCCACTATGTTGAGGCTTTTAAAGTCTCTGACATCCTGCCTGACGTGCCTGCCACATATCGAAAGGATTACGAAGATGTGGACGCTTCAAGCGAGGTGCAGATCGATTCAAAGTTTCGCAATTCCACTCCAGGTCATCAGTACGTCTCGGCCTTATCTGCCGGTACTCGTCAAAAGAATCGGAATGCGGCCGGGAAATCTGACAACATCACATATCTTCTCCAAACAACCAAGACTGTTGGTTCTGGAAGAAAAGTGAAATACACCCAGCAAGAAGAATTCCTTATCTCGACTGTGGTGATGAAATGGGGGACAGGCAACCCATTGAGCAAGTCGACAGCCTACGATATCCTAATCTCTACGTTTGGTCATGAGCAGGAAGAGAAACGCACTGAATGGGAGGTGAAGATGAAGATCCATTTGGGGCATATATCTCCAAGCCTTTCGCAATGGGTCACCAGAGTTCTTGAGAGACATCGGTTTTTGATTCGGAAGGAATCAATCTCCCAGACAGTTCCTGTCAATTGGTTACAAATTTGTTTGGATGCGTGTGCCTTGATCTGTAGCATCATGCGATCTGCTGGTGTGACCTGTTTGGTCAATGCCGACGAAATGTTTCTTCAATTCTACCCGAAAGAAACCCATTTGATTGCTCCAACGAATGCACAACGAGTCGGCTCCAACCGAGCCGAGGATGCCAAGAAAGGGTGCACTGTGATGGTGGCATGCGAGATGTTCCAATCTCAAATCATTGCCCCTATGATTATCATGACTGGCTAGCCTGACGGGACGCTTTCAAGGCAATTCTCTTCTTGGGATGGGCCTAGCAAAGTCACGTTCCATCCAAAGCATTAAATGGACAAAGACGGGTGCTGCACTTACTTGGAATATTTGGCGTCGTGTTATCCAGGCAAGAAGGTTGGTTTGATTTGGGACGCGGCTTCTAGCCATTTCTCAGATCAAGTCAAAGAGAAAGTTGCTGACCTGAACATCACTTTGCGAGGTATTCCTCCTGGGTGTACTAGTTTGATTCAAGTATGCGATCTGATCACCAATAAACCGATCAAACAAGCCTTCAAGACGCGCTACGTCTCGTGGAAGATTGCCTTTGATCCTGGTCCTGGAGGCAAATACAAGGTCGATCGAAAGGACGTCATTTCTTGGCTCGAACAATCGATCGAAGATGTAAATGCCCGCATGTCGACTCGCTCAGAGGTTGCAAAGGCCTTTGTTACCTACGGGCAGGATTTTCAATGTGCAAATCAGTCTGCACTGGCTGAATACTTGGCGAAACACGAGGAGAACGGTGTATATCAATCATTAATCGACAATCAGCGATCTTTGGACCTGGAATAAAGCTTTTCCCACTTGTTTTAATTTTGAAAATGGTGCGTCAAAAGTTCACAAAATAATCACAATTTCTGGTCAGAATCGGTCACTTTTAATGTTAACTCAATCGCTATTTGAAAATGCCTCAATTAATCTTTTTGTTAACTACGGTAGAACAAAAATTTGTAGAGACCTAACCCATCCCCAGATATTCTAGACGAGAGTAATAACACTAAGAAAGATAATATAGTGAGGCCTATAAGGTTACAAGAAGCAAGATGTATTTTAATCGTGGGGAAAATTACAAGGTATCTAATTAACAATCGTTTTACAATCTTTAGGGTTTTGAGAAACGAGAGAAACTTCAACAATTAGACAAGCACTTATTTAGACCAATCAATAACAATCAATGTGTGACCAAACCATTGCTAGTGGCCAACCAAAAGCAATGATTTTCTTTTACCGGGGTCTTATAAAAACAAATCCCATTTTCAATTTCAACTCTTACACTTCATCCAAAATTTGAGTGACGCTTACTTCATCCAAAATTTGATGTCTAGGCTAGGTCAAGTAGCACACCAGATTGGAAACCCTAAACCCAACTTCCACCACCCATGTAAGAATTCGTGTTGTTAACCACATTTAAGGTGACTTTACACGAACGAGGGTGCAAGGTTGCCATGGACCAATGAATCCAATCAAAGCAATCTTATTGGTTGAAAGCTTTAAATCGGTCCCAAGGCCTTTAGATTAGGGTCCAAGACCAAAAAGTGGCAAAATTGAGGCTAAACCTAAATGGCACCATGTTTTGTAGGGAAAATCAATTAATTGGTTCCGACCAAAAAAAAAACAGTGCTGAAAGGAGAGCTCCTGATTTGGACCAAGGTACTCTAGTCCAACGCAAGGATTCAAATCAGTCCAAATTGGTTCCTAGGAAATTGGACAATATGATACACAATTTAAGTGAAAGAAAGAAAATTCATTCCCAACTAAATGAATCCACAAGGAAGCAAAATTTTTAAAGGCTTTTTTTACCATGAAATTTAGGGTTTATGTAAATGATGATTATCCACATTTTTGCAAAACCAAGGAATTAAAGCCATATTCACAAGAAATAACTTAGCTAGTAGTATGGTTAAGGCTTAAGACTCAAGAATCTATAAAAATATGAAAGTACTTTTCCATAAGTATATATGTCAATAAGTAGGTGGCAACGTATTTGAAACTTTGTTCAATTAAATGTTTCTCCCAATACACCCAAACAACATTTTCTCCAATAAATTCAAGCTGCAATATGAGTACAATACCAAATGTAAGCTTTGCAAAGGTTCAATTGTTTGGCAAGATACAAAAATTCATGACCAAGTATCCATGACTTGTCACACAAATTTTATAACATATATATTTTGGATGAAATGATTTTTGGGTATGCAATTAAAAAACATGTTTCACAACAATTTTTTTGACACTAATTTTAAGGTGCCCAAGAATCCAAACATATTTTTTTGCAAATTATTGGCATGTGAAAAATTTAATAATTTTTATGATTATCTCATGCAAGAAAAATATCTATTATCTTTCCTTCTTAATGTTTATGCATTTCAACAAATGTTGTATACTTTAATTTCAAAGCTTGATTTACATTTTTTTTAATGAGGCAAAAAAGGCCCTTCATTTGCATAAATCAAAACATGTTTCAATGGAGCAACATTTGTGTTGTGGTCAAAAATCTTCATTAGATTTAGAAATGAGTTGCAAAAGTACATTTTGGCTACAACATTATTAACACCTGGTATATGCAACCTTCCAATTTCAATAATCAAAAATAGGAATGATGGACCTTTTGGAATTTTGTGTAAGAAAATTTATAATAGCATATGATTATTAAAATGTCATTTGCAATCTCTAAAATTCATTAGAAATACATGTAAAATTGGGGGTTTTTTTATAAAAAATTAAATTTTCACATTAGATTATAAACATTTTTTGTTTATAAATTGTTTTCAAATGAATTGATTTTTGAATGAATACATTCCTTATGTCTGAGTGGAACTAACCATACTAGAATACATAGGGTACCAAAAATCAAGTTTTGCTCAAATCCAAGTCCCAAGGAAAAAGGAAGCATCATTTGTAATAAGGCCTCATTAAAACCCACCACCACACACTCCTTGAGCGACCCAACAAAACGAGTCGATTGGAGTTTCGGAGGGTTGGAAAACTAAATGGCTAAGTAAATTATGTTCAACTGTTGTTGGTACCTATATACCGTAGTACCTTGGCCACTTCAACACATATCCATTGAATAAAGAATTTATTTATTTATTTTTGAAACACTAATTTCAACAAATGAAAATATTCCTAAATATTCACTATTTTTTTCCTTCACAATATATATTCTGATTTGGAAAAATAATAATTTTTGAAAGTTTCAACATTTTCTGAAAATAACATATAACTAGTGTGAACCCGGTGCATAATGCACCCCGTCGATCCCCTCGCCCGGTTCTTTGTATTTCCCACTCCGGTTCATTTACCTCCTGCCTTGGTGCTCACTCAGGAAGTGACCTTCCAAAACTAATTTTTTCACATCAAGTTCAGTTATTTACTTTTTTTTCCAACCCCACACATCAAAACCGAAACTGGGACTGCAAATAGGTGGAGACAGGGCAAACCACCTCGACCAATCATTACGATGGGCCAATCAGAAAGAGTGATCAGTAGTCATGTCCAATTTATTACACTCTTTTTTTTGCAGTTGCACATCATCATTGCTGCACATGGTTTTTCTTTTTTCAGTGTCTGGGGGTCTACAAGTTGGTTACACATGGTAGGTAGGTAGGTAGAGGAGGCATTGTTGCCAACCAGTGCGATTTTTTCAGAGGTAGTAGAGTCAGCATTTTGAAATTATTTTGAGCTATTTTTTGCACCCTTGCACCATACAATTGAAGACCCCAAAAAAAAAACAAAGGGTAATATTAAATGAAAATATTAAAAATTGGGATGAATGGTACATAGGTTACATGGATTTTCCCACTAAAAAAAAAATTAGCAATCCATTCTCCAAAGCTACAACTCATGCTCAAAAACATAATACTACAAATATCCCACTTAATAGCTAATCCCAAAAACATCAATTTTCAAACAATTTTAAACATCCATTACATATTTCTACTTCTTATCTTGCCAATCTTTTATCACATCTCCAAATGGAAAAGTTTCCATGGAGTAGTGATCTTGAGCAAACATCATTTCAAGCTACTCATTTTTGCCTTTGTTTTTTTCTTTTTAAGGAATTGCGAAACCTGGTTTTGGTTTTGTTTTAATGGCAATTTCGGTCCCAATTCCTAAACCTCATTTGAAATTGGGTTCATTCCAGGACTAGTTCCATAACCTCCGGTTTTATGTAACTTCCCGATTTTGGTTCCACTATGCAAACTTGGAAATACCCATGTTTTTATTTGATGAATTTTTTATACAAATGATTAAAATTTTGAATTTTATAAAGTTGAACCATTTTGTTATTAGCAAACTTTAAACTACATTACATATTACAAGATCCAAAACTTAAAAAGTCATGAGACAAAAAATAAATTAAATTAAATTAAATTTTTTATTACAAAGGTTTGAAAATGTCAAAACCTATTTGTAAATTATCTTACTTGTAAACTTTGATCTATTCTAAATATTTTTAAAGGATTGCACACTTGCAAGCCTAGAAGTGATTTTGAAGTGGAGGACAAAACATATGGAATAAAAATGGAAGTTGCAACTAAAGTTTTTATCTCATATCTTTTGTCATCCTTTCTAATTTTTAAAATTATATAACTATGTATATAAATCACTAACTAACAATTTAATATACTAAATAATTATTCATTCATACTTATGTAATAAATTAACTCATTCAATTAGTTATAAATTATCAATCCATAAATCATATATACAAAAACATATGCCTGAAATAATAACTAATCAACCAAATTATTATTTCTAAATTTTTGTTAATAGTTTTTTTGATTTAACCAATTAATAAATAGTATATAAATAATAAGTAACGAACTAACTATTAATAAGCTAAATAGTCAATCAATTAATCAATTCATAATTCAAATATACAGAAATAAATGACTGAAAATTTGAATAATTAACCCAATTATTACTTATGAATTTTTGTTAATAGGTTTCTAATTTTAAAATAATTTTTAATATATTAAATAATTAATATTTACTATCTAAATTAATTAATTAACTATTCATAAGCTAAATTATTATTTTAATGCTTATATAACAATCACTAATTAACATCTGATTAATATATAATTAAACAACAATCTTATTAGGTATAAATTTTCTTTAATATTTTTGAATAATCAAATAAATAACGAAATGATTAAATAACCAGTAGTTGAAATTTAAATAATAACCAACTAACATAATAGTTTTACATTTTTAATCAATAGTTCAGAAATTAAAATGGAAGATTAAAATAATAAATAAATAATTTGTTCCATTGATTATAAGTTCTTGACTAATAACAATATTATTATTAACTAATTGATAAGTATTAATTAACCAACAACTAACTAATGAGTTAATTATAAAATATTGATGAATAATACATAAATATATTAAACAATAACTGCAATGTTACTACATTAACCATTGTGAATAAAATAATAATTAGGATTTTATTTATTTATTAAAAATTCATTAAAATAAAAGAAACTGATATATTGAATAAATTTGAAATATTAATCATAAATAGTAAACATGAACTATTAATTATCAATTAATGAAATATAATTCTAACTAATTAATAAGTAGATAATTTATGTTAGGTAGGTAGGTAACCTAGATTTGATAAGTAGGTAAACATATAATTAGATGGGTTGATAGGTTCCTACCCAACACTCTAGGTATTTAACCAACGTTGATAATGATATTAACATTTTCAAGAGGAAGCTTTTAGTAAGACATGTTGAGCAAACATATGCAAAAAGGTGATGGTGGTTTGTCTACACTCACGACTAAATGAATTGAAAATGGAAGGAATAACTCCTCCCCTCCCATGTCCAAAGTGCAACAAACTTTAACCTAAATGGTTAAGATTTTTACAATTTTGATAATTGAGATTTTATTTTATTCGGGGGGTTTCATAGGGCAACTTCCCAAGTGGCACATTGGTAAAATTGTGAGAAAAAATAAAACATTGTTTTTGCACCTTTTCTTGGCCACCACACTATGGAATTATGTTGAGCCAACCCCATTTTCGTAAGTCAAACATGAATATACAATTAATTCATACTTTTGCCATTATGTAATTATACACCAATAATTTAATAAAATTTATTTGAAACACCTTGGTTGATATCAATTTCTAATTTTTCATTAATTTAAAACATTCACTTTATTTTTGTGGAATCTTTGAAAAACATTTTACCCATTTACATCTTTAATGGGAAAACATTTTATGATTTACAAAGATTGTAATCATCCACATTATCATAACATAATACACTATTGAACATTTATTTATTATTTAATAAGAAAATCATTACTTTAAAACAAAGTTAAAAATTCATAAAGAGAAATTTCATTATGGTTATCTTTTTGTATGTGCAAAATTTCATGGACAAATTTTTTTTTAAACTAATATTTTTCAATCCTTTTGTTAAATTATAATCTTTGTAACAAGGTCTTGCAACTTTTAAATGTACTCTAATCAACCATTGAATTATTAAAATGTGCATTAATGTCATAACATAATGAAAGTTTATGACGTGATCCACCTTTAATTCCACATTTCTACCACAAAGCCTTTTTTTAAAATACTAGAAAGCCACTTCAAAAATGTGTTGTAATGAAAATTACAACATTGTGATTCCTATTTGTTTACACCATACCATGGAAACTTTTTTTTTAAGAGGACAATTCCTAATTTTTTTTAAAGAATCTATATTCTCCTTCACAAAGAAAAATCTTTGAGCTTTTTGAAAAATCAATGTTTTTGAAATAATATAATTAATATTGAAGTGGCCAAGGAATTACAATATTACAAAATATGGTAGATACGTTGCTTGTGAGGAATTTGGGTGAACTTAGCAAAGCAAGCCAAATTTTATGAATGGTGAGCGAAATGGGCACAATGGCATACACCTAGCATATTCCATATAATGTAATGGTTTTCATGAATTGTGCATAAATGGGCACACTAGCATACACCTAGCATATTCCATATAATGTAATGGTTTTTATGAATTGTGCATAAATGGGCACACTGGCATACACCTAGCATATTCCATATAATGTAATGGTTTTTATGAATTGTGCATAAATGGGCATGTGGGTTTATAAGATGAACATGTCAATTATGCACAATGGGCATGTGGATTTTGAACAACGATTAGGTCAAGTCAACCAAAGAAGATTTGTTCATTATGCCTTGTAAGGGATAAAAATGAGGGAAATAAAGGCCATATGAAAACTATGATGTTGAAAGAAAAACCAAAGAAGGAAATAAACATATAAAGGAATAAAAACAACAAAAGTAATTAAACATGCAAAATTTATGCAGTTTCAATGGTGTCTTTCAAAAATTTCTATGTGTCTTTGATTGTTTGTATTGTGAGAGGGTTTATTCAAGTGTGTCTCTATGTAATATTCAATACAATGTAGTACCTTGGCACCTTTGACAATTATGTTATTTGTAGATGTGTTGATTTTTTTTTAATTCAAAATATAAAATTGGGTGACAGAAAATAAAAAATCTTTTGGAATGTTCATGAATATTTCATTTTTCAACATGGAATGTTCAGAATTATTTAGTTATTTGACAAACCTATGTTGAAATTGCCTTTGTATTATGTTATAATTAAATGAATGGATTACAACATCAACATTCGTGAAGTTGAATCAACTTGCAAAACTTTTCAATTGCATGTTTTTGCTTGACAATTGAACAATGTGTTGAAAATTTGTTGCTTGCTCCAAAAGTTATGTTTTTTTTAAAGACATAATGTTGTTAGACTTCAAGAAGCTTTGGCTAGACTTGCAAACTTCATACACCTGAGAGAATTAGACCTTGAATTTTTATTTTGATGTTAATTCTCAACATAACATCTAGTTTTACTCAATAATTTGATTATCCATTAGTTTCACTTGACATAAGAGATCATTGCATACTAATTATCTAAGTATCACAAGTGACTTTCAAAGTTTGTGAATCTAAGAGGTTGCATCATTGTAAACACACACTTGTTTTGGATGTGATATTCTTTTATTCTAGCACAAGCTCTAGATTGAGTTTCATTATGGGTATGCAAAAAAAAGTTTGAGGGCTAGGTGAAATTGATTAAGTTTTTTTTTTGCATCATTAAAATGGAGGATTTAGGTGGGTAATGCTTTCAATCCATGGCATGGTGTTATTTGTCAGCTATGGGATGCAAGAAACATTATAATTAGTGATTTGGCTTTTTTTAGAAGTATGGTGCTATATGAATTACATATATAATTGTTTAACATCTTGAAAAGTTGTTGTTAATTCATATTTTAAATGTCTTTTGAATGGAACTCATGATGTAATTTTAAAACATGTTCAATATATTAGGGTTTAGGGTAATCATTTCACTTGAACTTGACAAAACCTCGCTTGTGTGAGCTATACATATGGTTTATATCGATGATCAAGTTGACAACGAAAGCATACATAATGCAAGCACAATACAATTTTTAAATAAACATTTATTGGGGTTTTTGTGCTTTTCATATGTGTCCATTAAATATATTTACTCATTTTTTATCCAACTTAATATGTATTAACTATGGCTATTCAAAAGACCCAAGTAATCGGTGGGTGGCCTTGAGATAATTCTAACCAATGGCAATCTTTTGACAAAAATAAAACACTTGGTTCCAAATGATTAAACATCATTAGAAAACCATGTAGACTATTTGTTAGACCTCACAATTCTGTTTTACATGCTAATTGCATGTATTTGAAAAGAAACAAATAAAGCTTAAGGTGGAAGGTGGAATCATGACAATTGTGTCTTATGTATAATGTTGTTCTCAAAATAATTGAAGAGCAAAAGTTCATTAATAGTTCAAAATATATTATGTGATATGAAGCAATAAGAGCAAACAATTCCTTTGCATTGTTTTAAGTTTTCTTTTTCCTCACAAAATCCCACATGATCCTTCATAGCCATGTTGTAACATTCCATGAGCTAAACTATGCAAGAAGTAAAACCTCTTCAATGATCCATGTGTAAAGATGATCCTTTAGTGTTTGTATAATAACTTATAAACATCAAATATTCATATAAATAAATGGATAGACATGTATTGCCATTTATAATGTGCTTAGATATGCATGTAATATACATTGAATATTACAAATATTAAAATAATTTTGCCATACTTTTTTGAACCTTCTAACACCTTGGATGAATTTCATAAGACCACTACCTATATCACAATTCAATAATATTTGTATTTAAAGCACTATTTAATTTATGAACCTCGACTTAGTGATTTTTTTGGTTGCAAATTTTCACCATTTTGTGAAAAAGGTCCCAACGACATGGTCAAAGTTTTTATTGAAAAAAACACAAATTTTTTGCTATATTTCTAAGCGGAAAAGTATGAAATTGCAAACAAATGGTAGATTTTGAAATATTTTAAACTTTCTTCCTAAAAAGTTGCTAGGTTTAGATAGTAGGTTTTAGTAAATCAACAAAATATAACAAGATTATTTTTTCAAAAGAATCTATTTGTCTTATAACTAAATATAATTAAATCTTCTTGTGATTGATCACACTTTGGGTGCAACATAAAAAATATTGAAAAGAAAACATTGTTTCAACTTAATCAAAAGTTCAATCTTTAATATCTTTTTCATTTCTTGCTAAAATTTTATTATGTTAATCATTAATATGTACTTTCAAAATGGCAACCATGATTTATTGGTTAAGATATCTCCATTGGGAGATATTCTTATGTGGATTTTCAAACAATAATTCTCCCAATGGTTGCAATAAAAATAAGGCAAATCACTAATCAACTTGAGTATGATATTCTTCATTTGTGGTTGTAACTTGGGAAGTTCTTGAAATTTAATATGAGATTACCACGACTGTTAGATTATGAAGTCAAAACATTCAATTCATGGCCTAAGGGACTTAAATATAATTACATTGAAACTTGTTGTTACAAATCATGCACATAAATCATTCATTGAAATGTTTGATTCATTATGAAAAACTATGTGACTTATTAATTTTATTCTTAATAATTTCAAAAAAATTATTCAGTTGGAAACATAATATTATAATACCTTGGCAATTCCGATACTAATTATCTTATTTGTCGACTATTGAATTTTTTTTAAGAACAAATTTTTTTGAAGGAAAATATATAATATTTATAAAATCCACATGGATGATACCTCAATTATGGAATTCAACCAAAATAATAATTTATTTTGAACCAATTCCTATTTTGTGAAATGATTTGATCACAATCATTAAACATTCCAACTCCCATTGTATAACTTAGGGATCAACTTATTAAAAATTATTACTTGCATGCCATTTCCATGGTAGAGTCTTGCAAGTTCAACATGAATAAATAATGTTTGTGGTTTCAATTGTTTAGTTATGGTACTTTTGATTTATCTTATGCCTTTTGTAAACCTTAACAAAATCCAAATAATTTTTTGATGAATTTCAATAATTAATTATCAAAATTCTCCCCAATCCCTAACAAGATAGTGATAAATTCACAACCATCAACTAAATGGGACAAACTCTTCCCTCTTATATTTGTATTGTTTTTTAAATCCTCTAGCTTTCTAATAGGTTAATAAATGATCAATTCTTTTAATTTAACATATAATTTTGGCGTTAATGTTGCAGTCAACAAGTAATTCATCATGTAATGATTAAACTATTTATTGTAAGTTCAAAGTTCAAATTATAAATGTCCTTTGTTGGATTTAGCATTTTTCATCTAGATGCATGAACCTTTATTGAACATGCATATCCATCAAATGCACACACAATGTTTTGCATGTCACTCACACATTAGGTCAAGTTTAAATCAAAATCTTATTCCCAAATCCTACACCAATGCATGACTTATAGACATAGCCAATAAATAAATTGAAAATTTGAAATAGAATAACAATGTCATAAATCATAACATGGGCATGTGAAATAATGTGGTGCAATATAATGAAAATGAATATTACTATGCATACCCTGATTACATTAATAAGAAAAATCCCCATTGCATAAGAGGGAAAAAAAAATTGCATTTTAATTGCAACTGACAAGATTCAAGTTTGTAAAGAGATTTTTGCCTTAATCCAAACCCCAATAATCAAGAATAGACCAAAGAAAAGTCTATTGGTTTCATATTCAATCTACATAATAGTTTTGGGTGAACTTGAGTGGTACGTGGGATCTTGATGACAAAACAATGACTAATGTTAGTAATTTGACAAGCAAAATATATTGTGCTTTCTTTATCTACTTATTTCCAAGGTGGGTTCAATAGAATAATCAAGACATGATTAAACATTATAATTCATTTTTCCCAATATGAAAATTTCTCTCATTTCCTCTTTCAATTTATAACCATATAATTTTGTTTATATAGACATGGCAATTTTGTGGCCATTTCTTGTTTGTGACTTATTGTTTTCATAGTTCATCACACAACAAAAATAAGCTTTGCAAATTCATCATGTTTAACTTGCTGATGGCCAAAACACACACAATAAGCTTATAAAACATGTTTGCTAACAAATAGGTATTTTTGAGAACTAGCTTGGTTTGCTTGGTTTGAAACCAAACATGTTATTGGGACTCTTTCCTTCAACTATTTTTGATAGTTGATATCCTTTCATTGGTACTTATCCTAATCTATTTTCATAAGCTATTTTTTTCATTAATCAAATTCCTTTTCATTCATGCCTTTTTAGGTTCTCCTTCATTATACTTAATTTATTTTTGATAATATACATTAAAAAAAGTTCAAGGTAATGAAGATGAGTTGGATATCAAACTTTCATTACAATTGTTCATTATGAAAGAGGTTGACCCTTATATTTTCATAGCCCCAAGATGGTCACTAACTAGAACTTCATGCTAATTTTTATTTATTATTTAATTTGGTTTATAATAAGAATTGCATCATGTTGTTTTTATAAGTCATTTGTGATGTGGATGGCTTGAAATTGACCACCTATATATTTACATAGAGTTTATTTGATTGATGAACAACATAACATCAATTTCAATCTTATAATTTAAAATTCAAAACTATTATGAAAAAACTTGATTGAATCCAACATTTAGCTTTGACAAATCTCATGACACAACAATCAAATGCACATAAGCATTGGGTGTGGTTGCACATATCTACAATTGATGCAACCTTATGAAATTACAACTTTTTTGGACATATTTTCTTAGTCTCTAGTCCAATGTGGTGTATTTTTAAGGAACTCAATACAATTACTAAACTACACAAAACTTCAAGATAATGATATAAAAAATTATGAATGGTAAAATTTGGATTTTTAAGTGTTTTATAATTTAGTTTAACCCATTAGTTTCAAAGTTAGAAAAAGATCGATTAACCTTATAATGGCATATAATATGATAATTTCAATATTTTAAAAGAAAACTTGGAAAGGTGAAGGCCTAACGTATGGTTGGCTTTCCTAGTCCTTAATCACAAGTCAAAAGGAGACAATTTCAAATGGGGGACATACTTGAAAAAAACCAACCATTCGAAAAATTTGCGTAAACTTAATTTGGTCAATATACAATGAAGGGATGATTAAACAATGTTTAAACTATTCCATCTATAACACACAAAAAACAACAACATAAACATTTTTTAATTAAAAAAAAACCAATGAAAAGACAAAAGATGACAAAATTGGCATTTTTTTTGGTAACACATTGAAGCAAACATCAACTTAATAATTTGTTGCAAAAAGTTTTTGGAACACTTACATTAAAATGTTTCCAAGGCATGAAATTCAAAATGCATTATGTTAAAAAATAAAAATCAAGAATTACATTTTCCAATACTAGATGGATAACATAAATGGAGATTCCTTCTATCATGAGTTGTTCAAAAGTGGATACAACAAAAGAATTTGAACTCGTGACACTTTAAGAACTATGGTGCAAAGAAAAAGCTTAAGCAAAGGGAAGAGGATGGAATTGCATGTCATAAGTTGTAGAATGCATGGATGGTCATTAGATTGATCGTTGACCAATAGATTAGTGGGCCTCACCTTCACCCTTTTTTTCCTCCCTCTTCCACATTTCTGTTTACTTGGTAGTTGTACCATTATAGACTTTGAAAGATTTGGCCATCCACGAATGTCAATATCAAGTGACATACAATCCAAATTCGCATGGACTTTTGCAACCTTGTAAGTAAACATTGAAATTAATAACACACTTTTATGTTTGCATGCCAAGCAACTTGCAAGTGAACCACTTCTTTTAGTCTTTTGGGGAAGGTGGGGCCAAAACATGTCGCCACTAGTACGAAACACCGATTTTGTTGCCATAAAGTTTTAAACTATGTGAATTGGCATTGTTATGGACCTTGTTCCCAAATCCTTTGAAGTTGTGATCAACCCCATATACTACACTTTTCTTTTTGTTGCACAATTTTGGGAGTTGTGGTGTTCAACATCCTACCATCCAATGGAATTGCAACTTCCTTGCAAGATGTAATCAAAATTGTACATCACACTTTTTTTAAGGGTTGTTGCACAACTTTGGGAGTTGTTGTAATCAAGAGAGTGCAATGGAACCACACGTTTCCATAAGATGTGAATCTGATACAATAGATAGGTCTACGGGAATGTTTTCAAAGTCTAATGTTTCCATCAATAAGACTAATTAGACTCAACCTCTATGTTCTCCCAATTAGGTTTAAGAAAAGTCCGATGATAAAAAAACTCACATCACATTTCAATTCGACTAGACAATTGCTAAACAATATCAAGGTCTTCAATTCCTTACAAATCTATGTCACTATCCGAAGCTCTTAGTAATATCACTTAGTTGATGGTGAAATGGCCCCTTTGGCATATCACCTAATGTGCATGAGCATTTGCACAACATGGCCATTTGAGCTTGACAACAACATCACACACTTTTTTTTTTGTTTTTGTTGCACAATTTTGGCCCACACATTGCATTGAAGATTTGAATATTAGTTTGCCAACAAATTATAGAAAGTATTCTACACATGGATTATGTTGTTTCTTTGATTGTATAATATTTTGGAAAAAAGATTCCTAACCCAAAAAGAAAAAGGAATGACAATCAAAGAAAGACACAAGAAGAAGCCTTTGGAAGTCCCACATGACAATTGTTACCCCCCTAGCTTCATTTTTGTGGTAGCCAAGCTTGTAAAAACAACATGGGCATTGCTTCTAAAGTGTTTACAAACCAAAAGGTGGGCTGAAAAGCTGCTAAATTTTATTTTAAAGTCTTTGTAGATGCGGTAGCATGGTATAAAGTGAAAGATGCTACACCATTACCTTTCAATCACTCATGCAGCAATTGGCTACCATTGGTGCTCGAGAATCATCAAATCCAATTCGCCCATCTTACTTCCAAAAATCAGATCCTCTAGTGTGTGTTGTGCCTTTTCCCGGTATCAAACAGCCATGTGGAGAGAGAGAGAGAGAGAGAGAGAGAGAGAGCAAAACCTGCAAGAATGAAGGAGCCACCACAAGAGAGAAAAACAAAAATCCCCTTCCCTTCTGCACTTTGGAATAAAGTGGAATAAAGTGGAAGAAAGTGCACTCATACTGGGGATGATAAAACGAAGATGAAAACTATAAAAACAAAGCAAAGAAGAAGAAGAAGAAGAATGTTGTTTAAGAGGGAGGGGAACCATTTTTCCTTTAAAAAATGATTATCATAACTTGGGTCACTTTGTTGAACAAAAAGAAAAACATATATGAGATGACCCTATATAACAGAGAGACAAGCAGCCAAGGGGAAAAAAAAAGGGAAGAGAGAGAAAGAGAAAGACCCTTGAAGAGACAATCAAAGGAAGAACTAAATCCAAGTCATTCTACCTACTACAAGTAGGAAAATTGAAAGTAGATAAGGAGGGGGAATGATGTAGGTAGCAAAAATCAGAAGTAGTTAGGGGAAGATCTGTCTACAACATTCAAAGGAAGGAGGAGAAGGAAGAAGAAATGATACAATGCAACTAGCATTCCACACACATGTATGTATGCATGTATGTTGTAGCTGGCCAGAGCTTGGTGTATAAGTACCGATACATCACGACTCAGGTAGCTGAGGTATTCATTCAAATGAAATGACTATCTTTCCTAAGTGCAGAGAACTTCCCATTCTCAGGCTCATGATTGCCATCAACCCAAAAACAAAGAATTGAGACACATGACAACCCAACAATAAGGTTATACAGAGATTTCAGATCTACAAATACCCAAATGAGTCTCAGTGGCCAACATGAGTTCTGCAGATAAAACTTACAAGAATGAAGGAAGGACAGCTCCCATTTGTTTTTGGTAGTAGTGCACAGTTTGTTCAGCAATTTGCTCCCCACACCCATTGAAAGAAGTTGAGACCCAATAATCCACACCATAGGTGTGCTTGATGAAAACCAACCTCTGCTCCTGTTACTTACTTGGTCATCAAGACTCAACTTAGTAGTCTGGAGGTACACATCACTGTTGCATTACAAAATGCCACCAGAATCATCATCATCATCAAGAAGCAGCCATGTATATCAGCAATCTTTGCTGATCAGCAAATGCATTTACAATACCAAAAATTGATCAACAAAAATACCCAAGGCCCTGGGCATGTCGTAGATTGATCTGAAAGTAGCAAATTTATATGACAAATGGTGTTGACAACCCTCTCTGTGTGAAGAAGACATGAAGAGAAATGCAAGAAAAGAAAAGAATTTTTTTTTTGGGGCTTCAAAACTAAATTTCCATTCAATGCTGCAACTCCCTCTTTTTCCTGCACTCCACAAGCAAGCAAGCAATCAAATCCATCTATATCTAAAGGAAGAGAGAGAGAGAGAGAGAGAGAGAGAGAGAGATAGAGAGCATGCGCGAATGATTACGGATCCAGCAAACAACAAAATCCCATTTACAACTCCCTTTTCCCCCCCTGCACATTCCACAGAAGAGCAAATCCCCATATCCAGAAGAGAATGGCAGGAGCAACATACATGCATGCACACCAAAAAAAGAAAATGGGAGACCAAACAGAAAAAAATCTTGAAAGAAACACAAAATGTGTTGTGGTGTTTTCCATCAAAAGATCCAAAACATACCGACTGCTACCAAGAACAATAGAGACATACTAGAGATAACAAAATTCAAGGTTAGGATATGGCATTAGGGTTTGGCTGAAGAAGAAGAAGAAGAAGAAGAAGAAGAAGAGAGGAGCGCAAAAATCACCGCAGCTACGAGCAACAGAAGCAACGGAAGTGCTTCACAGAGATCACAGTTTTCTCCATCAATCCAACAAGATGTTGTTGTTGTTGTTCTTCTTCTTCTTCTTCTTTGCGTCCATTGCAAATTTCCGGTTGATCTGCTGCCAGTTTCACATGGATGTTTGTTCTTTGACGGACTGGAGAGACGGACCGAGCGACCGAGCGAACGAGCGACCGACGACCACAGCGGCCGCGTAACGTGGTCTTGCGAAAGAAGGCAGGAGAAGCCAGGCGGTGGACCTCAATCCGTTTCCTGGATGTCCGTGACTGAAGGGAAAGCTCATGGGAAATTCTAGGGTTTAAGGGATTTTTTTTATCTGCTGCGACGCGGCAACTGTTGCGCGACGCGCATGGCGACAACAAGTTTAGCACAAAGTTCCATTTTCTCGTCTCCTTCCCCTCCACCGTTTGAACGCGGTTGCGGATTTCCCGTGGGCCCATGCTGCTACTCCTTTCTCCTCCTCCACTTTGCAACTGGATTCTTTTTTCTTTTCTTTTCTTTTGTGGGTGTGGAGAAGGCGAAAAACGCGACTTTCGCGCCTATGTGCCTGCTTGCATTCAGCAAGTGTTTTGTTTGTTTGTTTGTTGTGGCGTTCAATTCCCAGAAAGTGTGTCAAGCAATTTGTGGAAGGAAGATTTGTGCAATAATCAAACCAAATCAATCTTCTTCTTCTTCTTCTTCTTCTTACTTTTCCTTCTGCACACGCTCCCACTGTTTGTTCTACAACTCTTGTTTCTTGTAGCAGCAATTCAGGGAGGAGCTCCTTCTTCTTGGAGCATGCATGCCATGCATTCCAGACATGGATCTTGGAAGGCGACTTGCAGATTTCTCTGCAACTTCGTCGGGGATATGTGATGGAAGTTCTGACAGTGTAGCTGGCTGCTGAATCCTGATCTTCTTCCTCCAGACAGCCATTGTGCATTGAACCTCTTTCTTCTTTCTATTCGTAGCTGGGAGCGATGTCCTATACAACAAAGATCACATGCTCTTCTGGGGTGTGAAGCTCACAATTGCCAAGGAGGTCCTGTAGAAAGATCACATGCTCTTCTGTGTGTGAAGCTCATAATTGCCAAGAAACAGTAGCAAAAAAAGGAAGGGGAAGGTGTGGGTATCTGTCTGTAGCTTCTTTCCTTCTGAGCTCAAGAGAGAGACCTCCTTTGTTTTGGCAGCATGGGCCAAAGAGGTCACTTGCAGAATCTTTGATGCAATTGGGAGAAAGCAGCGGCAGCAACAGGAGCAGAGTAGTCTTTTAGTCCTCAATTGTTATTCCCAGTTTACCATTCGATTGGCAGAGCATCAAGATGCTCGAGGAGGTCAAAACCCCTCTTGTTTGACACCGCAGACCTTGTGTACAGGATTGATCAGGAGCACCATCCAGAGAGGTAACCTGTAAAAGCCTTTCAGTTCTCATTGCTTTTGAAGCTTGCGGAACACACTAATCAACCGATCATCTCAGACATGTGATCTTGACATGTTTGTTACCACAACATGCTAAGGGAAAGTCATGTGATCCTCTTTTGCAGAGTCCCATAGAAAGGACACAGCCAAGGGAATTCATTGCTGGAGACATTTCAAGAGCAAGGTTATTGATTGATTGAGAAAGGCAATTCTTTCAGCATCTTGAAGAGGCTGTGAGTGGTGGCAGAGAAAAAACTCGGATTGAGCAAGCAACCATGGTGATGAAGGCGATGCAATGGCCACATCGGCCATCAGTTTCAAAGAAGTTTCAAGTCAATCTTGCCTTGAATAGGCTTGAGGGTGTGTCCATTGTGCGGGGCAGTAGTGAGCTCAATGAGACAAAGTTGCATGTTGATGTGAAATGGAAGGGTCCAAAGGGAGCATTGGGTTCACGGTTTCGGAGCATGAAAAGGGGGAAGACAACTGCTGTATCTGTAGGGTCAGGTGGTAAAGTTGTATGGGATGAGGAGTTTGAAAGCATCTGTGTACTTACCACTGGAAAAACTGGCATGTTTCAGCCATGGCATGTCTACCTTGTCCTTTGCAAGGTAAAACTGCAAATCTACCTTTGGGCACACCTTTCCACCTTGGACCAGGTGTTTTTCTTCTGTTTCCCAGTCATTTCAAGTTTGTTCAAGAGATTCATTTTATCATCGATCAGCTTGAGGTTGCATCATTTTTTAGGATTTCGTAAATCAAAGACAAGATTCATAGCCAGTCAGAGAACCCACAAGTTCCATCCCATATCAGACAAGCCTCTTGTTCAAAATGTCTAAACATTTATACTTTGTTAGCAGCAGTTCTCAGCCAGAAGATGCTCTCAGCATGACTCACATGCCCGATGATGATTCTTAATAATTTCAGATGTTGCTGTATTCAGAGTCGTCAACAGTCACTTTGTGTTATCTTTACTCTTCCATCATCTTTTTTTTTTCTGTTTGTCTTTTTCTTCTTTGTGACCACTTCTCTTCACTGGGTTTTGTGTTCAACCCAGTGTCATGGCTGAATTGTTTTCCATCATTTCCAGATTTTCAAGTGTTGTGGTCACTGCTTCTAATTCTTTTGTTATGTTGATGGTTGTAGGCTGTGCAAGATCATGCAAAGAGCAAGCTGTCAGTAGCAGGCACAGCAGTTCTTGATGTTGGATTACTTGCTCCTATTGGAGGCAATAACAAACAGTCTGTGAGCATACCTCTAAGGTGCAACATGGGAGGCTCTGAGTTGGAAGCTACTTTCTGGGTGAGTTTTTGCCTCTGCTGTTCCCCTTTATGTTTCTCTGGTTATGAGCATTCTTGTTTTGATACTCTGTCCACATGCAATCTGTGTAGTTAGGAGTTGTGGAAAGGTAGTGATCCTTGCTATTGCATATAGCTGTTGATCTTGTTGAACACTTTTGACAGTGTAAATTTGTGTTGTCTCAGGTCACATTGAGTTTTGTGGAACTCCGCACAATGCACCAGGCAGGTTTTGAGAGTGTGCACAGGTTCATGGCACCAGCAATGGCATGCATTGGAGACCCGCAGGCATGGGAGGCTGAGGATCATGCAGAAAGAATTACCCATGTGGTGGCAGGAAAGAAAGAAAAAACTTCTAAGGAGCTCTCAAGAGAACAGGTTCTGGGTTGGGGAGGGAGGAAAAGTCCACAAGTTGAGGATAGTGATGTTACAGATGATGGGAAGTTTTCTCCCAGAAGCGATGAGAGTTTGCAGGATGCTTCGGATCTGTTTGACTCAGATTTTGCTTTTGACTTTGATGTGGAAGATTATGAAGATGAAGTCGAAGATGACCATTGTGAGAGGTCCTTAAGCTATGGAACATTGGTAGGGGTGAACCTTGTTGTGGAAGGAGCTCTTCCCCATGACAGAGATGAAGAGGAAAATGAGACAGACAGGAATTTGACAATCCACAGCCGGTCCAAATCAACAAGCCCCCCACAAGTTGCTACTTCTTCAGAGGAGGTCTCAATGTCTGAATCTGGAGAGCTGGTACCACAGGGATCTCTGCTTAGAATGTTATCCTGGAGAAAAAGAAAGCTCAACTTCAGGTCTATTCGAACCCGTGGAGAGCCTTTGTTGAACAAAGCATATGGAGAAGAAGGTGGTGATGAAATAGACTGGGATCGTCGTCAGTCTTCTCCATCATACCAACCAGAGCTTACGGTGTGTTCATTGTTCTTAACATTATTTGCTTCACTATTTATATGATTTGGCCACTCTGTTGTCTCCCATGCCCCATGACAATAGTCCTGGCTACTAGAAGACAAAGAGTTTCTTGGCTTCACCTAAGCAATGCTTAATTTTTGTCCCCAGTTATATGCTGAAAGCTTCAAGAGTTGAAGGATCCTAGGCCATTGCTTTCAGTTGTGTGGAAAACTATGTTTTGACAATGTTCTGTGTTCTGCAGCGCCAGAAAAGTGAGCTCAAGTCTCTTGCAGTTGTTGCCGGACAGCTGGATTTTGGAGAGGAGCTCTTTACAGTTGGGTCATGGGAAAGAAAAGATTTTGTGAGTCGTGATGGACAGACCAAGCTGTCTGCTGAAGTTTTTTTTGCCTCCTTGGACCAGCGAAGTGAGAGTGCAGCAGGTGAAAGTGCATGCACTGCACTGGTGGCAGTCATTGCAGACTGGCTTCATAAGCACCCTACATTGATGCCAAGCAAGGCAGAATTTGATATGCTGATTCGTGACGGCTCTGCTGAATGGAGGAACATGTGCAGTGTTGAAGCGTACAAAGGTCGATTTCCAGACCAGCACTTTGATTTGGATACTGTCATTGAGGCAGCTATACGCCCTTTAAGTGTGGTGTCCGAGAAGTCCTTCATTGGTTTTTTCCAGCCTGAGGGTGTGAGTGATTCTTGCAATTTCCTGCAAGATGCCATGTCCTTTGATACTATTTGGGAGGAGGTGGAGCGAGCTGGTCCTGCCATATACATTGTGAGCTGGAATGACCACTTTTTTGTCCTGAAAGTTGAGGATGAAGGTTGTTACATTATTGACACATTGGGAGAACGGCTTTCTGAAGGGGGTAGTCAGGCCTACATTTTGCGGTTCGATGCAGAGACCTCCTTACACAGATCCACAGTCCTGGAAAGCTTGCCCCAGGCCGAGCCCCAGACTAAGGTGGAAGCTGTGTCCCCTGAGTCTCTTGCTATTGTCAAGGTCTGCAAAGAAGGCGATGAAAAGACTTCAGAATGTGAAGCAGCTCCCCTGGATGGAATCACGTCAGAAGTTGTACTGCCAACTGACCTAACTTACATAGGGAGAAGTGCCTGCTGTCAGTTTGTCAAGGAGTTTTTTGCTGCACTTCCTCTTCGAGAGCTCCAGATTGACATCGAGAAGGGGTTGCTCGGCAAGGTTCCCCTACACCAGCGCCTACAGATTGAGTTCCATTTCACCAAATCGTAATCCACCAGTCCTTGCAAATGGGTTTGGTTGTAATCTATAAATGTTGCTTACATTTTGAGACTTTTTGCCTGTCACAGATTTCACAGCAGTCTCTGTTAGTTTCTTTACTCATAGAATTTGGGGTTCCTTGTCTCGAGGCTTACCTCCCTATTTGCAATGACTGCAGATGACATAGAGCAGTAGGAGTTGCACCTGATGATAGTTAACTCTTCAACAGGGCACTTTGCTGAGGCTCATAAGAGGAGGTGCATAGTGGTTAAATGACATCTTTCTTTTCGTACCCAACTAAAGAAGTTTACCAGATCTGTCAATCGGTATGTAGTATCTCAATTCTTGCTTCTGTCCCATCACTGCTACCCTCTTAACACTGATTGTGTTAAACTTTGTGGTAAGCACGAAGTATATGGAAAAAAGGTTATCGCTTAATTGGTAGAAGACTAATAATGCCAGGATTTTCTGCAGTACTTTTTCTCATCACACCACACAATGTTTGCTTGCTTTTTGTTTCATGTTTTGGTTGGTTTCATAAAAGTTTTGTTCATGTTTTCTGAAATGCTTTCATAGAAGATGTAACCATTTTGGCAGTGCACAAATTGCAAGCGCTTTCAGAAGGATTGTTTGAAACTTTTATTAGTTTGAATGGGATTAAGTAGCATTTTTAAAGCTTATAGAGCAATTGATGCAATTTTGGATGGTGTCAAGATCCAAAATGGTCATAATGGTTTAAATTTGGTTTTTCAACTCTACAATATTAATACCCACAAATGTGTTGGTAACAATAACAGTTCATTTTGGGTTTTCCCCTCTTTCTTTAACCTACATGCGGGGTGTTTTGCAAAATGCAAAATGCAACACCCAATGCCAAGGTTATTACATTTAAGTGAAGGCAAAGACCATAGGCTTCATTGAAAGAAATGCCCAAATTTGATTACATATCTCGAAAGTATGAAACCAAAAGCTAAATAAGTATGTAGTTAGATTAAACCATGTTAATCTAATTTTGGCACACTTTTTCAAATTTCAGAAACCTTTGGGCTGGTTTAAAAATCGAGCTTGGTTTCATGTACATATTATACACACTCTCTAAGATTAGATCGAAGTTGTATAAGCATGGAGTTTTATAATGAATTGAAATCGGGGATTGTTTAGGTGTGATTCTTTTAAATCGATTACTTATTTATAAAGTTCAACTTACTTGTCAACTTTTTTTTTAAAATCAATTTGTTGTCCTAAAGAATATGAACATGTCTTCAAAATTTTGTTTTTCAAAGTTTCCATTTCAATTCTAACAAAAGGTTAGTTCCATGGTATGGTTTTCATGCCAAGACATTAAATACCCTCATCAAGTTCTATGCACAATTGTGCTATTAGGGCAAGTATGCACTTGAATGGTTAGTGCTTAGTATAGAGCTAACCACCTTGCTTAGCTATGAAACAAGAATATAGTTTAAAAGTATTTCCTATCAAAACACCATCATCTTGCATAGGCTATGGTTCACAATGCCTAGCTTGCAGAGAAATTGTTTGCAATCTCTTGTAGTTTGGAAGTAGTCACATTTGCTTTCATTTGTCAAACCAGGTGAGCTTCTCAACTAGTCTGGAACCAAAACCACCTTAAAACATGACGATGGCACCAATTGGGGAACGAACAATCAACCCTAATCCTATGGGCTTTAGGAAGAATCAAAATTGTCATTCAATTTTTAGGTTGGGAATGAAATCAACACCCGATTAGTTATATTTTAAAATTGGTTTGGGTTCATTTTAGGGTTTAAATAGCATTGTTCACTATCACCAGAAAGCTTTCTATATTTTATTTTTTCAAAAAAAAATTCCTCTATCTATTGAAATGTGTAAACTAGTGTTGTCTAGTTATTAAATTTCAAATGTGACCTTAAGATATGGATGTAGCATTCTTTTTTCTAAAAAGGAGAATGTATATCCAAAAAATTTCAAGATAATTATTTTTTCAATTTTATTTTTTTTGCCTTGGTAGTTATCGACAAGTTGGTTTTTAGTTTTTTTTTAATTACAAATACATACAAAGGTCATGCATATCGAAATTTTATATTTGAATGATTAAAAATATTTATCCGATTATTTGTACACTACAAATCAAGATACAAGATTACAAACAACCACTATAAGAAAAAGAATTATTTTTGCAATTGGCTTCGCAACTCAATTTTTGAGTTACAAAGGACATTTGTAACTCATTGTACTTAAATGTCATGAGTGCTAATAAACAAATTGTATGAATTGCAAAATTGCAATTCATTGTATATACGATGCAACTCAATTGCAACTTTGTCAAAACAACTCACTTTCAACTATTATGCAATTCTATTATAATTACACCCAAGATGTCATGCTAATGTCATTGACTATTATCCATCTATTAAAATTTGACACATGGCACTATGAAAAATTTTGGACATAAAAATTATTTTCTTTTTGAAATATTGATCTCCATCATTCATCATGATTGTTAGTGATGGTCTAAGGTTGTGACATGTGGCACAATAATATTTTTGCCACATGGCAAATTAATTATATCTTGGAATATATATATATATATAGTAGCTAGGTAGGTCAATTGGTAGGTTTTAAGACCTACCTACCCACCTACATAGGTAGGTATATAAGTAGGTAGGAAAACACAAGATTGAGTGAACTGAAAAATAGCCATGATTTTTTTTTTAATTATATGTATTGCCTTTAGGTTAAGCTTTTTTGAACTCATCCCAAAATGGCATTTATATTTTAATGTGAAAATATATGAGAACAAACTATTTTTATATAGTTTGTAACATGGGATTCAAGAACAAAACAAAACATATGGGTTAAATCTTTTAGTTGTTCCTTAATTGCAACTTATAATAATGTTGCAACTTTGACATTTAAATGCTCAAGGCAAGCTAGATCCAAGGGGAAGGTTTCATTTTTTTGGTGTCCAAACAAAATTTGAACCTTTCCTGTTGGTGTTTTTGGGCCATTAAAAATCGTCTGAAAGGAATATAATTGAAAAAATTGTGGCCCCCCAAAATAAAGGGGGTTAAAAACTCAAAAACAACCATTGAATGTTACAAAGGCTAGTTCCCAAACACCTTACAAAATCCTTGTATGTTGTTTTATTGTTATTATAGTTCAAAAATGATTTATAGAACTTCAAGTGATGTTCCTATAACATTTTAAATTGTTTTAAATGAATAAAAAAATACATATGAGGTTTGAAAGTAGGAAGGGTCCAAAGAGACCAAAAAAAAAGGGAAAAATATGTGTTTTATAAGTTGGAAAGCTTATTTATCTTCTTGTTATTTTTTCATTATTCCTTTTCCTTTGCACTTCAAAGATGATTTTTAAAACTTGAGGTAGCATTCCCATAACATTTAAAATCACTGAATATGAAGCACATATGATGAAGATATAAATAATTGATGAATATATATATTTTTATGAAGTTATAAGTAGTTGTATTATAATCATAACATAGTTCAATAATAGTACTTTAGTAATGGTGTACTAGTGGTCGTATTAATGGGAATCATAATAAAAAATTAGTTACAAATGTATACTATAATGGGTGGTGGAAATGTGGGCACATGGCATGACTACATGTATGTACATTTTTGCTTTAATGGCATAACTACAAAAAAAATTAAGTAGATGCCACATGTAATTACAATGCAACTTTTGAAAAAATCAAACATGGTTGACTACATATGTAAGTAACTATAATACAAGTAATTGATTTTTTGACATGACAATTTATTTATTAATACATCATATTTTTAGAGGGATAATTACACAATAGTTGTATTGAATTTTTTTTTACTTTTAGTTATCAAGTAGTGTAGTTTTGACGAACATGATTTCTCATAATAAACACACCATGAAAAAAAAACTTGTAGGAGAATTAAACCTTTATTTTTTATAGAATTATGCCCAATGTAGTGTAAGTTGCTTGTCTCAACCACATCCCACACAAACCACCCAACCCCACATATAACACCATTTCAAGAACCCTAATCATCATTTACATGCAACTCCTCCAAGTAATCCACTTTTTCAATTAAATCATAGTTGTCCTCCACCAAAGATGGTTATGCTTTCATTTTTTTTTCAAATCCATCTTATTTTTTACAATGAATGCATGTATCATTAAACCAATTCTTCACCAAAATGATGATCCAATCAAGGTTCTTTACTTGTAAATGGCAATGGCACAAAGATGTCGACACACCAATAAGACTAAACACTCATTTTATTTTAATTTGTGACTCAAAATGCCAAAAAAATGTTTGGCCAAGAATGCAACATTTGGAAATTGCCTTTCATTGATGTGCCACCAAGCAAGGGGAGTTTCACATGTAGCTGGGAATACAAGCAATTTTTTAAACAAAAATAACTTTTTAGTACACAAATGTTCCAACATCGAATATGTTAGAATCATCCTTGAGTTATTCATTAAGTTCATCAATTTCACGGTCTTCAACAATAAGGTTTAGCTGATTAAAAAAATTCATAAAAATGGGAATGATTACCTTCAAATTAAATTTAGCAATAAGACGGATTATATTCCTACGACCCACATAATTTTTCATAACACATAAATGTTTGAATTGAGGATCCAACATTATGAAAAACATGTTATAAGTTTCATTCGAATCATAAGCTTTAAAAAAAAACTAAAAATGGATTTAACATTTTTGTAATTTCCTAGCACATGTTCTATTACAAAAGGAAGAGTTTAACATGAAATTCATTTAAAACTTTACTCCCATTTGAAATCACATAACTATGGACCTGATAACCTTCCTACTGTCAAAACATTAAGCTATCAAATAAAAAAAAGAATTATCAAAGTGTAAACACAAAACATGAAGAATATTGCTTTCAAAAAGGTAATCCTACCTTCAATCCAAAATCAATAAAAAAAACTCAAGAAATGTCAATTATTGAAAAATCCGTAATGAAAAAATGAAAGGGGGTGAGTTACCTTCCAATCTTTGAAGTGTACCTTTCTCCTTCAACCAAAAATACCATCATAATTATTTTGCCATTCTATTAAAGTTGCTACCTTCCACCAGTTGTTTACATAAATTTATTCTTACTATCATGGCCATAAGGACAACAAAAACAACATAATTTTTCAATACATGAACAAGGGCAAAACTAATTTCAAATCCCAAATCATGAAACAAGAGCACAACATGTGCAAGACAAGATTTCAATAGAACTTTATCACAAGAATAAGAAAAAAACCAAAACAAGGTTGTGATGTAAGAAAATATATCCAAAATTGATGTTGAAAAATTTGAAGGTAATGTGAGATTTTACTTTTATTTAAACCCATTGGGAACCTAATTCAATGAAGCTTCTCAAAACACTTCAAATTACATGTTGCCCATGTTCAACCATGCGTGACCCATGTGCACCCATGTGTGGCCCATGTCCCTCCATGTGAGAACTAATAGTGAATTATGATTTAATTAATAATGAGCTAAAAATGAATGGATATTTGAATTATGAATTAACTAGAAATGAATTAAAATTTAATTATAAGTTATCTAAAAGTGAACTAAAACATAATGTGAAGTTAACTGACAATGATCGAAAATTAAATTAGGAGTTAAATACAAGTTCATTTATGAATCAACTCCATGGTGTGGGCATTCATGACACCTACTATTTTACTGCAACTACCTTTTAACAAACTATTCATTTTCAAAGAATATGTTTTATAGGAAGAAAGAAATTTTTTTTTTTTTTAAAACTATAATATTTTTACATCAAACTCAAATGCACTACTATCATTTTAAAGAGGAAGTAAAGGCAAAGAAAAACAAAACAAAAAACAAAACACGCCCAAGTTCCATAACTTTTACACACTCTTTTATATTGTTCTTCCTTCCAACATACCTTTCTTCCACTTCAATAATCTCCTCATACTAAAATGATAAAAATCCTCCTACTCCCCTTATTTTGTAAACCATACAAGGTCCACATTCCACCCACAAAAGTAAATCCTTATCCTAACCGTTTCACAAATCTCTTTTAATTGATTGGTAAACAAATAACAATCACCCATTCCCATGGGCTTAAAAACCTAATGTCTTCACCTTTCAAATAACCTAAAAGATGGTAAATGTATTTGCAACTAATAACTACCTAATTACTTAGAAGTTCATAATACTAACTAGTCTAGAAAGATTTTTCTACCTTTAATAAAAACCTACTCAAATTTAGCTTCCATGTAGACTATTAGGGCAATAGGTGTAGTTAAGGCATTAGATAACAACCAATGACCCCTTGATTGGTTCATCACACAAGTTGGGCAATGTGGTTTAAAACATTTGTGATTGCCTCTATAGCCTCCCACACCTTAACCTTACGAACTCTTTGTTGTAAAACATTATTTTTTGTTGCCCATAACATAAGACAATGGCCTTGTTGAGTTCCCATGTATTTTTAAACATGATCAATTTACTATAAAATTTAGTTTAATAGATTTTTCTTATTTCGGTGTTACAATTGCTTTCAACACATGCATTTTCCCACACATGTTTCTTGTTTCTTAATTTTTTTGTCAATGTGATTTTTTTTGCAAACTAGCTTGAGCATTATTCACACTAACATGTTTCAATCCTATAGCAACCTTGTCATCATTTGTCGCATATTGGCATGCTTTGGACATGACATGACCAAAACAAATACCTTTATAAACTTGCTAAAGTTTCAAAGGACGACAATCAACAATAAAACATACTATTATGACCATAGATATCAAGTTGTTGATTTCATCTTTCACAAAAGCAACCACATGAAACATTAGATCAAACTTTTGAAATAAAGCTTGCAATTGCCCAACCATGGAAAACCTTGTTGTCATTTACCTCAAACAAACCAACACTAACATGCATAGGGATCCAAGATTCATTTAAATAGTTTACTACCAAAGTAGATATGTCCACTCCACCTTTAAACATCTAAAGATCAAAACTTGTTGTCACAATTGTTGTAGATGCAAGATTGGGCAACATTTGCAAATCCATAGTCTTTTTCACCATCACATGAATCATTTTTTTCACCAAAGTATAACAAAAAATAAACACAACATTGGGGCATTGGTGTAATACTAACCTTTGTAGCCAAATATTTTTGCAAGTTGAAAGTGGGATGTAACCTTTACATATATATAACATATATCTTCAAAAACAATTCCATTGCACCTCATTGCTTTTATTGTAGGGATTTTTGGCCCAAAAATGGATATGATTACATGTCCATTTTGCTTGAACCTTTTCTTTTCCAATTGTCGATTAAGATTTGCTTCAACAATATAATTAGCAAGGACCAACTTCCTTTAAGCAAATAATCTAGGTTGTGCAAAGACAACATGGGTTCTGATAAGAATGATCCCATTATCCATGTATTTTATAAGACTTTTCCTTAGAATAAAACATTGAGGTAGAACATCATTAACAACTTGTTATGATTTGTAAATAGTGCACTACAACATGTGTGGGTTTACAAGATCCAGTAGATAATGCATCATTGACATGGAAAAACCCAACAAATAGATGTCCACCAATGTGGTTTGTACAATGTAACTTGAGCTTGTATATGTACAAGTTGAAATAACCTCAAGATCAATAGAATTAACTTGTAAATGCACATTCTCAATATCTAACATGTTGCCTTGCACGTTATAAGTTTTTATAGTGTAGATATATACTCCAACCCCACCAACAATTTAACCATGCAAACATTTGCTTCAACCATAACAAAGTATAATGATTTGCACATGTATAAACAACACAAGAACTTTATGAGAAAATGAAGAACATAAAATCATGACAATTAATAACATTACAAATATGAACTATAAATGAGCATAATGAAAAGATGCCTTACATGATGAGGAGGCAATGGCACTCATGTTGGAATTTCAAATAATAGGAAAATACAAAGGTGATGTGTAGCCATATATAAGACATCGCAATAAGTAGATCAAAGCAAAGACCCAAGACCTTGGCAATGCACAATAAGGGAACATGACATGAAAATGTTTTACTTGCACGAGTAAAAATCTTCCCATCATGTTGGACATAGTAATAAATTAAATCAAGACAAAGACCCAAGATCATGGTGATGCACAGTAGAAAAACATGATATGAAAAGGTTTTACTTGCACAAGTAAGAAGCTTCCCATCATGTTGGACATCACAATAAACTAGAACAAAACAAAGACCCAAGACCATGATGATGCACAATTAAAAAAAACAACGTGAAGATGTTTTAACTTGCATAGTAGAATAACATGACAAATTATAATTTTGTGCATTAGGAGAAAATGAAGGCCATGCATAACAACAAATTACCAAAAAAACACCATGGTGAATATGCATAACAAAACAAAACTAGGGGAAAAAAAAAAGGCTAGATAGCAATGCACAACAAAAGGTCATGAAAAGAACAACACGATGCACTTGGGCAACAAGACAACACCACATGAAGAGGAGTGGTAATGCACAATTGATGATTATGATGAAAAGGCCTCTTATTTGTGTAGTAAGGGAGCATGACAAGTAGGTGATTGCTAGGTGAGAAGATTTTAATGATGCACATCTGCATTCCATAACATGCACTACACAACAAAACAACACAAAGGGGGGGGGGGAGAAGAAAACCACTGTGGTGATGGAAAATAGAAAAACACAAAAATGTCAAACACTTCATGATGGAGTATCAAATGAACACCAGGACAATGACATTGAATATGATTGTTCTATTTTTTCAGTCATTTGAAGTCCCTAAACCCTAACAAACTTGAATGTATTGAGTTGTGCCCTTAAACGTTAATTATGATATTCAAATAACCAATAACCACTTCTAGCATATATGTATAAATCCATTATCTATATCTAGAAAACATAATACCATTAAGAAACGAATATGAATAGAGGGATGTTAAGGATATATTTCAAATATCCATAGAGATTAGTTAGCATATGTAATAAGCTTGTTTCGATATGGATACATTGATATTTGAATTCATATATGGATTTAAAGGTATAAATGGACAACATTGGTTTGAACTAAACTTTTTATTGTTCTCCATCACATTACAACATGTTATTTTTCAAGTATACCCAATATTCTCAACATACTGAACACATACATAACTACCTTCCAATTCAACAAAATGTGACATAACAAATAAGATACTTGGCATTTTACTAGGTTTTATCATCTCCTTATCATCATTAAATTTAAGAGTTGATTAATTAAGTTCATACACATGTATAATTAAAATATAGTCAACCCAAGGTTTTTCTTGGGACATTTAAAAAAAATTGGTGAACTAACTATCATGTAGTAGAGAAATGAACCAAAGTTGGCTAGAGGTGAAACATGGTAGTAAAAACTTTTGAGAATCTTGGCTAGTTGTGGCAATCTACATGATTTAAACCTATTCAACATAGTCAAACAACCTACTTTAGGCAATTCTTAGCATTCCCAACATTCATATGTGTTGTAGAATGCTACAAATTTGGAACATATTTAGACTAGTTCAAATTAATTGGAATCTAACCTATAGATTACTTGAGACCTATCCAACACTAACCATTAAGTAAAAATCAGCCAAACATAAAAACTAAAAAAGACTTGACATTGAAAATCTTTTGGCATTTGTGATCCTAGATCTGAATAAGGTTTTAATAATAAAAAAAGAAACTACAACTAGGATGATCTTTAATAGTAAAACTAAAATTGGAGGTTATGTTTAAAATGCTAGAAGTTTTGAACATTTCAAGTTTGAACTTCTATCATCATCACTTGAGGGGTTATATATATATATATATATATATATATATATATAATCAATTTTGGTGGTTTTGAAAGTTTGAGGATTTTGTTAATTTACACTTAGAAAACGAAAATTTCTAAAACATTTTGTCACCATAGTGTGAAAATTTTCCCAAAAAAACCATTGTTCATCACAAATGTAGCCCAAATCATATTTAGGGTTACAAGTTTTCACAATTGGTGATGTTACTACAACTTTTCTTCATATCATAGGACAAGGGCAGTTTTAACACATGTTTGTTGAATAATTAACTAATTTTGAAATTGTAATTTCCAAAATAAAATACTCCAAAATATTTGAAAAATAATTTTCCTTTTCCTTCACAAAAAAATGTTCTTTTAAAAAAAGGGGGAATTGAAAATTTTAGGATTTATAAAAATAATATAATTTGTGCCAAGGTTGCCAAGGTACTATGGTAGTGAGAAAAAGGTCTATTGTGAGATTACCTTCAATATTTCAACTCCATGTGAGTGTGTTTTTTTCTTTTTCTTTTTCCTTTATAGTAGATTTTCAACAAATGGGGATTTAGCAAAAAAATGTTTTGGGGGATTTTAGTAGACAATTTCGAGAATGAAATTTAATTTCTTAGAAAATTCACTGGAAATCTATGTCAAGTTTCTAGTAGATAGATAACCAAGAAATTGTAAAAGGATTCTTATTTATATTATTTAAAAAAAAATTATAGCCAAATCTGGCTATATTATATTATGGATGATCACCACTTCAACTATATCACAGAATTGGGAAGGAAAAAAAAAAAACTGCAAATTTGACTAGGTTCACAGCATTGCTAGGGTGGTTTGTTTTTCCAATTTTGTGGGACAAAAAAATTGACAATTCTTTCTGTTGAATTTCCACTGTAAAAAAAAAACACACACATTTTCCCCTAAAAACCTCTCTTTTTATTTATCTTTGTATTTTGAGGGAATTCCCCCAGCAGAAGATCCCTAGTGAGTTATGCGGTGAGGGAGATCCCCAGCAGAAGATCCCTAGGGAGTTATGCGGTGAGGTAGATCCTGCTATATTTCTACGTTCCAGTGCTATATTTCTATAAGACGGATCCGGCGGTTCGTATGCCAGTTGGCGTCGACTATCCGGACACGGTCGTTCTTTGGTTCCGTCTTATTTTCGAGTGACCGGAAAAGGCGGGTATATTGAAACAATCAAGTACCCGCCCCCGCCCGGGTTTGAAACCGCGACCAGTTGCGTCGACTCCATAAGCCGTAGCCGTTGGGCTAGCTTGAGAGACAGCTCGCTCCAGCACGCATTCATTCTTCGTTCGCTCGCTCGCTCGCTCGCGCGCGGGTGCCAACTTCCATGCGGTAAATTGTTCTCACAAAGTCCACCCTCGCTCAAAACTTGTTATGCTCGTCGCAAACCCATTTGAGCTTTTCTCACATTTCTCCAAAAAACTTCCATTACTTATCATCATCATCATCATTATCATCACTAACATCACCATTAATGGTGGCCAGTGGAACCCAAGTTTTGTGTGCATTTGAAGCAGTTCTTGAACAAAAAGCCTTTTGAAAATATAATCTGTCTCGTCTTCTGTGTATTGGAAACGCTAGTTAGATTCTGTTTTGGCGTGAATGCATCAGAATCATGAGTCGCAGCAGCTAGTTTTTTTTTTTCTTTTGGCGTTTAGGTGTGTGTGTGTGTGTGTGTTTTAATGTTGCCAGATGATTTCTTTTCTCTTGAGCAATCTTTTTGAGAACTTTTTTATAGTTGTGGTTTTTTGAAACCCTAAATGCTGTTGCTGTAGGTTTTGTGGATGGGGGTGGGTGGGGGTGAAGCTCTGATGATGAAGGTGCGTGCGTTTTGTTTGTGTATGTGATCATGCTTTCTTCTTGGGTGATGGATTCTTCTTGGCTCTGAATCTGCTTCATCTCTTTACATGTGTGTCATCATCTCCCTGCCCTTGAAGAAGAAGAAGGGTTTCATGCCGTGTTGAGGACTTTGGAGGAGAGGGAGAATCGAAGGAGAAAGGAGGATTCAAGCAAAGCAATTCAGCCATGGGAAAAGGCGAGGTATGTAAGGGTCACCCATTTATTTATTTTTTGCTCCATCCCACCTCCTCTTTCCCCATGACGTGTGCTGTGGAGTTTTGATTGGAGAAGAGGGTTTTGCAATCTGTCGCAGAATTGCATGAATGAACAGGTGAAAGCAAGTGAGCAGATGTTATCCAGAGGAAGAAGAAGTAATGCATTTTTTTTTTTATGTGTGTGGAGGAGATACATATCAAAACTAGGGTTCAGGATTTTCTTTCACGGATTTGAAAAATACACAAGGACTTGAGAGTGCATAAGACAATGATAGCATTTGTGAGGTAGTTATTGGAAGATGAATGTCATCAAGACTCAACAGGATCAGATTGAAGACTAGGTCAAAAAGTTTGAGCAGTAGAAGGATTTGAGTGTATTCATCAGGTCTTCAGCCTGGGAAAGTCTCATGGTAGAAGCTTTGCTTTGGTGTCAGTTTGAGGTTGGAAAGTTATTTCTCTGCCATGCCATGGATCACCCTTGCCATGTCTATTCATCACAAATGTTCCATACTGTGCTTGTTTGGTGTTGGGTACCCATGGGTCATCTGTGTCTCCAGGAGCTGGGATACATGCACTATTGGGTTGCATTACTAATACATTCAGTCTTCCTGACTGTGCTCATTGGGATTGAGAGTGCGAAACAGAAGATAATGAGACATGGTTACCAAATGAGAGACAAACTTGGGATCACATATTGAATCATGGGCATGGATAACAAACAGATAGCATGGCAAATCTTTTTGACAGTCCGATCATGCTTCGAGTTTTCAGAGAAGGAAGGACAGTAATGTGGATTGATGTTGAGCAGGCAGGCACTAATGTTTCTGTGTGTATGGCCAGTCGTCATCAAAGAAGGTCATTACAAAGGAAGAATGGGAAAAGAAACTGAGTGAGGTCAAGATTATGAAAGAAGACATGAACAAATTGGTGATGAACTTCTTGGTCACTGAGGGCTATGTAGAGGCTGCTGAAAAGTTTCAGATGGAGTCAGGAACTCAACGTATCCTTTCATTTTGTGTTTCTGCATTTGTTGGCTAAACTACTGTGGACACTGAGCCTGGTATTCTTGGTAGGCCCTCAGATTCTTTCATACTGAATGTGGCATGATCTGCTCATCATAATTAGTCATGATATCAAGGAGAAAATATATGATACCCTGTTTCCTGAGTAATAAACAGCAGACATAGATTTGGGAACGATCACTGATCGGATGGCAGTGCGGAAAGCTGTACAATGTGGCCAGGTGGAAGATGCCATTGAGAAAGTGAATGACCTGAATCCAGAGGTTTGTCTCTGTTCTCATCTGTCTTTGACATGACATGTGGTGGTCATCACCCTCTCTGAATGTACCACTCTGTATCCTTGGGTCTCTCTTTTTGTTCCAGTGCTTACTACATATCCAGTCAATACATTGGGCTGATTGTTGACTTCCTATTTGTTGATTGTGTGCTTCTTTTCCTGGGGTGACTTAATTGCTGTGATCCCATTCCTTTGAAATTGCTCTGTTTCAAATATGCTCCAACAATATGGTGGGGCATGACAGATACTGGATACGAATCCCCAGTTATTTTTCCACTTGCAGCAGCAACGCCTCATTGAGCTTATCCGTAGTGGCCAAGTTGAAGAGGCTCTGGAGTTTGCCCAGGAAGAACTTGCACCTCGTGGAGAAGAAAATGTATGTTGGGACAGAGAGGATGATGAGGGGGCATATTTGTGGTTTGTTGAATTGAAAGGTCATTTGGAAAAGCTTTTGTGCAAAGGCCATTTGTGCCTGCAATACACTTGTTATGTGCATCTGTTTGGTTATGGAACAGAGATTTAGATCTGAGGCAGTGATATAACATGCTTGCACTAAAGAGAAAAAAGTGGCATTGTGCTTTGAAAACTGTTTTCTCTTGTGAGTTCTTTTTTTTGTGTGTGTCAGTCTCTCTCCCATGGTCCTTGATGCTTTCCAACCCTTAGCAACCTGGGGGGCTGTCCATTATGCTGCAGCATGCATTTCTGGAGGAATTGGAGCGCACAGTGGCCTTGTTGGCCTTTGAAGATACCGTGAATTGTCCAGTAGGAGAGCTCCTTGACATCTCACAACGTCAAAAGACTGCTAGTGAATTGAATGCTGCCATCCTGACCAGTCAAAGTCATGAGAAAGGTCTCTACCTTGAATTTTATTTTTTTCAGTATGCCCCATATTTTCTCTCCTTTTGAACATGTGCAAACAGTCTGCAAATGTAAACTTGTCTTTTGGTTGCACTGTGTGCAGATCCAAAGCTACCAAGTCTTCTTAAGATGTTGATATGGGCACAGAACCAGCTGGATGAGAAAGCATCATACCCACGCATCAATGATCTTGTAAATGCTACTCTAGAGGAGCCTGTCACATGACTTTTTTACGCCTTTTTCTTCACTGGTGCTTTCTCCATCCTCAAATGTTGTGAAATGCTCTTTGCTTCATGTGCTATGGCCAACAATTGTAAAACAGAAAAGTTGCTTTCCCTATTGGATTCTGGAAGAGTTACAAGAGTTTGGTGACTGTCAGGTGTTGGGTTGGAAGCTTGGCACATAGTCAGTGCTAACTTGCATGTACTGGTGCACAAGGAGTGCAAGGGCATTATTGGGTGTCAGCATGCACTTCCCAGGGTATCATCTCACAGTCCGAAGGGATGGTGTTTTGAGTGTAGTTAGTTGGAAGAGGGAAGATCCAACTGAAGCCCCCATATATGTGGATTTGGGAAGGGATCTCAGGGTTTGAGTATCAGGGGGATTCAAGTTTCCTAATGAGAGAAAAGTATCTTCATTAGTGTGTTTTTGGGCATTGTTGCAATGGGGAGAGGAGGAATTTAGGAGAAATTCCAACTGCAGTTGCCAGAGAGGAAGGGTGTGGCAGGAAGGGTGCAGGTTACTGTGGAGAGAGAGAGGAATATGTCCTAGAGCATAGTGTCCCATCTGTGATGTGTTGGGGGGAGAGAGGAATATGTCCTAGAGCATAGTGTCCCATCTGTGATGTGTTGGGGGAGGGGGTGAGATGAGGACTCGATAAATATTATGGGAGCTATGGAGAAAAGAGCCCAGGTGTCACATAACCCAGAGAGGTATTGTGTGACTGTTTGAGACTGTTTTCAGAGCAAACAGCACATACAACAGCATACAAGATTGAATACCCCTATATAATTGGCCTCAGTGTGGATGGTGGACTTGTTGACTGGTGAAGATAACTGGAGGCATGACACTCCTCAGTACTTATGAATCTGCTCATCACCCTGGCTGTCTCTGATCTTGCACTAATTAATTCACAGAACAAATCTGTTGAATATGCTTTGCTTGACCACCCAATTAACATAGCTTTTAGCTTCATATGTGTAGTTAAGGTTCAGTGAGATTATGGTTTGCAAACACACCTTGTGGTGTTCAAAACTGTTCACTTTCATTTAATACTTGGTGCATATTGTTGGTTTAGGATATAATATCCAGTTCTCTATGTGTCGTTTTTGGTACTTTTCTCGAACCCTTTCCATAGGCATGTTTGTTTTTGTTGTAGAAGAAAGGGTTTTCCTTCAGCTAATTCCTGCTTCATTTCCTGTTTGTATTTCCATGCTAGAAGAAAGGTGAAAACAATTCTCAAGGTAGAGATTGTGGTGATATTTATTGGTTAGATAAACTCATCCTTGTCCAACCAAAGCTTATAGAAGAGAGAGGGTCCCAGAAGGGTATTGCTTCTTGCAGAGTGGGAAAAGTGGCACATTTCATTGTAAAATAGGGGTTCCCATGATGACGATCTACACTAGAGGATGTCATTAGTATTCATGCATCAACCCCTCTCAAGTGCAGAGGGATAAAGCGGATCTCTTGGTTTTTGGACTTTGTGTTGTCAGTGATCAACCCGGCCTCAAGTCTCCTATCACTGACACTCTGATTCTTGAGCTGGAGAGCCAGATGGTGATTGTTGACTTGGATGATCATGGCCTCATGCTGTAATTGGATGCAGAATATGCCACAAACAGGAGAATGTTATGTTTTCAACATGATGTTTTGAACAATTCACTGTGTAGCATCTTATATCCCATACATGATTGTACTGTGCTGAGAGGATCATGTATTGACCTTTGCTGAGGTGATGTAGACCAAAAAATTTGTGGAATTGCACCCAACCTAGACCCTGGATCTGCCCAGATTTGCAGCCTTCAATAGTATTGTAATAAAGCTCAATCATCTGTTTCATTGCATGAACTGATACTGATTGGTGTTATGAGATGCATCCACAAACATTGAAGTTTTTCCCATTTCAAACTTCAATTGCTAAGCCAAGACTTAAATGTCCACACCTGTTCTCTCAATGCTATGTTCTCTCCAAGGACTCCAGAGGCATCTTCAAAACCTGCTTCTTTGATGTCTGAGTAAACAATCCCTCAACGAAGACTAGATGGGCACAAACTACAGTCAGTTTGTTGGAAGTTCCAGGGTTTGGTTTCTTCCACTCAGGTCCCAACATTCATAGGGGTTTTGAGATCAGTAAGCAGTTGATCAATTTACCAAAGATATCCTAAAGATCAATTAGAGAACTGTTGAGGCACAAGAAAGCATCTCCAATTCAGAGAGCAACCCAAAGAATAGCAACCTAGAAGAGCCATGGCATCCACATATAGAAAATCTAGAAAAGAACTTTGATTGAGAGATTTTCTGTCAATGGTGGTAGTCCTGGAGTTGGTCACAAGGCTTGCACAGTCCTAACATCAAACTATGGCAATGACTGTTCTCAATTCACTCTGGTTTCTAATCTTTCAACGAACAACCATGCACACAACCAAGATGAGCATCCAACAGCAGCCAGGCCACATGTGATCTTTGTGCCAGGAGGATACAAGATCATAGGACCTGGGATAACAAGACAATGATGATTCGGCACTCTTCAAATGCTTTGCCACCCAAATCATGCTAGACCTGGCACAGGAAAAATAAGGACTGAACTTCAATGAATCTTGTGGAACTGCCTTGTACCAACAATTCCAGTTGGAAATCCCCAAAGGTATTCCTCCTCAGATATGCACTTGCAAGCTGAGAGTACTGCCAAAATCAAGGATCGAACTTCAAGAGACCTTGTGTCATGGCATTGTACCAACCCTTCAACTTCAAAATTCCCATCAGCATTCCTCCCCAGTTGTGCACTTGATTGTTCATGATACTCCCATGATCCATCAAGATCTTGAGGGAGGGCAAACTCATAGGACTAATGAACATCTACAACTATGCAATTGGAGTTCCTCAAAGGTTCCACCTTCAGAGCTAGACAAGATTGGAAAGATAATTGAGCTTTCAAATTCAAGCAGCAGATTCAGCATATTGGCGAAAAGTTCAATACAGAACATTACATAATCAAGAACTGTCAAGGGAATCTTTCTCCTTGCTACATACACCTGGCAAGTGCCAGATGAGTAGCAAAAACATTTCAACAACATTTCCGCAACTGAGGAATCCCCAGAATGTAGTGCCTAAGAAACAATGCATGTGTCATCATCCCCTCTTGCAGTGGAAAGCAACCAAGAAGCCAAATGGAACAGTTTTATGACAGACATGACTACATGAGTCTTCACAACTCAAATGTAGCTTTTGCTAAGGTGTTTCATTGTACATCAGAGTAGACTTGATTTGGTCCCTCTGTAGAAATGGCTGGTTGACAAATCAATTTCACAGTATCTCTGTAACCCTCTCCTCCACCTTGGACATAAGTACAGGAGATTTGATGAGGACCTCCCTTGGTAAATTTCCTGCTCACCTTTCAACCATGGGCTCCATCTCTGCAATGGCACTAGAAGATAAGGCCACGTAAGAAGGGATTACTCCCACAATGCAGCAGGAAATAATGAAGAAGTCAAGAATTTCAAATCTGAATTTTCATTATGGGCAAGCTGGAATCAGATAGATACTCAGATTGAAAATTGCAGAGAGCATTCAGATGAAGGCAGCATACCTTCAATCACATGTCTAGCATTTGAACACATGGATGAGAGTTGAACACACAATGTTGCAACATGAAATCATAACCATATTCAGGGCACGTGTGAACTGGAACCATCAGCCTCAAGGCTTACTGTTGGGATGCACATGGGAGAAGCTTTTTGGCACATCCTTGAACCCTAAACTTTCCAAAAGCATTTCTTCATCATCAATTCTTGCTCAAAGCCTTTCACACTGCCATGCCACCTCCTCCTTTGAAGGTTGATTTTCCAGATAAGACGAAGATGCATATTATAATTCACCATCTCATGAATGAAAGATCACAGTCCCAACTGCTGCAGCTTATTAACAATCAACTGCAGGTTGCAAAATTCCTCTGCATCTCTGACTAATTCCCTAAATTCATACACTTTTGAAGTTGGTTTGAACCATCTTCAATAAAACAAGGGAACTCACTGGTGAACAATGTCACACTAATAGCCTGAAACTTGAGATGACTTGGAACTGACATTTACTATTGTTGATGGTCAGAAGATTGTGGAAGACATCATCACATTATCAGAATTGATTTATTAACCTTCCTGATGAACCAAAACACTTTCCTGCCTGGAATGATCTGCAAATATGTACAACCTATAGACCCTCTGGGATCCTCACACAGGACAATCCTGACATAATTTGCATTATTGTTGCTAAACTTAGAACCATGGCAGCCAGTAACAGTAACCATTAGTTGCTCACTGTTTCACTATCGTTTGACCTTAGTGGCTGTGTTACCAAATAGTCCGAAAGAATTGTGTGAGAATGTATGCATCCTTTCGCAGGGGCCCCTCCACACACACAATAACAATTCTTGGATAGTCTAGTCTGGATCACAGCCGATAAAGCCAAAATGGGTGACCTTTAGTATGACCACAACTAAGACTTACAGTTACTGGTTATCATGCTGATAATTACAGTAACACCTACCTGGACTAATGTCACAGAAAGTGGTGAAGTGGTGTACATACATCAAGAAAGTTTCTGTTTTCCTGCTTCAGAAAAAATGACACACATATACAGGGCCTAGAAAGTAGTGACCACATAAGAAAGAATTGTGATATACCAAAAAAGACACCCAATGAATTACACTGCACCACTTTTCCAGTAGGGTGTAGAGTTGTACAAACAAACTGCGAGTGTGTTGATGACAACACTGCGCTCTCTCTCCAGGACTCGTTAAAACTCCTGGCCATCAATGTCTGATCTTAGTGGGTATTCAAGACCTTGCAATACAATCATCCGTCTCAAATCATCTTGTGTATACAGCGGGAGAAACCAATATAGTTTCTTCATCCCAAACACCTGCCACAAATTTTTTCCCTCCACAACCAATATTAGCATTGGCAAAAAGAACAAAAGCTACATGTGACAATCCTGCAGTCAGGTCAAAGAGAAATCTCTACAATAGATCACATAAATATCATAACATGAGTGACTTAGGGTGAAGTTTTCAGTGATAGTAATTAAGTCTGCCACAAAGCCGTGTGACAGAAGGGCCGGAAGTACCTGCTCAAAGTTTCTCTTCCATCCCAAATCAAATCTCCACCTTGCAGATGCCTTCTTTTCATATGCCTAACACACCAACAAAACAACAGAGACAATCAACATCTGCCACCAAAAGTAGAAGCTATACCTGATTTCATATTTTTCCATCCCTCTCATAGAAAGTCCATCTAGAGGCACCCTCCAGATGAACAACTATGATAGAAAAAAAAAAGCCAAAAGTAGGAAAGACAAGAAAAGAAAGACACCTCAATAGTGGTAGTGTTGCCAGCAACCAGAGACATGTGCATGATGAGGAAGCCAAGCACACTGAGTGCAAATGCCAGATTCAGAACTGTGCTCAACATCATACTCATCAGGTTCAGTACTGTGCCAATGAAGTACATACAAGTCATTAAATACACCAACCATTAAAACAGAACTCATGAATCTGAGACATACGACCAGCCATCCATGCTAGGAATGCTTTAATTTCTCCTATATGAAGATGTTTATGGCTGTTGAGATCCAAAGGATTCGACATCCAGTTCAGAAAGTGCTCAAGCTGACTTAGGTGCAAATGTGCTAAGAAAATGTTGCATATTCTGTCATACTCATAATGAGGGAAGAGAAAAGTGTGGTGTAATCTGACAAAACCACCAATATGGTAACACATGTAATGTACGTGGCACGAGTATCTGTGCAGGATTGGGCTTGAACCTGAAGAGACAGTTCAATCTCTTAAGGTCATAGACTCTCATCACTCTTTGCCAATCTCCTGAAGTCATGACCAGACCTTTCATTGAGAATTTTTCTAAAATTGGATTGACTTTCATTTCAAAATGGTTTGCTTGAAGTGTTCTACATTTCTGAAGCAGATCACGCAAGCTTCCTTAAGTAGGATTCAAATCTGAGGGTGACTTGCAATTGGATTTTATAACCAAGCCTGATTCAAGGCTTGCAAAACATGCAATATAGTATATTATACCATGATCAATTGCTGACCATAAGAAATGAATGCAATGTAATCTGGAAATCCTCACCAAAGCCAAGAAAGGTGGTTGCAAGAGTGCTTGGGAAAGAAGAATCCTCCTCAAGATCACCAAAAAAGCTTATGAATTGTGGCAAAAGGGCCACCGTCACCAACGTAGTCTCAAAAAATGTGTACAGCTGCGTAATCCCTTCAGATAAATAAGAAGTTTGTAAAACAAAGCTGCATATTGATTATTGATTCATTTGACTCCTGCATTCCAATGACCTTGGAACAGAATTTGGCTTCATAGATCTGTGAGGGGTAAAACCAGAGCAGACTAGGAATAAGAGTCTCCACACACAGGGCATCAAATATGACCTTGTATACAGCTAACATTTTGGCAGCACTGTGATCCCTCTCAAAGTTAGAACCTGGAAATTGCACCAAGGTTTGGATATGAGCAGTACTTACAAGAAAGAGAAGGAAGAACTTGTAGTTATGAGCTCCAACACAGTTCACCACCCAGATACAGTGGTGGTCCATTTTCAATATGCAGCGCCCACCTGTCCAACAATACCTTAAGACAATACCAGAAAAAGAGCTCCAAAAAAAAGGACAACTATACAATGCAAAATGTCAACTGAAATGGCACAGTTGCACAGAATAATACAAAGAATGGAGAGCAGTTCTTACAGACAGAGCAATGGTGAGACCGTGGGGGTTTATATTGAGAGCATTTCCGGCAATAACGGATCCTTGCACTCTGAGCCATGGTTGGCACACTCAAAGTTACAGTCATTGTTTCAGGTGTTTGATCTAGTGGCAATGATTGAACCTCAAGATCATCCTCTGATGAAGATGGCCTCCATCCTTGTGGCACACGCCCTGGATCTGTGAAAACCACTGCAAAGTAGCACCACAGGAGCATTGCCAACTGCACAACATTTTGTTGATGATGAAGGAGGGATCAGATATTAAACTCTCAAGTAAAGCATACCTTGACAATCTAGCATGTTGGAACATAGAGATGATCCTCCCTCATGCCACTCACTAAATATGAAGAGCCCTCAGAAGAGACTATAGGGTGGACAAAAACAACAAGAAGTGAAATGCACATAGTAAAATCACTAAGGGTCCAACCTGAACAGCAATTGAGAGTTTGTAAAAGACTTAATCCGAAGAGAGACTTTGAATTTCAATCCAGATGTGCATGTTAGTCTGTATGATTCAACCAGAATCGATTGGGAGCAAAACCCTAGGGTTCAAAGTTCAAACTTATTCCCTCTGAATCAAGCTTGCCCTAATCTTGCCCCATAGGTGAGAACTAGTGTACCTCGATTGTTGCACATATGACTGCACACAACAAATCCTTGACCTAAATAGGCCGAACAGAAAAAATCAGAAAGTCATGAGAGATCACATGAAGCAGTCAGAGAGAGAGAGAGAGAGAGAGAGAGAGAGAGAGAGAGAAAGAGCATTGTACCAGAACATGGAATAGGATAAGAACAAGAAGAGAAGTCGCTGTGGCTGATCCGCCTTTCATTACTTGAGGCAGGTAATTGGTGATTACAACAGCGTAGTAAGATACTCCCACAACTGACAAAACCACCAATATCATAACCGATCCCAACACCTTCAGGCCCGTGCACAGCTTGAACACATTCCAAGCCATGTTGAAGCGAGGGCGGTGTACTATCACTCCCAGCAAAGCTCCCCAATTCCTCCCACCCCCGGTCCCGAACCCTCTCTTCAACGATGTCCACGCCAGGATTGCTTGAATTCCCTCCCCCTCCTCCTCTTCTTCTTCTCTACCAAATTCTTGCACCAAACCCTAGAATTGCTGCTGCTGCTGCTACTGCTGTTTGGCCATTTTGTTCTTAGCTTTCAATATCCAAATGCTCTCCATCAAAAATGCATTCAAGCCTCAACACTGATGCTCCTTTGAAGCTCATCAAATTTTCGACAACAGAATTTTCCCTTCCGTTCAAATGCTCGTCCTGGAGGATCGATCGAGCTTCAAACAGCTCAGAGAATTCGATGCCAAACTCGCAAGCTCCCTTCGTCCTCTTCGACCAAAACCATGAAGCAAAGAAGAGAGGTTTCTTTTATTAAAATTATTATTGTTGAAAATTTAAAAATTATATATATATATATATATATAATTTTATTTATTTTTATTTTTAAAATTTGAATTAAAAACAATTGTGGACATTTTGCCACTTGGCGACAAAAAAGGTGAGGCTGTAGCCTGCGACTTGTACAAAGGATATTTTTGGCAAGAAATCCTCCAAACTCGCGAGGGGAAAAAAAAAAGTTGGAATCGCCATATTTACACCATAGGTTCTTACATGTTGTCAGTATATATAGTAGGGTTTCTATAAATTTCTACTTTTCTTTAAACCTATAGCCAAATTTGACTAAGTCCTCTTATGGATGATCACCAATCCACCTACCTCATAAAATTGAATTTAAATAAGAAAAACCAAAACACCAAAGGCCTGAACAGAAAACTCCAGAAAAAAGAAAAGAAAATTCAAAATCGTGCAAAAAATGGCATATACAAAATAGTGTGTACGTTTTATTTTTGGCGCAATTTTTACTCACGTGCTGACCAGAAAAACCACCCAGTGAGAATTGCAAAAAAAGGCTTTTTCTTAGGGGAAAAACTGCAAAATTCGCCATATTTTGAGGGAAAAAAAGTCACATGTCGCCATATTTAGACAATGAGTTGGTACTGGTCGCCAGAACTAGGCAGGAATGCTTTAAACCCAGCAAAAATTATAAATGAAAAAGCCGCCCCAAGGAAAAACAAAAAAAAGACCCATAAAAAAGCTTCAAATACAGAAAAAATACTATAATAAAAACCCACCCCATATATAACTCCAATTTATTTCATATATATATAATATTATTATTACTCTTACTTTGGAGGATTTTAATTTGCATACACACAATTTCCCTCTCCAACTTTGAAACCTAAATTTGATAAATACGTTTAATAACATTAACCTAATTTTCTCATTTAGTACTCAGCCCATGGCCCAGCACTTATTTTCTTCCATGAAAGGTCGCCTATTTTTTTGGCTGCTGTACCATTTTTATTCAATGACATTCTGGGCATTTCTTGCTTGGAAACATCTATTCATGAAGTGCACAAAAATTATTTAATTCTATATAACATGGGTGCTTTTATAAATACATATACATCCGGTCACCAACATACATAGATGGGAACCGAACCCATGTCCCCAGGGCGCTTCACAAGTATAGATCACCAAAAGAAAAAAGAAACCCTACCACATTTTATTTCCATATCTCATTTTAATATTATAAATGGTAACACGAGTAAATCAGTGAAAAGAACATGAGGCATAAAATGAAACAATAAACCACATATTAAACACCAGGAAGTCCATCAAGGGGGGGAGATCCATGACATATCCTTACAATTATTTACAATAGTGCATTTTGTTTAAGCCAAAGACATTACATTTACAAATGTAAAACCTCAACATGCCATACAACTTAAGTAATCATTGTGCAAAACAATAAATACACACTCCAACAGGTATATCCTATTGCAATCATGGGTCACTATATAAGTTACCGACAAATAGCCAAATCACAAAAGAAAATTGCCTTGGAAAAAATGTCATCCAATGTACACCATAGAAATCCCCCATCACAAAAGGAAAGGAATTACCTTCACAAAGTAAAAGTTGGTAATGTGATCCTTCTTTTAGTGGTACCTACACTATACATCTATGGTATTTCATTATACATCCAAGTATAACGTCAGGTTTTGTGCTAGATTTATTATCTTAATCCTACAATCCAGTTCATCCCACTCATTAGGTTGTGATTCTAAAGTTTCCTATATGGATTGATTTCACAAGAATTCAGAATTTTAGTGTGGAGAATTTTAGTCCTCCACATTTACCTTATTGCAACAATATAATTTTAGAATCTCATAAAAACATCCCACCAAGTTCATGTTGCAGTCTGGGTTCTTTTGTGCGGTACGTACCTTGATAGAACAGATGGTTGTATCAGAGACCCCTTTGAATAAAGATTTCGCCTCTCCAACATTCTATGTCATCTTCTATGTCATGCCACACATTTGCAATTCACAATCATAATTTGTTTTGAAGTGGACTTCCTTAAGGAGATATCTTGCACTGTTTGTTATTTTTTTGCTTGCCTTCCATCTTTAAGTTGAACTTACTTCCAAAGACAGCCCAATTTTAAGATTGAAAAGATTTCACTGGACTACCATGCAATAAGGAATAACACCAACCCAAAAAGAAAAAGCCCAAACATTTTCCCTCTTCTGCTCATATCTGGGAGGAGCCGTTGTATATGTCCACATGCCTTGTTATATCGTTGAGAAAGCAGACAGGAAAATCTGGTATAGCCTCCATCCTGACTTCCCCCCTCAAGTCTCATATTAGGTTTCCAAGAACCTCATCTGAAGTCCCCAAACCAGAATCTCTATATATGTGTTTGATATGGAAAAAGTTGGATGTGATAATCCTGCAACCCACAATTGCAAGCACTTTTTAGTGTGTGACCACTGGACAATCCCACCATGCTGTTGGACTACTATCTTGAATGACTAACATAGTTACCTGTTATAGCCAGAGGTGCTTGCATGCACCATTGCTAGCATGGGATCAGGGCCATGTATCGCAATGGATCAAGAAACACTTCTTTGTCACTGCAAATACCAAGAGATCCTTCTTTTGTTGAGAATCTACGGTCTGCTATGCTATTTTTTTAAAACTTGAATACGGTTGAATTTTTGACAAAGTATCTATGCTCATACAGAGTAATATGCTCCTTAGTTCAAGATATCTGAGCAAATACAAAGAGTATGGGAAGGGACCTCCCACCTTCCAGCAGCTGCTACTCTGAAGTGCCAATGTCAATGGACCACGCATTTGCTAACTGAAGTGCTAGCTGCTCTGCTGTGCTTGCCATCCAGCTCTCTGAGAAATTCATAGTTGAAGCATCTTGTAGACCTGATACCAAATCCTTCTTCACCTCAGCTGACAGGCCCAGGCAGTCTGCACCATTGCTTCTGGTTAAATCTGACACCTGTTTACCCCATCATCATCATTCACAGTTCTTTGTCACTTCTTGAAACTTTGATCCCCAGATGAAGAGCTGCTGTCCCAGCAGTATCTTGCTCCTGCTAACCGAGTGAGTCAGGTGAAATTGATGTATGGAGGAGGTGGACAAGGCACTAAATCTTCCAGACTTGAAATAGATCATAAGAAAAGTTATAGAGAGCAAAGAAAGTGAGGAAGAAGGGTCAAACAGGAGGTATGCACCTGCTGGATCCAGGGCAGAACACAGTCAAGGACACTCTGCTGTTGAAGCAACTGTGTTAATGTACATACTACATGGAGGACAGTACCAGAGCTTAGTTGCTCCAAAACAGGGCCAGTGCGGCTCAAGAGTCGCAACAGCAAAAGCTCCTCCCCAGTGCCAAGAATCTCAACATAGGCTGCCTCCATTTCACCCATTCGAACATATTCAGCAGCACGGCTCCATTGCATCCAAGAGGAACCACCATCTTTGTTTCCTGTGTTGATCTTCACAGCAGTACTAGTGTCATGATGGTGTAGCTTGTCAGGAGGAGGAGCTCCACGTATTGCAGCCAAAGTAGCTTCATCTTTGGAGGCTGACCATATACTCCTTGCAGATGGACCTTCACCATGCCGAACTGGACCAGCACCCCTGTCCCAGGCCCTCCTGTTCCCAACTTGCTCACCATCTAGATTGTCCCGACCAAGCTTTCCTGTAGGATCAGAGGAAAATCCATGGTTGGGCCTGCGTGGTGGTTCAGGTAGAGAATTTCCAAGCATTCTAGCCGAGAGTCCAGCTCCGTGAGTAAAACCATCCCATGTCTCCGAGGTTGAGTCAACAGCTTTCCATGAGGATTCTCTACTGCTGCTTCTGCTCCAAGGTGTGGAATTTGTCACCCTCTCAGAGAAACCTGCAGGATTCTCATTCCCCTTCCTCATTCTAGAGCTTGCAAAATCAGCAGTTGCCAGGAATTTGCCAAAAGGTCGACCTGTGCTATGTTCAAACCTTGGTGAATTACCACTGGCCATTCGATCAGCCATTCGATCAACAGCAAGGGTGGCACTGTTAGCCATTCCATCAACCACACACTCTAGCCTGTGAACCCTACCTTCTAGGCCTTGCATGTTGTCATGCACACTGCTCATAAATTCCTGCATTGTCATTCACGAAATGTTTCAACAAAAGAGTACATCAAGGATAATTATCAAAGCAGTCATGTGCACAGAATACTTGCATGACAATGTTTCCATGCATATGATGACAACCATGAAAGATGTTCCACACAGGATAAGAGGTGACCTGCAACATTTCCATGATAGTGCACTGTTGCTGCTCCAGATTATGGAATTGTTGGCAAAGCATCACCAAATCAACACCAGCTGCACCTGAAGCAGCAGCTGCAGCATCATCATCGTAGCTGGCGACACTACTGGTTGGGCTAATAGTGGGTACTGCAGGATCCCATAGACGTGGTTCATCATCTTGGTCTTCCTGTGGCCTGTCCAACCATGGAGCTCCATCTCCAAGAGTTGCTGGAGTTGGTGACAGCCGCAACTGTGCACAAGTCCTACCTGCCTTCACAGAACCTTCATTAGAGATGCATAGGCCAGCAGAGATGGCAGAACATCTGAAATTTTTCATGAACCTGCCATGGGGAGATATAATATAGACTCGATATGTAACATCTCAAACCACATTTTGTCCCCAGCATCAAACATTCAATACCACAAATGTTGAGGGTCCATAAAAGTCCATTAATGGGTAGAACAGCTAGGACAGTTGAATACACTAGGCAGAACACATTGATTTGCTCACTCAGCAGCATCAGCTCATATGCCTGCAGTCATGCTCTTACCAGACAGCTGCCTGCCCGTTTCTGGCTTTTCTTGTAACTCTGATGGATTTGCTTCTTTCGGAGTAACAAACCCACCAAAGCCATCAGCAAGTGTGGGTGACTTTTCCTGGCTATCATCATACTCCAAATTTCTACCATTTGTCTGCTCTGTTTCAGGAGGTCCATCTTCTGAATCTTGTTCTTCTGAGCCAGCCCTAGGAGAGTGTCCAGGAGGGACGACCACTTCAATCTGCCAGTCACCAGAAGACGTCTGTTCTAAGTTCCTTGCACTCTCCAACTTGCGAAAGAAATCTGGATTGGTCTTCTTGTCACTAATAGTTGGCGTTCTTTTCTTAACAATACTGCCTCCTTTCTCTGTAAGGCATTCAGAGCCCAAATCAGTTTCAGTTGCATCCAACTTTGGTGTGTATGATGTGGAAAGTTCTGTCGCCAACTTTGTTATGTCACTCTTCTTAGAGGTAGTGCTACATGTTTCCTGTTCCAGGATGGTAGATGCATCCTGGATTCCCATCACAATACTGCCTACACATACAGTACATAATGACATGCATCCTCATTATGGCACAGCTTCCTATAATACTCCATATCAAGGCTGCTACATGTCTTTTATGATGACCATTAAGTGCAAACCTGACTCTGTAACTCTACTCAAATTGGTGCAGCTAGAACCTCAAAACACAACCTGAGCTGACAAGCTCACACTACAAAGAGAATAATCAGTACAAAATTGAATAATGGACAACAGGAGCTTGACATACACCTTTGCCAGTAGTTGTGGATGGTGGAGGAGGTGGCATGTGGGAGTCAGCAGCATCTGGAATTGCCTTCCAGACTTGCAATGCCTCCACAACACTATCTCGGACAGGTTTAACCTGATTACAATCCATTGTTCCAATACTCAATACAACTAACCTAGTAAACACTACAACAATAATACTGGACTCAGTTCAGTTTCATGAAAGCATGAGCCTCCCACTCACACCAATGCACCATACTTCCAGTGATCACTGAATCAGACACAAGCAAAGGTTGATTAAAAGAAAAACTTCTCAGTCATCATGAAAACATTGCAGATATGACGCATGAACCAGCAGAACTGAAGAACCTTGTCAAAGCGGCAGGCCTCTAGTGAAGCACAACAGGATGACTTGAATGTAGTCAAGGAAGAACCCAGCCCTGTCGCCACACATGCCAGCATGTCGGCAGCAGCCTTTCGTGTCGCCCATTCATTGCTCTCCAGCGCCTCCTGGGCACTTGTCACAAGCACTGCCAATTGGGAACTGCTCCTCACCCCTATAGACTGCAAAATTTCATTTGTCACATAATAGTCTGGAAGGAAACCTTAAGAGGCTGGAAGGAATAGGTTGAAGCGGCTCTCACAGCATCGTTATGACGAGCATATCGATAGTCTTACCAGATGGAGGTGATGCACCAACTTGCCCTTCTACTGCTGAACAGTAATCTCACACAAGTTCTATCAAGAAGAGTGGAGGAGGAGAAGAAGAAGAACAACAACAACAACCTTATGAGAACTCAGGAGGCTCTAGCTTCCCGCACATGAAACATCATGAACAAGAGAACACTTTCAAGCTTATGGCCGATGAACTTTCCGAGAGAGATTCGGCAACTCTTCACATTGGAGATGACTGGTTCAAGTACCGATCCCGTTAGAAAGAGTTTGCAAGCGAGCGTGCATACCTGTGCAAGGCTGCCGACGACGGTGAGCAAGGAAGACTTGGCCAAGAAGTTTGGACTGGACAGGAGCTTCACAATGCGAGGGCACAGGCGTTGCAGTGTTGCCGGAGGTGGATCTCGTGCGAGATCGATAACGCGCGCCAGGCACAAGGCAGCCCCGACTTGCAAGCTACGGTTCTGTTCGCTAAGAGCTTCAAAGAGCGGCTTTACGAAAACGCCAATAGCCGATCCGTTCTCCGCACCCGCTCCTACTTGCGAAGCCAGAACGCCTATGGATTCCACGCACGCATCACGGATATTGGAGTCCGGATCCTTAAGCCTACGCACAATGTTGGTCACTATCTTGGACAGATGCGGAGACAACAAGTCTCCGTGTAATGAAGCCAGAGTACCGAATAACTTCACGCACTCCCTCCGCACCACGCTCTTCTGCTGCGCATCCGTGTCATACAAACACGTTAGCAAAAGTGACAAACTCTCCGGCGACACACTATCCGCTATGCGCTCCAACTCCTCCACAGCCAACTGCTGTGTGTCCCGATCCGCAAGCTTGTTCAATGCCGCCAGAATCCTATGCTTGAGGTCGATCAAAAGCAACTGCGTTGGCGCATTGCTGTTACCCTTGCTCGCACTTGTTGGTCCTCCTCCTCCTCCTCCTCCTCCGCCGCTCCTCCCCGCCTTCCCCGCCACTCGGTTCTGCGCCATCGCCGCCATCCTCCCTCTCCCTCTCCTCCTCGTCTCATCACCTCACGGCCATCGCCATCGCTACGCGCCCACAAAACCAAGAACGCTCAAAACGCGCACACTGACCACTCAGCAGCCTTTCTTTTTCTGGCTAAATTCAGCGATTTGGCTAAAAGAAATCTCAAAATGGCTAACAATATGTAGTTTTCTGGTTTTCTGGTCGCCACATATCTACAGCTTTTTACAACATATCGCCAGATTTCTCTATTGCGTTCTAGCACGTAGCCAAAAAAATTGAAAGGAATCTTATACTTTTGTCCTTCTATATCCTGTTTATAGCCAAATTGGGCTAAAATGTATTAATGATGATCGCCAGTTCAGCGACATCACAATTCTGAAAAAAAACAAAACCAAGGTTCCAAATTTTCCAAAAAACGAATTTCACAGATTTTTTTTTAAATAAACGCGTAATGACGCACCCTAATCAGTGTGGTTTTTTTGGGGGGGGGAAATTTTCGAAACTTGACTCCAAAAAATTTCACAAAATGGGCGAAAAAAACAAATTTGCGATATTTAGGGGTTTTTCTCGCCACTTTTAGAAATAAGTAAATAAAATTACATTAGCCACATCTAGACCCTACGGACTTTCTAGGTCGCCACTTTTGTGAAAATGCTATAGCTCACTTATGGCAGTCGCCATTTAATGCTGGTTAATGCCGGGATCCTCGCCAGTGGACCTACGTGACAAATTTGAAAAAAAAAAAACCCTGACCCCAAATATCATAATTAAGGATTAATCCATTTTTTCAATTTTCTGAGGTAGGTGGGTTGGCAATCATCCACAAGAGTACTGAGCCAAATTTGGCTACAGAACAGAGAGGAGAGTAAAAAAATGTAAGATTTCATTCGGCTACCTATTGGAACCTGTTGCCTGAATATGGCGACTTCAGGAAAATAATAATAATTTAAATCTTCGTATTGTGGCGAATTGAGCCCATTTTTCGGAAAAAAAATTGTCTTTGTGTATCAATTGCACCTCGAAATTTTTTGTTGTAAATATTATCAAAGATTTAGCCCTTTGCCATATTGTCTTTCAACTTGCACATATTTTGAACATAGCCCTCAAAATCTTTTTAACATTTTTTCAATTGGGTACATCCCATAGAAACACACAAGTCCACAAATGTCAAGCTTGTCAATTAGATGAAAGGTTAGATGGGTCATCAAATTTTTTAAAAATTGGAAGGAAATCTTTAAATTCAAGATGGCACAATGCAAGCACAACACCAAGTTTTAAGTCATGGTAATGAACTAGGTCATACACTTTAATCGAGCAAATATGTTTGAAAACTTTACAAATTTGCATGATGACTATTCGAAGCTCCTTCTTCATCTTATGCCACATTTGTGAATTTAAACATGGTAATCATGGGATTTCATGCTTCCCAATTTACCTTTTATAATATGTTTTTGAAAACCAAAAGCAAACCATGTTGGCAATTTCACTATGGTCATTGTCTCCAAAAAGATGGCCTTTCTTCTTTGGGCATTACCCATAGAGTTGGGAGCATAATAATATCACCAATTCTTGTTGGGTGAAGCTTCAACCATAATGAATCACAAATACTTCAATGTTGGAGATCATGTATAACCTTTTTTGTTGTCCTTTTCCCCAAGGATAGTTTTCAAAAGATTCATAACTAAATTATTTTTGCAATGAGGATAATGGGGTTTAATTAACGAGACTATGTTTAATTATTGGGACAAAAGAAACAATCAATCATGTTGCTATTTTGGTAGATCCAATATACATGAAAGACCTAGAATTCAAGTGGCATTGATCAATGATAAATGAAAAAACATGCACAAAAAAAATGTTACCAAAAGAATGAGGAAATTTCAAACTTTTAACAATCATAATTGGGGACATTGTACCAAGTGCTTGTCCAAGTACCATTGTTGGAGGGGGTACATGCAATCCCCTATTATAACATGAAAATTAAGTTAGTTAAGGATTTAGATTATGAAATCAACAAAATCAACACAAAATAAAAAGTTTAGTGATGACATTTACAAACTTGGAACATAATTAACTTAACAATGGCGGGCTCCTATAATGATGTCTCACTACAAAAATAAAGTAAATAATAAATCATGGCGTTAGTTTGGTAAACCCAATATGCATGGTTGGTTTAGAATTAAGGCATCATTGAATTTAATAACAAATGAAACACATGTACATAAAGTAATGTTGCCAAAAGAACGAAGGAATTTCAAATTTATAAGGTTTTCAAAATTTATGATTTCGAAGGATTTTGAATGACCATTAGTGGTGCTTGGTCCACATTTTGGACAACCTTTGTAGTCCTTAGTTTTTTGGCTTGAAAGTAATCCATATACAAGCAAATCAAGAATTGCCTCTAACAATGGAACCAAATACACATCATTTTGTCATTTTTAACTAATTTATTTTTTCCAAGAATAATCAAGGCCAACATAAAAAATCATTTCTTTGTGATGAGCTATGGTAACAAGTTATAGTTAAAAATGAGAATTGATCACATATACCATGTGTTTGATTAGTTCTCAAATGGATTAATTGCATCCAATGCAAGACCTATATTAAAATCATGAAATTTTGTTGCAAATTTAAATCACGTGGAGTTTATACGAACCCAAGTTAATATGCAACATGTCGTACATATCCATCCTTCCTTTTATTGGCATGGTGTCACCTCATGAGCTTTGAGAGATTGGGAGTTTTCAACATCCTTTTCAATTGTGGAACTAATGGAAAATGTTTCAAACTTTTCCTTAATACCTTGTTGCACCTAAGGACATATTGAGGTTCACCACAAACTAGACATTAGTTTACTAACTCATGTTTATTTCAATACAACACACACCCATTTTGACATGTATGAATTGAAATGTAACTTAAACCTAGGTTTTGAACTAGGCTTTTTGTTTTATAATGTGATTTTGGTAAATTGTTTAATTTTAGGAGAACAAAGTTTTGAAGCAAAGACAAAAGTTGATCAACAAACCCATTAATGCAATGATGTGTTGCATATGTATTTAAAATCATCAATGTCTTAGTCAGTCTATGGAGATCACTACCATCACATAGAAAAGCTTTGGATTAAGTTGCAACCAACTTTAATAATTAGGTTCATATATTTTTGTTTAAAGTATAATAATTTGGCTTAGTTAATATCCTCCTTCAACATCTCCCCCTTCAATGTTTATATTATTAACCAAATTGAAGACATTTTACCTATTCAAATCTCCAACTTCCCTCATGGATTCATCATTAGTTGCTCGACATGCTTGGAATGCATCATTGATAGTTGTTACCGTTTGATTCCCCAATTCCACCTCATCATAGTTAACAATATTGTTAGGAGAAAAAATTGTTGATGCATTATCAACATGCATGTTTTGCATAAACACCTTCATGTTTCCCACTTTTCATTTGATGAAACAAATGATAAATCCTACAAGATGTAAAGCAAAGTTATTCAATAAAATACATGGATTATTAGGTTAATGACTACTTTTTTGCACATGCTATACATAGGATTCATTCTTATGTAAATATGCAACATCAAAAAGTTTACAAAAAATGTACTTGTATATTTGAAGAAATAATATGTACAAGGATGCCTTCTATATCGCCAATACAATTGGAATTCTATCTTACATGCATAGGTTGGACCACCATATAATGGGATCACACCCCCAAATGATAAAGTGTTGGTGAACCACCCTCCTTGGCTAAGATCTCCCTCCATCTCATATATTACAATTACATGCCATTTTGGTTAATTTTCAAGAAATGGCATAAACCTTTTTTTTTTGTTAAATTTTTTCATCTTTGGGCAAAAAGATATTCAAAGGAGCCACCCAAGTGAATGGACACTCTTTAAATTTTCATATTTTTTTGTTTGAAAGATCACAAGTGAGACATAATAATTTGGATTGTCATAAATTATATTGGAATATTTTTCATTAATTGTAATTTTTACATGCTCAAAGTTTGACATAAAAAATTATTTCTTTTGCATATTCAAAGCATTCAAACCCCAAGAATGGATAGTTGTTGTTTTTTTCAAACATCTTTTCTTGCTACCAAATGTGCACCATTCCTTTTTTAAATTGGAGAGGATTTTAACATTGATGATTAGAATGGGAAAATAATTTACTGATGGAAATTACTTATATAATTGATTTGAGCACATTTGGTTCAAAAATGTTTTTGACCTTAAAAATTATGGATTTTGAAAATGTGCCTTTAACAAAAATTGTTCATATTTATGGGATAGAGGGCATCAATGCATAATATACATGATATAAAATAATTTCTTATTAAAATGTATTTATATCTAAAATGTAATGTTAAAGGGGGTACTCAAATATAAATTTTTAAGTTATAAACTAGCACAAAAATGACACATGTCATATGCAATTATTGGAAAAGAACTTTTATTGTGGGCACCCTTGGCTCGTTTGACCATGTTTTCACCCCTTTGGTTCAAATGTGATTACAAGGTTTGGACAATGAACCCTAGATTAAGCTTAATTTATTTATATTCATGTTTATGGGAACTTGCACAAGCGTGCAGTCCACAATGTGATTATTTAAGCTTCAAAGCATTGACCATTGGTATAGTTAATAACATATATAATATCACATGTATTTATATAGGTTTCCAAATAGGGATATTTGATTTAACAAACAATGTAACAATTTTTTTAAAAGTTCAACCTACTAATTACATATCTTCCACATGCACCAAACCATAATGCCTTTATAATTCAAGTGTTGGTATCAAATAATGGCTACATTTCTCACTAGATTTCACACCACTACATTTTTCATTAAAATTGTAAAATTATAACTTTAAGAATTAGTCGTTGATGTTAATTGTTTTAGGTGGTCTATTGAAGTTAAGATATTTTGAACAAATTACATATGCCAAGGGTAATTTGGCATGTTAGAATCCCATTTGTTAACTTTTTATTTATAGTAATACCTAGTAGTCTAGGCCATTTATCATATATATATTTATATATGCACAATTTGATAAAGGGATTTTTTTTGTCAAAACCACAATGGATGATGATAAGTAGACCACAAATGCAAAATAAATTAATTAATACCCTAAAAATCTCAAAATTGTCGTTGAGTTCACCACACATTGGACCTTGCAAAAGCATATGTTATAGGATTCAAATATCACTTTTAAAATAGTCAAACAAGGAAGTCGATTATCAAAATCACATTCATAATCATTAGTTTCTACATCAAAGTCACACCATCCAAATCTCCCTAAAGATGAATGTCATCCACATTCTTAACTAATTTCAGGTTATGCATGGACAAAGTGTGAAAGGGTGCCATCATCAAATCTTGTGACTTTGAAATAGTAATTAGAGCAAGGATCAATCTGAAAAAAATGTCATATATCATAGGGGTTGGATGTAACTAGTGTTTTATTTACACTAAAAGACTAGTCTCGCAATTTGCTACATTGACATGAAAGGCAAATTAGATCATGTTAGTCTCAACCTTAGCCTTCCACTCTTCGGCTGTAAGCCTCCATTTACAATTGCAAGATACACGTGCATAATTATCTTCACTATTGTTAAGAAGGTGCAATAGTACATGTATTTGGAAAATATGATCCATAATTGTAGGGACTAAGAAGCCTAGGGAGTTTCGGTCGGCTTCAACTACTATTCACATTGATGACCATGTTATATTAATAGTTTTATGACCTTCAACAAGTTTATGGATTTTTTTGCCTTAGATATTCAAATGTGATTCTTGTTTCATATTTGCAATCATGTTTGAAACACATATGTCAACCAACAAAAACCAAAGGAACATGATTCATTGAAAAGAAAATGTATCATATCTTTTATTTAAATCACATTTGCATTGGTTATTAGTAGGAAGACTATGTGAAGTTGTTGTGCCTCCGAAGTCCTACTGTCATCATGCATGCATAATTTTTTATTCAAACCCCATTAGTGGTTTTTTTTCGTTCACCAAATGATAAGTGGACCATAATGATTGTAACATTCCTAAAGTTGAATCAAATCCTTCATAATATAAATAACAATAGACACATTATTCAAGCTTATGGCTTTCAATCAATAGAAATTCACTCACATGAACTCAAGAATAATAAGGCACAGTTGGGATTCTATTCATGACAATTTACATTAACATAAGAGTGAATGTGGGAAACCAAATGTGAATAAATCAAACATGGTCAAGCCCTTGGATTATTGAATTCTTGCCATGGGATTATGGAGTGGTTTGATTGTAAGTAAACAAAAATGCACATTGTTGTCCCACGAATAGATCAATGTAAACAATTATTGAAGTTGAAATTCCTTATGGATTGGCTTCCTATTTTTTCAAGATAACCTTTTTTCATTCTAGATAAATTTCATAGATTCAATTTAGGCAAAAAATATCTTGTGCATTGAATCATTATGCCATAAATTTGGCCCCCTTAATAAGTCTAGTAAACATCATCTTCAATGACAACCTTTTTGCTTACACATTAATGAACAAATTTGAGGAAATTGATACCTTGGGCATATAGGATAAGGTGGATGCACCAATGGGGAGTACTATTGATGGGTAGACCACAAGAAAGAAGACTTACTTTATACATACTTCAACTAGGACAAAAGAAAGATCATGGGGACAACCAAACTTTGGACATATCTACATTTGACAAAAGCAAGACAATGGGGTTAAATATACCCCAAATAGATTTCAACTTGATAAAAAATTAGACCATGAGGAGCATCAAATCTTGGATAGAACTACATTTGACAAAAGCAAGGCCACATGGGGAGTTATTACAAGGTGGTTAGATTTCAACTAAAACAAATAAAAAGATCAACAATATGGGAAGTTTCACATTGATGCAAGCAAGAGCACTAAGAAGTTGTTATAGGGTGGATAGACATCAATTTAGCAAATGGAAGTGCATGGGGAATTACAACATGGTGAATAAACATCAAATTTGACATCCAACAACTTCAAATATTGTGAGTTAAATTGTACCAACCTAACCATCTTGCTTACACATTGACAAACAAATTCAAACAAATGATACCCTTAATAATAGGACAAGGGGGGGATGCACCAATGGGGAGCACCATTACACATATTTGAAAATTGACAAAACCATGTGGGGAATACAAACATTAAATAGAACTTAGGGTTGAGAAGAAGAAGACCATGGGGAGCATTGGTAGAACCTCATTTATTTGATAATATGAAAGCCGGGGGAAAACAAGGGCCATATATAAATTGGTACTTAAACTTATCTTTAAAAAGAACATACCTTAAATAGACCTCAACTTGATAAGAATTTAGACCATGGGAAACATCAAATCTTGGACATAATTACATTTGATAAGAATAAGGTCACATGGGGAGTTATTACAAGGTGGTTAGACTTCAACTAAAACAAGAGGAATATCAACAACTAGCGTGAACTCGGTGCATAATGCACCCCATCGATCCCCCCCACCCGATCCTTAGCATTTCCCACTCCGGTTCACTTCCACCTATTAAGACCCTTAGAACCCCACCCCCACCCCCTCCCCCCCTCCACGAAAAAAATAAAAATCATGACCCTCCTAAACCCTTAGCCCAAAAAAAGCGCACCCAAATCTCCTCACCCACCCTCCAAATCCCAAAAATACCTCCCCCATCGATGACGGCAGTTGCTGCGTGGAAACGGACGTAAAAATAAAAGTAAGAAATAAGAACTCGAGGTCCTGAATAGTTTTTGGGCCCTCGAGTTCGGGGGGACAATTTTATTAAAAGTGATATGGGTAAGACCTCGACAGACTGATGGACAGATTAAGTGAATTAATATATAGGATTATATGGGAGGTGCCACATATTTCAAATTAGCACAAGCAACACCTTAGGGACTTGTTACACGGTGGATATTATTCGACTTGACAAGTGGAAGCCCATGAGGAGCTACAACATGGTGGAAAAATGTCAAATTTTATAACCATAATCTTCAAATCTTATGAGTTGAATTGTACCTTGATAGGATTAACTTGTAAGCTCAAAAAATGAAGGCCTTGAAGGTGATTTTTAACATGGCTAATGCTGAAATTCCTTTGATGCAACATGTTATTGTGTTGAGCTCTTCAAATACACTTTTTGGGGTGGGCAATTCAAAAGTTTTATAATTAATAAACAAATAGCTTCCATTAACCTTTTTTCACAAACCTTCTTGTATTGCATTTCAAACTACAAAACCTAATTGTAGCATGGTTTGCTTTTCATCTTTGCTTATCAAAGCTTTCATAAGCTTGAATGTTAAAACCTCAAAATGTATAATATGGTTCCTATTTTCAACAATTTGTTGACACCTTAATTCAAAGTTTTCATGAACTTTGGATTAAGGTTTTTTTTTGTTTTTTGCTTGCACTTCACAACTTGTTGAATACTTTTTTGACGCATTTTTCTTCAAATTTGGGCTCATGGGTCATTGGTTACAATGTTATCTTTTACCTTTTGGGTGCAAGGTTTGACTCCTTGCACACCTGCCTAAATTAGGTACATGTAAAATTACATCTTTAGCTTGCCACATTGAATTTTATTTTTATTAATAAAAAAATCTTAATTTGGTTTTCATGATCATGAGTTAGGACCATGCCTTTTATAGATATTGTTTTTAATTGGTATTTAGTTTCATAAAACAAATGATGCAACATTAATAGAAATGAAGTAAATGTTCTTGTAGATTTTTTGTCTTATAATTAACTCAACCCCATTTTGCAAGAATTCATCTTCTAATTTACAAAATTATATATATATCATGATCTATTAGTCATGCGTATTTAAAACATGCATGCATATACCATAAAATATTTAATTATTTCACCTTTCCAATCATAATACAACAATTAATACTTACAAAGGACCTCCCATTTGTTGGTACTTGGAAATTGCATTTAATTCAAATTAATGATGCCTAGGGGAAAAAAAAACCTTTTGGAATACAGTTAGATTATGAAACATAAACATAAAAATAAAAATAAAAATTAAAGATGTCATAATTAGTAAGTTTTACATATTAATCAAAATTCGGAGCTTGTTATTCATGTGTTTTATTCTATCTAGTTGTATTGGTTGGCTCATCATGTAGTCATATTGCTAGCAATGTAATCATAATCAAGAATAAGGAGGAACCCTTGGTATATATGATTACATGACTATACTTAAGACATATTCATAGCATGTCATGCTTTGACATATTGAAAGTCAAGGATTTTTTTTGCATTCTCACAAAGGTTATAGTTATTTTTGATATGTTGTAATTTTTTAAATGTAACGTACTAAAAGTCAAGGATTTTTTGCGTTCTCCCCATAGTTGTAGTAATTCTTGGTATATTGTATCCTTTGAAATGTTGAACCCTGATTGTTTTCAAGCCTCAATTGCTTTTTTCGATTCATGAATATGCAATTTGTTATGTTCTTTGATTGGGTTTTGATTCATTTCAAAAGAATATTGCACAACATACATATATGGTCCAAAAATAGGTTCTACATAAATGTTGCAAAAGAAACACTGATTTTATCAAATTCACAAGCTATGTTTTAGAAACTTCATGGAAATATGTAGGTGTCTCTTGCAATTAGTGCGACTATTCTGGATTAAGACCCACCAGGATGATCTCTGCAGCTGTGACAAATGCATTTAAAACTGAAGTTCCTAATTTCCAGTTGATTTAACATTCAATAATGGTGGGCATTACGAAGGAAAGCAGCAACAATGAGTGAAGTCACTCACAAAGTCATCACCTTCTTCATCATGAATGAATTGCAGTGATGAGCTGCCATGACTACCCACTGACTTTGACAGAATTAGCTCTCTTACCGTGGGTGTGTATAAGGTGTATAATAATCTGCAAAAAATTCAAGCAAACCGTTATGGGAAATTTGTATTCTGAGAGCTTCTGTCACATTTTCCATACCAATGGGAAGACAAAGTCATGATGTTGCATTCAAGAAACATAGCTAACCCAAAAAGTCCATAGCATCCTCATTTTTCAAGTTGCAACAAGCTTGTGGCCATAAGCTTCATTTCATTTCAACCAGTCCTTGTGAATGTAAGTACCTCAGGCATAGAAAGGCTTACCTAGAGGGTAGAGGTTGGGGCCTCGTCCTGCACACCCTCAACATATCCTTTAAGCACTAAGATACTCCAAGATGAAAGATATTCAAGTTCATGCAAACATCTATAACAAAATTTCTAGAAAAGCTGACAAATAAAGGTTTATGGTTTGAAGATTGTAGAGTCCCATCTGTTTTGCTTTGCTGACTTGGTTTGAGGGTAGTAGCTTTCATGCTAATTAGATCATGTTTATGATCTCAAGCTTCTACAATTTATGCAGCTGTAAGGATGAATGAATTGTGATGGGAGAATTGATGGTGGAAGAGCACATAGTACATTGGTTGTTGGTATAGAACACACTGCAGCACTTGAATGGAGGTCATCTGGTTGTACATCTCTTCTGTGGGCTCCCTTTGACAGATATAACTGATGTTGCATTTGATATTATGCCTTTCAGGAGATTCCCATTCTGCGTGAACCACATCCTAAAAACAAACATAGCAAGGTTATTGTATCCATGCACTACAAGTCAAGTTGCATATAATTGAGCTCCTCAACTCTGGATGAAATACAATACCTTAGGATGAGGATCCAAAACTGGAAATGGTGCAAATTTCTGGTCCAATGTCTGATCAGCAGTGTATTGCTGTGACAAACCGACAGATACCAGCAAAATCAGGCACAATCTTGATATTTTGGAAGCAAGTAACTGGGGAATTCATGTTGCGAAGCAGATCAGCCACAGCCTCTGCCTGTGTCCCACCATTTGTCTGCATAGAGCACAACTCAGAAGTTCAAATGCAAAGACTATTCTTTTGTTCTGAAATGACTTGGACCAACTTAAGGTTCAACATTGCTGCACTGTGGATGTATTGAGGCACATCCCATTGGACTGAAGATGGAATGTCAAGGGAGAAAAATACCTCCAAGGCCAGGAAACCACCAGCTCTAAGAGCACGTGCAGAACCATGGCAGATCTGTCGCAAGTCTTTCATGCCATCCTGTCCACCATCTAGTGCTGTCCGAGGCTCATGCTTTCCAACTTCAGCTTGAAGTGCAGCAATATTGGCAGATGGGATATAAGGTGGATTGCTGATCACACCTGCCAGGCTGCCTTTCTGGTCCTCAAGGGACAAGAACCAAGACCCATGAACCACATTGACTTTGTCCTGGACCAAGACAGAGAGCCTCAATTGAATCACAGTCAAACCCAGGCAGAATTGACTCATGGAAGAAGATGATGCAGTAAGCACAAATCCTGAAGTATAGGAGGACTGCAGTTTGTACCCAAAGTGTGACAGAGAAGCAAGGGAGTCAGGGATGTACATCATGAACAAGATTGGTCACAATTCTCCTCAATTATCTCCTTCACATCTATTCGATTTCAGTAATGTTCATTGATGATTGCAGCTCTAACAGGACCTGTAGATATTATTGTGGGATTGCAGTTCTATCAGCACCGGTCCCTCTTACTTCAAATGAAACTAAGAAAAAAGGGATGGTAAAGGAGTCTCACAGTAAGAGCATAATGTCCCACATTACGGCGAGCAACAGCCACAGCTGTCTCACTCATATCCACAGCCAAAACTGACCCTGGAGAAGGAAGAAGGCGTGCAAGGGCAATGGCTATGGCTCCACTGCCTGTTCCAAGGTCTGCCCATAACCCTACAGCCAGTGAAGGATTGCCCATTATAGCAGCTTCAGCCAAATCAATCATCTGTTCAGTTTCTGGCCTTGGAATCAGCACCCCTTCTTGGACACTCAATACAAGATCCCTCCAGTGTGCACATCCCACTATATATTGGAAAGGCCTTCGCTCCTTCACCCTCTGTACCCATTGGTTCTCTAGTTCCTCAATGCTTATCCTTAACAGAACATGAGCACTGGTTGTTTGGTTGTTTAGTTGACTGACTGCCTCCACCATCTCAGGAAACTCCTCTTCTTGTGAGCTATCCATTATCTGTGTCAATGTATTGGCATCCTTTATTTCAGAAAATGCTTTGGTATCTGCTGCCATGTCTGCAAGGCTGTCTCGAAGGGAATCACAGCAGCAGGCAGCATCTGCAGCCAGTTCAGACACTGGGTCTGTGTACCTCTCTCTTAGCAATGTGCTGAAAGCCCCAAATTCCTGACCCGGATCTCCCATTTCTTTGGTAGCCTCTCCATGAGTATCTGATCCAAATTGCTGAAGTCAATACTGCTGGTCACAAGATCCAGAAATAGTAGTTTCTTCTAGAATTTAACAATCTCTGCAAATTCTAACAGTCAAAGAGAAAGCTATGCTCTGAGAAGATTTGTTTGTCACTGTATGATTGACCCATGAGGCATTCTATATTCAATCTCTGCTCACTCAACAGTATGAAAGCAAAATGCAAAACTGCCATTGCCTGCCTTCTCAAAACTATTCAAGAAGCACATAAGCTTCTGCATTCATTGTGTTTACAAGTCCAGTACAAGCACAAGAAACAATGCAAGCTGTTACTATACCTGAGCTTGTTGAGTTCTGTGATTCATTTGCAAGAGACCATGCAGGCAAGCAGGCTTTCACATCTCTCCAGCTACATGCCTTCCAGCGTTTTGCACATGCATCAGAGTCTCTTCCCTTCTGGCAGCATGCTGCCAGAGAATCATCAAGAAGCCAGTCCAATTCTCGCAGCAGATCACTTGAGTCTGGCCCTCCATCTGTGTCATAGAATTGTTGTTCTACTGAAGCTGCTAGTTGTTGTGCCTTTCTCACCCATTGTAAGAGATCTTCCAGGCATGTTATGTGCACAGCAGGCCGCTCGCAGATAGGAGTGACTACCTTGATGTCCTTCAGTGATGAAGCTGCCACACAGCCTCAGCCATGGACAGACAGATGCTCTTAAGGTCAAGGACAGCCATTCAGGAACATGCATTCATAGATTGCTACTAATCTTGCAAATCTTGACTCCACGTAACACATAAGATCAACTGAATATTACTGGCTGTATGCAGAAACCAAACCACAGCTATGACGACCAACAATTGCAATTGAATATGGTTTAATAAAACCCACCACAAGGTGGAGTCTGGATTTTGCAAGGTACTGAATCTTGTTCATTTTATTGAAGCAACAACAACAACTGTGCAGCAAGAGGGACATTGCTCTTACCATGTTCAAAATTGATCTCTGCAGCAGATGCACTGATGAAAGCTGAAACTCTGAAAGTCCGTTCTCTGGAACCAGAGCATCCGATCCTCATAGACAACTTCTCCATATTTGGGAACATCTGCACCTTCTCAAGAGATGCTGATGCAACAGGAGTCAAACCCCACAAATATTTGACCTGGAGATCCATAACTGGGGAGATCCCTATGGCGGAGATGAATCCTATGTCTTGACAAATCTGTGAGCGGCGTTGAAAGAGCAAGGGATGATGAGACAAGCGGGAGGTGGAAAGAGCTCCTTGTGTAGAGTGTGAGAGACGGGAAAGAGAAACAACAGCTGCCATTGCTTGCAATACCCTACATCCAGAGGCACAACAACAAAAGTTCATGGAAGCACTGTTCATGGAGTGAGAACAAAATTCGCAATCTGATGTCTGCTGCAAATGTCTGATGTCTGATGAAATGTCTGCTGCTGCTGATGTGCATATCTCATGTTGTCTTTTGTTCTCCAGCATGAATTGGCCTCAGAGGATGATGCTTCTTCATGAACTAGTAACAACTTCCTGACGAACTTGGCATCAATTAGGTACTCCGAGAACCCCAGAGAGAGCGCTTCTTTCCTTCCTAAGATCAGAAAGATGATTGCTTGGTCCCTGTCTTCGACTACCACTGTCTTGACTGTGAAGAGCAATACGTTGACGGGATTGAAAACCGCATAAGGCATTTGCGAGGCGTGCCATGACCACCACTGACCAATACGCTACTACTGGGAGAGATCCCTGCTCAAGGCAGATTGGAGAAGTGAAGAAGAAACTTGAAGGCACAAGAGCTACTAACCTTTTTGATTGCCGTGATGCAAGCCTATCGATGCTGCAAGATCATCAGCATCATCTTTGTTGACAGGTCCTATTATTGTTCTTCAAGGAAGAGCATGAAAAATCGGGGAAGTCGAACGCGACAAAAGCTCCGCACTTCTTCGATCCGGTTTCCCAATAATCTCGACTCCAAAACAAGATTTTCCAATTGCTCTTGGAAACACTACTGCCGAATAGAGAACATATGTCTATCCAGAGAGACAGAAGAGAAAATTCTTTTATTTCTTTTCCAAGGCAGGCTTAGGAGGCTTAGAAGAAGAAGAATTTTCTAATGCGCAGTAAGCATGCGAGAGATCAGAAAAGACAAAGACAAAAAGGGATAAGAGAGTAGAGCGCAACAGCTAGCTAGCTATTCATCCATTCTCCACTCTAACAACTACAGTAGTTCGCGTCCGTCGTCGTCGTTTTCAGGAAATGAAAGTGCGGAAGAGGAGCAAAGGAAGGGTTGAAGAAGAAGAAGAAGAGGAAGAAAGAAAGTGAGAGAGATGTTTATTTTTCTGCAAAAAGAAGAAACAAGGGAATTTCGCAAGTAAAAAACGGGGAAAGAACTTGGAGAACAAATATTGTCTGAGCGGGAAACAAGTACACTGTGAAACTTGAGAAGGAAGATGGCATCATCATCATCAGCAGCGGGAGCGGTGGCAGGAGGAGGAGGAGGAGGAGGAGAACAACGAGGAACGCCGTCGACGTCGGTGTCAGAGAGGATGCAGAAGAGTTTGGAAGACAGCGTGGAGACGCTGTTGGGAGCTTTTGCATCTGCTGCCAATCAACACACGACGTCGCTCTTGTAAACAGTGTTTTTTCACCTTTTTCTCTTCCCCGACTTTCTTTCCTTCTTCCGCCACTCCTCGTTTGTTTTCCGTAATCCGCTTAAGATTTTGTATATCGAGAGTCTTCTGTCTTCAAGTGCATGCGCCCCCCACAAACAACCCCGCGTTGCTTGCCATTAGGTTTCTTGCAAGAATGGCATGAAGATGGATGTGTGTGCATGCCGTTGCTGTACTCGATGCCATTGCACTTTGCAGAATTGGTTCTCGTTCATCTTTTGTTTTTGTTTGATGCTGAGGGCAAGCAAGGGAGGATGACAGACTGGAGCTTTGGAGGGATGAGCATGTGAAGTACTTGAAGAAGGGATATCAACACTTGAGCTCCACATATTCTGTTCTTGACTCCAGGTAAAGTGCAATTGTGCAATTCAAGTGAGCTTGAAAACTCCCAGAGAGACTCTTGGACTTCCAGATGACCAGCAGAATTCTTCATACAGAGATGCAATGATCGCCGCTCTTTGTTTGGATAGTATCTGTCACTGACAAACAGTCGATGATGACTTGTGGATTTTTCTGCAGTCGACCATGGTTATGCTACTGGATCTTACACTCATTGGCAATGCTCAATCAACACTACAGTTCGGCAGTATGCAATCGATCGATCGATTTCCTTTCACGATGCCAGGTTTCTAGGCTTTTTCCATGTCCCCCACCAGAAAATTGCGCCAAGCTTTTTGTTGCATGTGAGATTCAAAAGTTGCTTTTTGCATGAAGACCCAATAGACAAAAGCTTAGAACAAATGTGCTGGTAGCAATGCAAACATAAGAGTTGGAGATCAGAGTTTCCTTTGCAGGAATGACCATGAAGATGGAGCTTTTTTATGGCTAAGTTATTTTGTCTATGTGTCATGTGCAGGACAAGCATGGTGGCTATGGTGGAGGTCCTGGGCAGGTAGGTAGTAGATTCTATCTCCACAATCAAATTGTGTCAATACTCAAATGCTTCATCACTGCAGGGATCTGAATTGTGCTCTGTATCAACTGGCACTTCCAAAATGTCTGAGTTTCTGCTGCCATTTGTACAATACCAAAGTGAGGATTTACTTTTTTCATTGGCATCAGGCATATCTAGTGGGATAGAGATGCTTGTTGACATGGTTTTGGTTTACCTTGTGGGGGTCATGCATAGATGCCGCATTTGGCAACAACTTATGCAGCAGTGAATGCCCTTGTAACCATGGGTGGAGAGAAAGCACTTGTGTCCATTGACAGGTACTGGGCATCATTGATAAAACTTTCATAAACCCTTGTAAACTTGCAGATCTTTGGATTTGTTTCTTCCTGCATCTCTCAAAAATCTTGAACTGTCCAGCCCTGGCTCTTGCCAATTTTGGGATTGTTGTGGAGCTTGGATGGTTGATATGGTGGAGAAACTTTGATAAAAGGCATACTGTCTTGTGCGCAGAGAGAAGATGCTGCAGTTTTTCCTCCGCATGAAGCAACCATTTGGTGGCTTCAGGTGCGATTCTGCCATTTTGTCTTCTCATAGTTTGTGTGGAGAACTGAGCTGGACTAGCACTGATGTGATGAATCTTTTCATGGTTTTGATCTTCCTTCCACTCAAGTCTCATCAAGAAAGCACAGCCATTGGAATTAGAAACAGGTTGTTGTGATGACAATGAGATTGCTAATGGGGGGATTCTTACTTTTTTTGCAGAATGCATGATGAAGGAGAGATAGATGTTCGGGGTTGTTACACAGCTGTCTCTGTATGTACTTTGTCCTGAATTGAAATATTCTCTTGCATACTGGAGGGCAACTTCTTTCTCTTCTGCTTCCATTTTGTGCATAGTATGCTGTGGGTATTGGTGGTTAGGAGGTCCATTATGATGAGAAGTGGATGGTTCAGTGAGCAGTACTGATGGGTTTTAGTGTCTGCATTTCAGCAGTATCTCTCTCCAACTGTCATGAACCTAATGAAATCTCTGCAAGCACACAAACATCTCAACTGCATCCCAACTCTAGTTGACAGTAAATTTTCATGTGAATTAGTTGTTGTTTTACAAGACTTATGAGTGTTAAGTTGGTCAGGTTGCACACATTTTGGACATAATGGTGCCAGAGCTTCTGGAAAACATTCCTGAGTATATTTGCAGGTATTCTTCCTCTTCAACAGGTCTTCCAGCACCCCAGTATCTGGTCTTGTGATACAGCACTGCCAGTTGTGTTGCATGACAGGCCTCAGTGTCATCTGCCACAGGGTCTTGACTAAAGGGCAATTTACCCTACCAAAAGGTTACGGAGATATAAAACCTCCTAGGTTATCAAGCAGGTCTATGCAAGTGAAATGATGACACTGCACACTCAAAACATTCAACCTTTGGCTGACACAGCTCCATGTTGTGTTGCAGCTGTCAAACATATGAAGGGGGCATTGGTGGTGAACCAGGTGCTGAAGCTCATGGCGGGTAAATTCCCCAAAGAAATCTTTTATTCTTTGTTTTTATCCAATCGTTGCTGGTTTATGTGGATATATTTTTTGTTGTGATATCTGGTTGTTTGGGCTCATAAACCTTCTACCTAAGGTTAAAGATACTGTGAAACACTAAAAAGTTGTTCCAGCTGTGTCATAACAATTGATTCAAATTAACTGTTGGAATGGAACATTCCACATCATCAGAAGCACCCCTTTGGTAAGAGTTGTCACTATATGTCTATTTCACTTGTGACCATTGTGTCAATTGAGCTGACTGGAGAGCTGGGCATAGAAACAGGTTTTTTCTGACTTCCTCATTTTACTCCAGTTTTTTTACCTGACCTTCCAGCCTGAGCTCAAGTTTTCTTCATCTAATATCAGATTTGTGGTTGGTTATTTATGTTTCAAAGGTACACATACTGTGGACTGGCAACACTTGCACTCATGAACCGAGTTGATGTTCTTGACCTCCCGAGCCTTGTAGTATGATTCATGGCCCTCTTCCTAGGGTTGCTTTCCCTCATAACTTTAAACTACCAGATTTGTGCAAGAACAGTAAGGGACTGCATTGTGTTATAATTGCCTATTAATTTGATACCTGGAGAGTAATGCAGACTTGAAAAGAAGTCAAAATTTGAAGCAGATGATGATGGGGGAGGGGTGGTGCAACAGAACTGGGTGGTCTTCCGGCAAGGTGCAGTTGAAGGAGGATTTCAAGGCCGTACTAATAAGCTTGTTGATGGATGCTACTCCTTTTGGCAGGTTCTTTTCTCACCAGTGTTTTAGGATATACAGTCAGTCAATGACAATGTGTGATTAAAATATTCTGTCAATGCTGATATTGTGTCCTTTAAATTGTGTAAAGGAAAGTAGGTATTAGTAAAAGATTGGTTTCTTCCTGAGCATTTGTATCCACAAGCAATCAATCCAACTGTTGTGCAAACTATGGGTGCTCCAAATTGATGATTGACAAAGATGTTCAAGTTTGGATGATTGGATGTCTTTATTTATCATGATTAAGTTCTTCCTGTTGCTTCCAAAAATGTGACAGAAACTCAGGAAGCATATTTTTTCATATTTGTTTCTCCTATGTTTTGACCAGATTAAATTTTACTTATTTCTACCTAGTGGGAAGTGATGGCAGTTTATCACTGCCATTCATGATGGTGGTCACAATGGCATGACTGCACTAGTTTTCATTAGTGTGTTTGTTTTTGTTTGACAAGAAATTACACACCCTTTGTTTGGTTATCTTCCATGTTTATTCTGGGGTTTCTCTCTGCAATCATATGGATATTCCTTCTCAAGTATCTTGGTGCAAGGGATTGTTATCAAGTGAAATTTAATGTGTGCTTTGTAGGGAGGAGTGTTTTCGCTTCTGCAAAGGATGATGCCAGAGCTCATCTCTCAGCAAGAGGGATGGAATGGCCCACTGTTGGCAGCTAGTCAAGGATTTTCAAGCACGTCTGATGCATCAAACTGTGGTACTCTTAACACTAACTTTGTGTCTATATGCTGTCATTGAGAATGTATGTTAGGAATACCCCTTTCAAGCTCTGTAAATTGATGAAAGCCAACTGAAGGAAGGCAGCACATGTCCCAGATGAGGAGACACTAAACAAAGCCTCCGAGGCTAGTGTAAGGAGAGGACAGGAAGGTCAAGAAGGAATTGTGGATGGATTGCCAGCTTCTAGTCAGAAAATGGAGGCCTTCGATCTTGGTGAAGGAAGTATAGCTTCAAGCAATGCTCAGGAAAGCAGAGCTTCAGGGAATGGTGGGAAAGATGAACCCGAAGTGAAACCTGAAGCATCGACTCCTCACCCATCACACATTCCGATGCAGCATGTTGTTGAGAGAGAAGGAGCTGTTACAGCAGAATGGTTATTCCCAGTAACTGATACCCAGATTAAGAGGCCCCCCATTGCAGTCACAGTTGAGGAAGTAGCAGGAGATGAGACTGAGGGCTCAGTTGATGTGGAGAAAGAGAAGAGGACATCACAAAGGCCAACTGTCATAAATCAGTTCATGAGCACTGATGACCAGTTGCTTTATGGGCCATTATTCAATGCTCAAGCGCTCCAAGGCTACATTTTGCTCTGTTGTCAGGTAGTCACCTTCATTAATTTTCCTCATTTTCTTCTTCACACATATTTGTGTAGTCTTCTTTCTTTCACCTTGTGTTTCTCCATGCTCTTCTGCCCCATACTCTTTTCTTTGCATGTATTGTCAGAAGCACCAGCAATGGATCACTGATGTGAAGTTTGTTTCTGTTTCTGCAAAGGTATTGGAAGGAGGACTGCGAGACAAACCGAAAAAGTCAGCTGATTACTACCACACTTGTTATTGTCTGAGTGGTCTCACATTAGCTCAAGATTCTGCCTCACACCGCATCAATGCCCCTCCGCCCCCAAGAGCTGTGTTAGGTCCTTACTCTAACCTACTTGAACCTGTGCATCCTCTTTGCAATGTAGTTCTTCGTCGATACTATGAGGCTGTTCGTTTTTTTAGGCATAGTCCTCCAGTGGCTTCATATCTAGGATGAAGCAAAACAAGGATTTAAAGAAATAGGCCTGAGTTTTGGATACAGATGTTTACTGTAGACTGCGGTGCCCTGTTTATAGCAGAAACAACTCACACCCTAGAAGTTTTGCCCCTTTGGAAACTCTGATACAGAATATCCCTGGAAATTGTTGTAAATAGAAATGAGCAACACAAAAAAAAGCTGTTATCTGGTGAACAGAGGTGAACAGGAAAGAAAGCCACAAACAAAGAGAGTTAAGGCTGGAAGGGTGAAAGAAATCTCTCTCATGGTCTCCTGAGTGTTGTCATGTGAATTCAGTGAGAAAGAATCTGCTTGACATGTCCTTCCTTTAAACCAGCTCTTTGTTTTGCTGTCATGAGATCTAATGAGTTTTTCCTGCTACAAACTCTTAACAAATGTGGACAGATCCTAGAAAGAACGATTAACATTTCTAAGCTGCCTGGGATGATGTGAATAGAATACCACTGCTATAGAATACCGTAGTACTTTAGTGGCTTTTGACACAAATTGTATTCTCTTAGAAATGCTGAAATTTTCAAAATATTATTTTTTCAAAGAATGTTTTTTGTCTAGGAAAACGAAGAACCTTTTGAAATAATCAAGGAATATTCTATTTCCAAAATGGAGTTTTCCACTATAATTAATTATTTGGCAGACATGTGTTGAAGCTGCCCCTGTACTAATACTATGTATGCAATGTGCATCATCACCTTTCTGGTGACTAGATTTCTTCACTGCAAATCTGCAAGAATGTAACTGAGATTGTGATGACGTTACAATGCTCCTCCTTGGTATGAAAGATTCATGAGGTGTGTCATTGCTGTCCAGTGCTGTATCAGTCTCCTACAACTGCAGAGAAGCAACTCCTCAAGAATAGCTATTAGGACACTTGAGTCCACAGATCCTTTTCATCAGACAAGCAGATATTTAGGCCTCACTTTCTTTTTTCCTTCTTTTGAAGCACAACAGCAGATCTGACCTGACAGGCTTTTGGCACCCCCAAGCCAAGCTCATTGGCAGAGGGCTGGCATGAGTTTCACCTGCACATGACTGGGTTGCATCCAGGACATTTTTTGAGGTTTCAGGGTTCCAGAATGGGCTATACCAGTGAGCCATCGTCCCTGGGATGTTTGGGCCTCACTTTCATAGGATCTACATAGCTTTTCCTTTTGGGTAACAATGGATTTTGACATCACCATGACACAAATTGACCTGGGTTCCTTGTAACATGGGACGTTTTAACCCAAGAACCTCATACAGTTTAAGGGAAGAGAGCCAAGGGGAACAATCAGGAGGTGAAACGACCAGGGTTGGCAAGAGGCTTGAGGGTTCCAACCAATGTTGGGTCGATACCAAAGAAGACACGAGAGCCCTGGTGGATGTCTGGCCATTTCTTTTCCAGGTTCTGCTGTATGTGAATAAGGCAGATATCCAAATGGTAAAAAGAACTGACAGAGCAAGTCCAGAAAAGAACTGGCATTCTCAGCTATCTAGTCCAGAGTGGGTTGCCAAATCAGGGTTAGAGTTTTAGGTTAAGGTTAGATTTTTGAGGGGCAAGACTAATTTATTTTCGAATTTATATCACCATAATCAAAGAACCAATTCCACATATTCAACAAATATGACATCAGAAAGAATGGTTTGACAAACATCCAGTGGTAGAAACAAAATAAGACTTTAAAAAACTTTAGAGACTCTGATTTTGAATTTTAAAAAAAGGACCCACCTGAACTGATCTTTGAAAACAGTGATACCCATCCATCACTGATTCAAACCCTCCTTTATGTAAAGTGATTATAATACATTTCATTCTTCAAAAGTTCAGCTAGAGAAAGAAAAACTGTAGCTGAAAATGAAAAACAATGAAGACTAAAGGAAACGGCCACCTTAAACGAAACAATAGAAATGTGGAATCTCCTGAAAACAGGAGACAACTACACCTCGTGTTAGGGCAGGTAGAAAAATTAACACAGGGAAACAACTATACAATCTTCATGCAATGAGAGAAGTAAGGCCCAATTACTTGGAATGGGAGGAGACAAGGAGCACACAAGCACTTGGACTGACAACTATTCCATTATCCAACTGTAAAAGTTGGTTATGAAATGTGGAAAAGAAAGGAAGAAAATCAGTATTAATGTTCACAACAGTTGTGAATGTGTGGATAAGGGGGGGCAAACTTCATGCCCCTCAAGATGCACTCAATCTCAAACATGAGACCCTCCTGTCTAATGCAATCTAACAGAACCTGACATGAGGATATGAGTCTGATGAAAATACATGACTCATGCTTGATGCCAAGGTCCAGATCTCATGACCCATCCCTGCCCAGAGTCATTTTCAATTTGACATGGAAGCAGTCATTCATGACAAACCATGTCTTCATAACTTAGTCCTGTTTCTAATCTCTGCATCCTCATCAACACTGGATTGGAAATCCTGCTCTTGCAGCACAGTCAATAATTCTCCTAATGGCATCCTAGGATGCATTACCTCCACTGGATCTAACTTCTATGCCTTTGGACACATGACCTGGGAAATAACCCAGCATTTGGTTAAACAGAAGACAAGCTAGCTCTCTTATGACGGTACTGATGGCAAGGCTCTGTACTTGTTATCCTCACCCATTGTCATTGAGTTGCGTTTAATGATGTACTCACTGAAAAACACTGCCATAGGCACTGCAACCAATAGACCCCACACTCCAAGTGTATGCTCTGCAAAAACAAGAACGCCGAGGGCCAATAGTGGATGCAGCTTCAAATGTGCTGCAGCAAGAAATAAGTAGTTCAGTAAATTCAATGCCCTAACATTCCACACCTGATTAGAGAAAGCAGCAGTGTGCATGCCCTGGTGATCAGGGTAAGAGGATCACTGCAGTTTCATGCCATCTCAGTTGGAGCAGTGATATTTCTGATTACATTGATAACACATAATTGGATAATACAGAAGCAAGCATTCCTAAGAAGGGTGGGGTACAGCATAAACACCTGAATAAATAACAGGGTTAAGGATGTAAGCTTCAACAGCATGAATGAGAATCACCATGAGCACAACCAAGCCCAGCTGCAATAGCCCTGACCTGCAACCCGATAGCCAATGTGACGCATATTCCTAAGAAATTGAATCACATCTCACAATTCTGAGATCTACTCATATTTTGTCTTCTGTATAATGTCTTCCAACACTCATACTCTGGGCCATGGAGGTTAAAACAAACTGGAGGTCATTATGATTTCTTACTCTGTGAATGCAACAAGGCCAATTGGAACAGTGGAAATGATGACTCCCGCCACTGGCACAAATGAACAGAGGAATACCAACACTGACAAGAATCCCACACCAGAAACTTGCAAGACAAGAAGGCCCAAGGCTGTTAAGGCAGTGTTCACCACTGCTATGGCACTCTGTGCTTGCATTGCCTTCCCAAAAATTGCACCAAAAGTTCCTATCTGCAATTAAACAAGCAGAGACTTCTGTCAAAATCCTTGCCACCATTTGGGCATTCCACCAGGCAAGTTATAGAGGAAAAGTAATGAAACATTTTGTAAAGAGAAGGATGAAGTTTACCACAGGTGCAATTTCTTCATATACAATGGAGAGACGTGATTGCTTGAGGGATTGCACACCTCGCCTTATTGCTGGCATATCCCAGACAAGCATGAAAGAAAAAATAAGGCTCACCAGACTCTGCAACCAGCAAAAACACAGCAGATTATAAATCTGAATTGCCGCTCAAATGACAAGCATCTACACTTTGATCACTCCAGATACTCAATAGCCCAGGCCAGAAAGTGCATTGAACCTAAGTTCTATAAGACTGATGCATAAGGCTGTGAAACTGGAAGATGAGACAAAGATAAAAGCATCCTTGAAACAGGAAGAAATGCAAGAAAGACCTCTCTGTGGTTTCTTCGGCATCACTGGCAGCAAGAACAGCTGCTGTCCAGAATCCTCTGGAGACAATCTAAACAAGCAACTGGGAATAAAGAACTGCACAAATGGTGCCATGAAACATACCAATGTACCTGCAAGGCAAACCGACTGGTTGCAGAGATGAGTGTGGCTAACCACACCACCATAGCCCCTGCATACTCTTTGATCATTTGCTGCAGAGCCCTCAACCTTTGTGTTCTGCTGCCTGCAACTGATTCCTGACAAACAAGTCATCATCCCAAATCTTAATGGAATAATTGTTGTTTTCTAAGCACCACAACTTGTGTACATGTACAGGCTTCATGAAAAGTTTAGTATGACACAGCCTTTCATATCCTTGGCAGGATGTATACTCTTTCTACAGTGAGACAACATGTAAGATACTCAACAGAAGAGCATGCCTGTATCAAGATTGGAAACCTACCATCACAACTGTGTCAGGCTTGGTCATCACCAGCAAGAATCGCTCCAACTGACAAACAAAGACCATCAAACAGGACCCAAAAGGGCTGTTCAGTATAAACCTGCAGCAAACTTTGCTGAACAACCACTATATAGATGGAAAAGGGGGTCATGGAAAGGAGTTTTGTTATCCAATGAGAAATACCTGATCAGTGACATTCTCACCCAATGCACTTCGAAGTTTATCAGAGACCAATGTATAGGGATCCTCAGTCTGCTTCACAAAATGACACATTTTCCAGATATTTGTTCAAATCAATACTCTGTGTTCATCCATGCTACCTCCAAGAGGAAGAAACCATCAAATCCAAGACTTTAAAGAGACCATTACCTCAAAAATTAACAACTAAGCTAGCAACAGATTGCCCCTTCAAGGGCTAGTGTCCATCCAGACCTGTACACCTCTAAGTCTTGATGACCAAATGATATGAATACAGAAGGACATACTTCACCTGGATCCGTGCAATGAGTTTGGCCCCTTCTTGAGTGAGGCGGGGTATGTACATGACACCAACACCTATAAGAGCCGCAAGAATAACCACATACATGGTGGCTACCAAAAGCCGACGCCTGCCTGGTAAATAGTCCTCGGCCCATGAAACAACTGAGTTTCCAATCACTGACAATACTACAGTTCCCATGATGATCTGTCCACCCACACAAATACAATACAGCGTATAACTTCTACACAAAATTTCAGAGTTTAATTTGACATGGCAGATAAAACTGGGAGAACCAGCAATTTCAAATTCTGAGGTGAAGACTACACATCTAGCAACCCACATTAATTTGGCGACTTGTGATCACTTACACACAGAGCTTGGATTTGAAAAATCAAGAAATTTCAGTCAGAATTTCAGTGCAAAATATTGGAAGATTCCTGAAATTCCTCTGAGACAAGGAGGAGAACTTACCCCTACAAAATCACGGAGTTGGAACATGGTGATAACAACAGCAGTCCACACAGCAAGGCGCTGGAATGGGACACGCCTTGACACAGATCCCAAGTTCACAACAATATAAGGATCAGGTTTGGCACCATTCATGGAGCTCATATTTGCGTCTGTGAATTCTTCATCAACTGTGGTTTGAGCTGCCGATGTCACACCTGCATCCATTGAGCTGTCCCAGGCTTCAAACCTTGTCAACGGATGCTGGTTCCATGAACTAAAAACCCCTGAGTTCTGAAATTGCTGATCATTGCTACGTACTCCAGCATTGCCTGCTATAAAATGCTTCCTGAACTGAATCTGTCCCAGCATGAAACCAGGTATCAGGTGACCATTGCAAAAGGAAAAAAGCATACAAGCAAAAGACCTTAGACCTGGGTATTCCAAATGAGAAATGTGAAGGAAAGGAGGTTGCAGAGAGCAGACAATGGCAGAAATCCATTCCAATAACTTTGTTCCATAGACCTAAGCCTCGGTATCGGCATATGACAGAAACCCTAATCCAAACAAGTCTACCTAGACTTAGCGGTGCTGCTGTGTCTGCTACAACTTCTTTTACCGTAAAACCCTGGCATGATTTCCATTACCTGGGGGCCTATTGCAAGACCTAAAGTCACACTTTCAGTGGTCTAAAGCTCAAGTCCGTTTTGCTGCCTCCATGATTGCAATAACACATGAATTCGTTGATTTTGGCAACTCCCTGAGTGTTGAACGCCTTGCTAAAACCTCAAATGGACGACCTCTTCACTGGCGAGTCTCCTTAGCATCGAACCCGTGACAAAGCAAGGCACTGGCTACATACAAAGAAGAGAGAATAAAAGGAATCGAATGTATCCATCCACGTAAATAGCGCACAGAGAGACTCCGATTGAGCTACCCTGTCGGATTCTAGAAGACGGAAGAGGAATCTCTCCCCCGAAACAGTCCTGACAACGGGTTGCAAAATAGGTACCTGGCTGAAACACGCCATGCAGAGGGAGAGCCGCGGAAACAGGAACCGGGAGCGTTGCCGCCGCAGTCCTAGAAGCCAAGCACGCGATCCGAGCCTGTTAAGTCCTTTCCGAGAGCAGGAGTAGGATACGGAGAGCTGATACGATGCCCGAGTGGAAGGACAGGTAGCCGAACCTGCCATCGCCATCGCGTGCCCACCGTACCCTCCCTCTCTCCGTTTCCTCCCGCCGCTCTCCCCCTTATCTCTCTGTCTCTGACAATCCCTCACCGCAATGCAATCTCTCAGTCCTCCATTACCTGAAGAATTGTCAACTCCGCAGCATCAGTTTCCAGAGTACAGAAACCAACAGCATTCGGCATCAAAACACATAGAACAGAGAAGAAGGGACAAAAGAGACGAGCGCAGTACTTGGTGTCGTTGCAGGGAGGAGGCGAGAAAAGAAAAGGTATGGGCATCGAGAGAAGGGAAGAAGGCACCCACGACAAGCGGCACGCTCGAAACACAGTAATGAAAAGCGCCAAAAGAGGAGGAGGAGGCAACACTGCGCGTGTTGCAACGCGAGCGAGCGAGAAGGGACGGGATTAGGGCGGAGTCCAATCTCACAAAATTTGAAGTCCGAAATTTGAAGCCCTTGGCCAATCCCGACACTTTTCCTGGGCCCAGCCAGGCCCAATAATTATTAATACGTTATGGTACCCCTCTCCTCACCCCCTCTTCCCTAACAAACCAAACCCAAAAAAAAAAGAAATACAAACTTGCACAAGTAATGGTAACCAACTTGTGCTGTTGGCGCACCCCTCTCTAATTAATAGGTAGAAGCATGCTTTGTCATGCTTCCCTTTGGCGACTCTCTCCCCACCCCCCTCCTTTTCACAACTTGCAATTTTGATAATTTTCACAACGAATTTAGAGACGACTTGATTTAAGACTTTGTTTAGAGTTCCATCTCCATTACACATAATTAAATAATTATGTTTTGGTTTAGTATTAATTTGTTCAACTATTGCACATGGTTCAAGATAGAGAGAATGTAACATCAATTTTGTGCAAGAAATCAAATGCAATAACTTGCTTAAAATGTAAGGTCAAGTTCATGTTTTTTCTAATGAAATTATTCTTCATTATTTAGACAACTTGAACCCAACAAGATAGCACCCCCTATTCAAGTTCTAATTCAATTTGTTGGTTGTTTGGTATGTTCAAATGACACTTTCAACAAAATCTGGATCCTTTCGTCTAAGGACTTTAGAAACTCTTGAGTATGAACTTGCATAAATCCTAGAACCTGCCAACATTGGTTCTAACACAACCAGGTTTTATTTTATTTTTTGGTGATGTAATCACACTTGTGATCATCCACAAGAGGAAGTAGTCAAATTTGGTTAAATGTCAGGAAGGAAAGTAGATTTTGTGTTTAATCCTCTTATATTTCTATGGCCCATTGGAACCTATTGTCTAAATGTGGTGATTTTAGAAAAAACATTTCGTCCAAGTCTAGCAACTTTTGCACATTTTTTTCACAAAAATTCATTTCATGAGTCATATTAGATAATTATTTTTTTGTTACAAAGTGACCAAAGCCACAAAAAAAAAAAGATGATTAAAACATGTAACTTTTCTTCCATGCAACACAAGCATATTATAATTTCAAAGTTGGCATTACAAACGAGGTAACCAGTGGGAGGCAGTTGGTTATGGAGAATAGTTGGGTAGTTGGGGCGTGAATGCCTGAACACTATATCTATGGTAACCAACACCCTCTTTTTGGTTACTAGACATGACCATCCCTAATGGAAATTGAGATGCTCTCCTTTCATGCACACAAAGAGAGATTATGACATTTACCTCCAAGGACATAAGGGTTAAATAATCACTGGGCTGATGAGAGCCGTGGTAGCTTGTCCTAACTAGGAGGTGGCTAATAAAATAAAGGTCGAAGGTTTAGTGTTTAAGGCTTACTTGTAACTCATAACCTAAAAGCCTATCAAAGTATGGAGATTGTCAATAGGGGATGTTATATATGCTACTGAAGCGTTCTTTACGTTTTTGTAAAGACCTGATATATGTATTTGGCGTTTTGTTCCCTGGAAATTTGGATAAATTTGGGCCTTTTGTTTCATAAGAAAAATCCTTTGTACAGGTAGCAATCAGAAAAAAACTGCAAAAAATTTGTCTTTAAAAAGTCACTGAGTGGAACATGATATATATAGAGAGAGATATATATAGAGACACATCAAGGAAAGAAAAAACCCCTAACACTTGGCCAGTGATATTTTTGGTGATGAATTGGTAGTTTGCAGAATTTTTAGAAAAACTTTGATTTTCTTGATTTTTTCGATGTAAAATGAACTTCGAGTCTTATTATGCACAAAATGTCTAGTCATGTGGAGTCCCCTAAAGAAACATTTTCAGCATAACTGAAGTGTCGTTCATGTGATCAAATTGATATAATCCATATGCTACAAATAAGTCGATCTGATAAGCAAAGCATTGTTAGCCTTATCATCAGAGATCTAGAACCATAGTTTGAAGTAGATTGGTGAGAAAAATCAGCGGAATTACATGTAGCCAGATTTAATGTTTTTTCGGTGATCATGTTATTCTTAAGAAAAAATTACAGTCTAGCAATTAAGACAATTCATGTATAAGTAATGCTTCTATTCCAATGCAAATCACCAGATCTTGCACACTCTTCTTTGCTCTCATGCTTTTGGTCTTCTATTTCTATTTACTTGTACTTTTTGTTGTTCCATCCTCATGGATAAATCATTAGCTAATTGTTCATAGGTTATGGGCCCACTCGTAGACAAGTTTGAAAGCATGAATTATATGTTGTGATGACTCAAAAGGGAGACAATGTTGAAGGTGAAGGAGTTGTGGGGCTTGATAGACAAGATTGAGGTCAAACGAGATGAAGTTGACGTCATTGTTATTGCAACATTTGTCAAGAAGGGGGATCAAACGCGTAACTTACTTGTCTAGATTTTGTCCAATAGTTAGTTAATGAAAGTTCAAATGGAGACCAATGCACATGGAATTTAAGAATCTTTGGAAAAACATTTCATTGACAAGGGATTTGCTAACAAAATTTTTTTGACCAAATTTTTTTTAATGTCATAGATGAACCCATTAGACACAATGGAGCAACATGTGAACATGTTTGGAGCAATGGCGGAATAGTTTGATGTAATCAGATTTGGAATTCTTGACAAAATGAAGGTCATGTTACTCTTCATTAGTTTACTAAACAATGATCAACATTTGATCCTAGCCTTCAAGTCTTTGAAGCTAAAAGACCAAACATGGGGTGATGTAAGCATTAGATTGCTGAATGAAAAGCTAATGTGGAAAGAGAAAGGCGTTTTGAACAATGAAATAACTTTGTTCGCACAAAAGTAATTTGATTTCAAAAAAGGTATGAGCGGCAGGAGCAATGATGGTTACAACTATTAATTGCAAACAACTTGGCCATTGCTATAGAGATTGTAAATTTTTTTTTTGGACATATTGCAGAAGCAAAAAATAAAAGATTGGAACACTATAAAAAGTGAAGAGGCATTTGTTTTTGCATTATTAGTTTCTCATGGAATAGATGCATGGTACATTGATTTTGGAGCATCAATGCATCTATTTTTTCGTAGAAAGTGGTTCTGTGATTATGAAAATATCGTCCTTGTAAATATTTACATGGGAAATAACTCCAATTCAAGAAGCCATAGGAAAGGGTAACATGGATGTTACCATGGAAATAGGAGAAAACATTGTTAGAGGAACTTTCACTGATGTGTTGCATGTATCGAAAATTGTTAAAACCTTGTTTTCTCTAATCAAGGTTATTTCATAGGGCCACACGTTTGAATTCCATAACAACTCATGCACATTAAAAAACAAAGACAACCGTGTGGTTGGAGAGGGCATATGTGAATTGACTTTATAAACTATAATGCACCACAAAATCAGGCATGACAATACTGGAGACCACTCAAGTTGCCCACTTTGCAAGAAAACAAGTGAACAACATGAATTTGTGGCATCTATAGTTTGGTCATCTAGGAGTGGATGATTTAAAACTCCTTGCACAAACGAATCTTGTTGATAGTTTGTATTTGGAAACATAAGCAAAGTTGTTGTTCTACCAAGGTTGTGTGCCAAGGAAACAACAAAAGGAGTTGTTCCCAAAGGAAGGTGCAACAAAGGCCAATGAAATTTTGGGCCTTGTACATAATGACATTTGGAGACTAGAAAAAATACCTTTTTTCGAAGGAGCAAGGTATTTCATCATGTTCATTGATGGTGCATTTCAAATGCCATTTTGTTACTTCATGAAGACTAAAAGAGAATGCTTTTCCAAGTTCATGGAGTTTAAGGCTTTTGCAGAGAACTAAACTAGGAGGAAGTTGTAGACTTTACAAAGTGATAATGGAGGGGAAAATGTGTCAAGTGAATTTCAAAAATACTTAAAGGCACATGGGATCCATCATTATAAGTCGACCCCTTAAACACCACAATAGAATGGTGTAGTTGAGTACTTCAATAGAACTGTCGTAAAAGTAGCTTGGTTGATGCTTCATCACAAAAACATTAGCTTGAAGTATTGGGCAGAGGCCATCAATATAACAACATACTTGAGAGCTAGATGCCCTCATAAAACAGTTGAAGGGATGATGTCGAAAGAGGGATGGAGTAGGAAGAAATTCACAACAAATCATTTAAGGATTTTTGGTTGTGAAACTTACTATTTCATACCACACAAAATGAAATCAAAACTTTAAGCCAAAGGTGTGAAATGTATGTTTGTTGGTTATAATGTTGATTCAAAAGCTTGTCGGCTAATTGATTTCAGAATGAAAAAACTCAAGGTGAGTAGCGATGTGGTTTTTAATGAAGCAAATATTTCATGTTCAAAGTTGGATGCTACTTTAACTCCAATTTCTAGATAGGAATTGGGTAGGGGCAATGGAGCCATGGTTGATCATGAATTAGATTAGGTTCAAAAATTTGAGAAAGTTGCAACATTGTGACATGGGTTGAGGAGATGTGGGAGAAGATGTTGTAAGAAGGGGAGCTACTATTGAAAAATCAGAGGCAACTTAATTGAAATTAATGATTGTCATTGCATGGATGCGCAAAAATCTACCAAGAAGGGAACATTTTACTAGACTTCGAAGTGCATTTGTACACATTGCCATTAAGTATAGTTGCAACATTACAAAAATTAGTGAGCCACAAACACTATTAGAGGCATTAAAATGGGGGGATGTAGACTTGTGGAAGTAAGCCATCAATGAAGAGTACCAATTTCTCATCAAGAATGGAACATGGGAGTTAATAGAACTTTTGAATGGTAGGAAACCTATGAGTTGTAAATGGGTGTTTCTAGTGAAACACAATGCAAAAGGCAAAGTTGATTGGTACAACGTTCGGTTGGTGGCAAAATGGCTTTTGCAAACTCATGGCATTGATTTTGATGAAACATGTGCACTTGTAGCCAAGTTTGTGGTAATTAGAACAATGCTTGCGCTTGGAGTAATACTAGATTTGGAAATCCACCAAATGGATGTGAAGTGTGCATTTTTGAATGGAGAATTATTTGACAATGTCTATATGATGCAATTATAAGGGTTCAAAGTTTTAGGAACCAAGTAGGTCCTAGTGTATAAGTTGAAGAAATCCATTTGTGGATTGAAGTAGTTGTAAAAAAATTAGAACATAATAATCGATGAATTTTTAAAAAGGAATGGATTCATTAGGTGCTAGTGAATCATAGTGTTTATGTAATGGTAGTAGGCATTACAAATGCTGTGTTTCTAATTTTGTACATTGATAATTTACTAATTTTTTGTAAAAATGTAAAAGACATTGTGAAGAAGAAACTATTTGGAAAATTTGACATGAAAGCTTTAGGGGAAGTGTTGTATTGTCTTGGGATGCAAATTACATGGAAAAGGGAGGAGAAGATCGTCAAAATTGGTTAGAAGAGGTACATCGAGTACATTCTTACTCATTTTGGAATGGAGAACTTTAAGCTTGTAAGCATGCCTTTCGAAAACAACACCAAATTCACCAAGGATGAGACACCAATGGATCAGTTGGAACTTCAGGAGATGAAACATGTGCCATATAGACAAGCTGTGGGTTGCTTCATGTATGCGATGGTGGGAACACGGCTAGAAATTGCTACAACTTTGGGGATCGTAAGTCAATTTATGTTAGAACCTAGATTAGAACATTAGAGAGCAATCAAACACATCTTGAAATACTTACATGGATCTAAGGAGTATTGGCTTCATTATTTTGGAGGACAATGTGAATCTAACAACGAAATGATTATTAATGGGTTTTGTGGTTTCAATTGGGGTGGTGACTTGGATACTTGACAATCAACAATTGGCTTTACGTTCCTTTTAACCAATGTAACTGTAAGTTGGCCAAACAAAAAACAACCTATTGTTGCGCTATCAACAATAGAAGTAGAATACATGGTTGTTTCCCCAATTGCAAGTGAAGCCATATGGATTAGAAGATTTTTAGGAGAGCTCAGATTTGCTCAACTAGTTGTAATAGTGATATTAACTGACAATCAAGGAAACATTGCTCTCATAAAAAATCCTATCCATCATAATAAGACTAAACACATTGACATTCAACATTATTATGCAAGAGAGATGGTAGTTGCCAGCGAGATAAAGTACTGTAGCATTTTTGAAGTATTTGTAGATCTATTCACAAAACCACTACTAATAGTCAAGCATGCACGTTGTATGTAAATGTTAGGATCAAAGAAATTTGATCAAGGGGGAGTGTTGTCCATATGATCAAATTAATCTAATCCATATGTTATAAATTAGCCATTCAGATAAACAAAACATTGTAAGCCTTATCATCATAGATCTAGAACCATAAATAGTAGATTAGTGAGAAAAATTAGTGGAACTACATGTACCTGGATTTAATGTTTTTTTATTGACCATGTTACTTTTAAGATAATAATATAATCTAGCAATTAAGATAATTCATGTATAAGTAGTGTTTTTGTTCCATGCAAATCATTAATTCTTGCCCACTATTCCTTGTTCTCATGCTTTTGATTGTCTATCTTTATTTTCTATCTATTTGTATTTTTTGTCATTCCATCATCATGGACGAATCATTGGTTAACCGTTCACATGAAAGACCCACTCGGATTTCACCATGCTAGTCAATATGTGTTTTGCTATTTAGTATGTTGATTATTTATCATTTTTATGGATGTTATTTAGTGGGTTTGTCATTCCATGATAAGCCACTTGTTTATGATAATCCATATTCATAGAATTTGATTAGAATTAATTATATAAACTTGGGCTCCATGTTGTTGCACATTACTAATCATAATCAATCCATAGATGAAAAAAATGAATTGATTTTGTGAAAATTAAGTTTCAATAAAATGAAAATATTGAATTGAATTGAAATAAATTAGATTGAATTTAGATTGAATTCAAATACATACAAGAATGGAATATGAATTCATTTCAATTTAATTTAAGCATTGAATTGAATTCAAATTTAAATGAAAAAGAGTTAAGATGCAAATTGATGCAGAAAATATTAAAAGTCTACTTGTGAACATGGTGTTGAAAAATAAAATTTCAAAAATGTATAGATTCAAAAAGACATTTTTCCATGCCTCTTTATTTGGGAATGGGTTTAACATATTCCCAATTTAAAATTGTTCAAATAACAATTACAACTTATGAAGCTTAAAGTTTTCCTTGCTAAAGTAGATGTGAAAGACTCATCGTCTTTAGAATTATTTTGGAATCAATTAAAAAAAAAGAAGCTTTACATGCCGTCTTGAAATTGAACAAGTCAACTGTAAAATTATTGATACCTACTGACAAATTTTTTGGCATTTTTGGGTTTTCAACAACCTTATTTTCCAACATTTGTCATTTGACAAACTTTATAATCAACCAATACAGTTCAAACTTATGTTTGATGTTGTGATTAATCCAAAAATAAAATATCAAATGACATGAAAGAAAGATTACAGATAAATACCTCTTTAAAGGTCAAATTTTCTTGGTTTTGTCTTATTGATTTGTAGAACTTAAAAGGTTTCCCTTGTGTTCATACTACGGTCATACATGGTTTTTGGCTAATATCTTTAGTCTTATTATGCAAGCCCAAATTTTCAAAGTGATACCAACATAGGATTACAATTGGTTGACAAACTTCATGTGATTTTCTTGTTGGCTTTGTAAGGCATAAAATCAAATAGTTGTCACAATGTCAACTAAGCTGCCGTCTTTGATAACAAATGTGTTTTGTTTCAAGATTTACTTCATCATTTGCAAATCTCATAATGTTGAATGACAGAAAAAATTATTCACATTCATGTGAAATCACAAGCAATCCAATTTGTTCACAATCTTGTTTCAATTTCATCCATGTTTAGTGCAAATCACATCAATTTCCCACTCAAATGTCCTATTTTCCTGGACATGACAGCTTCACCCCCACACCAATTTCCCACTCAAATGGCCTATTTTCCCTGGAAATGACAACTTCACCCCACACTGAAAAACGTCCTCAATTGAACCCCATTGAAGGTTTATGGACCAACAAGTAGAACACCCACCAGCTTAATTTCATTAACGAATTCTCAATCACTTTTTTCACAATCAGATGAGTACAATTATATGGAGTACAATGCTTGCTGCAATCAACAACATAAAAGTCACCACACAAATTGTGACAAGAGTACTCTATGATCAGGACCTGAACACTTTATAAATGTGTCTGCATGTGGATCAATTGCTCTTGGAACTCTGATCCTGATTTGCTATGGTGTTGCGGAGTGCAGCTATCACTTTCCATTACAGCATGCGCATAAGCATATTGTGCACCGGTACAAGCTCAGAGCTAGCTACACACAAGTGCAATATGCAAGTTGCAATACAACTAAATCCCTCAGTAAAAATCACTTGAGCATTGAAAAAGAAAATAAAAAATCACTTCTGAAATCAGAGAACTAATTCTCTGGTTGCTGTATATTGTGTAATTCTCCCAGGTTCTTTTATACTCTGGCCAGCTCCAACACCGACCACCATTCACAGATGTGATGTTTCCTCTCTTTGTGGGGAAGCAGCTCCTGCTCTGATCTTTTGTGTGTACTGGAGAGCACGAGCTGGACACTAGTCACTTGGAAAGTGTAGAAACTAGAAACCCCTATGAAGGGGTTTCCCAGTAAACATCTCCCAATATGTAGAACTATATGTTAGTTACATCGGGCTCGGCAAAATCCATCCTCCATTACAAGACTAGTAACTGGTGACTGCAGAATCACTTCCTCCTACCCCGACACATTTGATGCACAGAAGCAGTAGTTTGATTTGATAAAGAACTTTGCAAATACATCAAGAGGAGTCTCTGGTTAAGGCTAGAACAATTTTGACATGCGAGAAGCTATAGCTATCCTTGTGTAACTCCAGTTTCTTACCTTCAAAATCAATCTGAACCTCAATTTTATGCTCAGCTATAAAATTAGAGATGTTCATAAAATTGGGTGTCTTGGACCCAGTGTTTTTGTGGGTCTGCTTTTATTTTGTTTTCCACTAGAATCTAAAACAAGAGAAGTCAAGACTTCCGGTCCATTTCCCAGGCCTAAAATTCAGGTGCGTAACATGGCTTTTGATGGCATTGATGAAAGTGTCATAATCGACTGGGCTATTTTTCTGGACCTTGACCTCTAGAACTTGCAACTTGGGCATCCCTTTTACAAACAGACGTACAATATCGACCGATTCTGCAAGTTTCTGTGGAATCATGTGCAAGATGAGCCTTGTAATAATATTAGGTGGCCAAGCGGGAACTTCCATCAAACTGGAGTAATGTGCTGTCTCCATTGAATGCCAAAGTCCCGGTCCAACATTCAGGACTTGCATATTTGGGCACTCAGAGTGAAGCGTCTCAAAGGGAGGGATGTTGAGCAAGACTTGTTTTAGCACACGCCACCGTTCCCCATCCTCGCTTGCGGACATGCAAGGTATGTCCAGAAATGTCTTGGTGACGAGCCTATTATATCGCACCAGCTTGGAAAGTGTTGTGAAATTGGATGCACCATACAGAACATCCTGAAGGTCGTGGATTTTTTCAAATCCTACCAATGACGAGTCCAGGATCTCAAGGTTAAAGGCGATGTGCTTCAGCGCCGGTGCTTGTATCTGAAGTACTTCGGGACATTTCATTTTCAACTGCAATGTCACCAGATTCGGCAATTCAATCCTCACTGATTTGGCCTTGTTTGTCAAACCAAGACACAAGATTTTGAGTTTCGCTAATGTTAAGTGGCCTTGTTCCACTCCAACGACTCTAAGCATGGCCAAAGTTTGCAAATTCATCATCCGCTTGTTAATTTCCTGGAGCACATTATCTGCTGGGTCCACTTTCACCCAGTGGAGTGACAAACTTGTGAGCTGTGGCATATCTTTGCAATCCTTGGTGCCCAGAAACATGTGCCTCAAGTCCAGTGTCTTCAGATTCAAGCCTAAATCACCCACCCACAACACAAAAAAATCAACACAAATCAGAACCATAATACTATTTCAAGTCATGAATTAAAAGTTCCTGTTCGTACCAGTGTTTCTGTTTTTGGCAAACCTTCCCATTTTGGCGAAAAGAAAGAAAGAAAGAAACAAAAGCCATTGTGACGATGACAGGTTTGTCAATGGCATTTTTTATTTTTGGGAAAAAAGAATGGCATATTAGAGATATCCGTAAAGTCAAGAAAAGACAGCACCAGTTCCTTAGTTCGGTCATAAACAGGGTGAGATAAAAAAAAACCCTGCAAAAAGATACATTTAGCATTCAATGGGGGTGAAACTCAGGAAACCATCCTGACTTTCACCCTGTCTTTCTTTTTTTCCCGAGCGCCTCCACTTCTGCTTCATAGATTTTCACTGATCCTACCTGTACAGCTACTATAATTCCTCTTGAACCTTGTGCATTAAATGCTGAGATTCAGCATTTCGTACTGAGTTTCAGAATTTCATACTGAGATTTAATAAAATTTCCTTACTGTGCAGATACCACTAAAAGAGAGGTGAGAGGCTGAAAGGAGGCCCAAAGATAGGGAAGACAGGGTGACTTTATCGATATCTCTATTGTCACGACATTATAAGGAGAATATATACATATATATATATATATTTTTTGGGGTTGGAATCCGCTATGTTTGGACAATAGGTTATATAGCATTTCGTCAACATATAGCACAATTCCTGAACTTTTCTACTTTCCTCTCTAACCTATCGCCGAATTTGGCTAAGTCCTCTTTTGGATGGTTGCCAACCCACCTGCCTCACAATTTTGGAAAAACAAAACACTGGTCTGCTACTGGTAGCCCACATTTATACATGGAAGACACTACCGTACTTGGCAAATTCAACATGACAAACTGGATGGGGCCAGTGTTTTTTTTTGACAAAAAAATTGGGGAAAAATTGGGATTTTTTTTCCTAGTATAAAATCAACTAATTTTCCTATATCTTTTTGTAAAATTTTGAATAAAAAAGAAAGCACTGGATGGGACTCCATGACTATCTGTAGCTGATTATGCACAATTAGTGACCCTAACGTGCAAGAGTGCCGGAATAAAAATAGACTTACACGTTTGAGACAGGATTGTGAGGAGGCTGGATGGCCTCGAAATGGCTTGCTGTCCGTAATCCACTATGCACAGATCCTGTAGTGTGGCTTGAACAAATGGAATCCATTTGTTCACCTTCAGTGGATCTGTAAGCCAGTGATCAGTAAACACTCGTTCTCCGTCAGCAACTTTCTTCGACTGGAGCTTGGGATCGATCTCGATCCATAATCGTACAACGCATTTTGTCTTCCTCAATATTTCGGGCACAAGATGCCGGAAGAAAATGGGTTCCACCTTGTTGTTGTTGCTGCTTGCCCCTGCTGATGTAATTGCAGTAGTTTCCCCTCCCGCAGCAGCAGCAGCAATTTGTGGTGGATGCTCCTCAATTACAGGATGAAACTCACCCTCAAATTTGTGTTTCTTGCTGCTCTGAGAATTCGGAAAACTCCCACTATTGTTGTCATCATCCCTTAGGCTCAGTTTTTGCAGAATCAACTGCCTCCTCTTCTGTGTATAATTTGGATCCTTCTTCCTCTCCAAAAGACTTGCTTCCTCACCAGCCTCAACTGGATCCAGTTCACCATTCAAGCTTAAACCCTCTTGAAGCCTGGGTTTCTTGCTGCTGCTACTACTACTACTACTCCCATTTGGGAAGAAGTTGCCACCACTGTAACCATACCTTAGTTGTTCTTGGTGATCACAGACGCTCTCAGCTTCCTCACTTAGGATTTCTCTTTGAGACCGAATGTGCCTTTTGCCATTGTATTTTCCTAGGGGGGGGACTCTTCTTCCTCCATGTAGAGAAACATCACGATCCCGACGAACCTCAAGTGATCCCTTTTCTTGAGAGTTTCCATTGCTGTTGCTGCTGCTTCCAATGTCATGATGCCGCTGCCGCACCTCCTCCTCCTCCTCAGGCAAGCATACAACACTTCCACCAGTAATTGCACTGCAGTTGGGAGTATCATGCAGAGGAATGCTGCCAACTTGATGGTCTGCCTCATGTGGTTGTGTTGCTCTTGATATTGCAGTGGCTGCTTGATGATCTCTACCAGTAGCTGTTCCTCCTATTACGGCCTTACTAGTACTGGCTTTCGACTTGCCATCGACTCGAGGAATTACTATTGTCGGGATTTCATTTCGCACACTAGCATGATACTCTTCCTTGCAAATAATCCGAAGTGATCGCACATGATCGGCCACATCTCGCAGCGACTTGCACACACATTTTGCTCTGGCAATGTGCGCTGCATCTTCCAAACGATTCACAATATCTTCCTGTAGATGTTCTGGTAGCACCTGCTGGAAGCATATACCTAACTGCTTAGTACACTGAAAATCATGCTGTTAAACCTCAAAGCAAAAAAAAAAGAGAAAAAATCCTCCAACCACCACCCCCTCCCGGGCCCACATGTGCTTTTTTTTCCCTCCTCTTGACTTGCGGAGAGATCAAATCCAGATATAGATGCATGGTGCAGAAGACAAACTTTGAAAGATGCTAGGCATTCTTCTGCTATAATTATGGGTTTCTCAATTCCAAAACAAAAGAGTTACCAGAACCTCCATTTATTTCACCTCTCTCTCCAACAAAGAGTTCATGCAAATCGTAAGAAAAAGGAAGAACAAGAACAAGAACAAGAAGCATACCATATTGTCCCACCAGTTAGATGCATCATGCACAAAACTACTTAAACGATCAGATCTATGAGCTTCTTTCAGGGCGGTGAAACCATACGAATTAGCTGCTCAACAGATATATTACAACAGAAGCTCAATGGATCTACAATCATGCTCATCCGTGTGCGGTGAATCTTGATAAGCTCTTGACATGGAAGTTATATCGATTTTTTTTTGCATGCTTTTCTACATTCAGATTCAGCGAGCTTTTCAAAAATGTTTTTGCAGCTAATTGCATCCTCGGGTCCAGGATAACTGACCGAATGACTGACTAACTACTGTACTGGATAGATCCTTTGCATGATGACGATGGATCATCGACCATGATCAGGAGCACAAACTACTTGGTACCAGCATACTTGTTTCACTACTTCCAGGGTGATTTTGATATGTGAAGAAGCTCATGCATGCATGACGAGGGGCATGTGGCGGAAGAAGAAGGTACTTACAAGAGTGAAGGGCGTGGTGATATTCATGTTGATCATAAACTCCTGCTGCAAGTGCGCTGCAAGTAATTCCTTCAGTTGAAGAATATGATGTAATAATAATATAGTTGTTGCTGCGGCTGCTGCTTGTTGCTATCCTATGGTAGTCCGTCGAGCCACCGCCCCACATACCCACCACTCTTGGGGTGGTTCTTGCCCTGCCTGCCTGCCTGCCTGCCTGCCGAAGAAGAAGAAGGCTCAGGGACGAGCAAGAACAACAAAGCACTGGGAGACAAGAGTAAGAAGAAGCCTAAGAAGAAGAAGAAAATAAAAATGACGAGAGTTTTTCCGAGTGAAAAATGATCGAAACAAAAGAAGAGATGACAACAAACAAGTTACAACACTCTGGAAAAGATCAGACTAAATAATTCCAAGAAAAAAAAGCACCCCCCCCACCCCCCCCTCCCCCCTCGCCCGCCCCATGCAACACAAATTCAAATTCCGCAGCATCGAAACAAGACGAAAAAGAGAGAGAAAGGAAGAATAAGAAGAAATGACTTTTTTGCGAAGTAAACAACGAACTCGTCGTCTCACGCAAGAGAGACTCACTCACGCAGTCTCAAGCACGAGCTCTTCTCTCTTCTCTGGAATCACAAGTCCAGCGTGCACAAAGGGGGACAAAGAATGACAGAGAGGGAGAGAAGAGAGAGGACTTAGACTTGGGGTGTGGTCGTAGGGTGCGTAGTAGTAAAACTGCATGTGCACTGGAAAGGTGTGGAATTCTGCGTTCCGTCGTGCGCTGTACCATCGCGTCAACGCACGCAGACGCGGAATGGCGACAAAAACTGACGGAATGCTGCCGTCGGATTCCAGCAGGGAATTTTATGGCTGCGGATTTCCAACAATATCCCCCCCATTTACTACGCCGTCAAGCATTCCGGACGGGACGTGTCTGGGGTTCGGGCGGGGCGGTGTTTTCCACGAACCGCATCCGTTTCGTGTCGGTAAAGCCGGACGTGAATTTTCTATTTGGTAAATAATGTTCACCTTATTGTATTTTATAGCTTATTGGTTATTGATTTGTTTGGTAAATTAAATCAGGGTTTTCTTTATTTCTTGATTTGTTTCAAATTCCTCAAGTATGTCTACTGGCGAGGATTCCTAGCAATAATTAGAATTAATTAAATGGTGACTCTCCTACGTGAACTGAAGCATTTTTACAAAAAGTGCTGGTACAAGTAACGACTTAAGAAGTGCCCAGGTCTAGATGTGGCTAATTTATTTTATTTCATTTCGTAAAATGGCGAGAAAAATGTCAAAAAAATCATAGGATTTTCAGGCATTTTTTCATTTTCTGAAAAAAAAATCGTCAAGTTGTGAAATTTCTCCACCGAAAAAAACACACCAATGGGTAATTATTCTATTTTTGGAAGTTATGGTTCTTATTATTACTATTATCAGTACAGTTTTGCACATGTTGGACGGTCCCATTTGTCGTCTCAGACTTGGGGTACAAAAATACAAAACTTCCAACCAGTGTTGTTTTGTGTGGCAACATCAAAGGACCTGACCACCTTAATACCTTGACTACAGTATCCTATGCTCTACGTCCATATTGACCAAAACAAAGAGTTTTTAAATTTTCAAAAAACAATTTTAAAACTAATGTTTTGGAATATTTATTTAAAAAATCATCTATAGAAGCCTACTTTGACATTGTCATATGTGCAATGAGTAGTGAAATTATTCAGAACTTAGCATGGTTTCTTTTTGGGGGCAAATTATTGCAATTTTGCAACAAATGGGTGCTGGGTCACACCAGCAGGAAAGAACGTTTTCAAGAAGAGGTGCTTGAACAGGGCCACAGTGAACTAGCATCCACTGGATTATCCATATTATTTACTTGTGGATGAATCTCAACTGAGTTAATATTTGGTTCCACCTTGGTAACCAATTCTGTAGGAAATAGGTCTCTCAAATTTAGGCAGATAGGTTGAAAAATATGTAATTACTAGGTAAGTACATGGATTATACATTGGTAAGAGTTTTTTTTACTACCTACCTACTAACAACCTACTTGTGAGTTGTTAGTAGGTAGAAAAAAAAAGGCAACTGAGCTACCCACCATGGTTAACTAGGGAACTCAACAGAAAACTGTTTCCTGACCACTTACCATTCATCCACTGTGGCCCTTGAACAGAACACCAAACTGGATCATGAGTGTGTACATGAATCAATGTCATCTTGCTAAATGTCCATGATGTAAAGTTTGAAGCAAGTACATCATCACCCTGTAATAACTCTGCCCTTTTATGGCACGTTTAAAGTTCGAATTAGAAGCTTGCTGGATCCATTATGGCATCTAGAACTTCTCATCTTTTCAAGTTCAAACTAGTACCAGAAACTTACTGAATCCCTTACAAGATCTAGAACTTCTCATCTAGATGCAGACAAGTTTAAGGTCAAACTAGAAACGTATTGATTCCATTATTGGATCTAGAAATCATCATCTACATGCTGACACATTTAAAGTTCAAACTAGAAACTTACTGTATCCCAGATGGGATCAAGAACTTCTCATCTAGATGCAAACATGTGAAAGTTCAAACTAGAAACTTACGGAATCCATTATGAGAAAGAGAACTTCTCATCTACATGCAGACACTTTTTCCCAGAACACCACTTGACACCTATTATCCCAGATGTCACTAATACATTGGGTCAAGTTCAAGACAAAAATTTATACCCAAATCCTACCCAAATGCAGAGTCTCTTCCCTACAAGTAAAACCAATAAAAGCTGAAGCAAAGTTTGAAACAGGCATGTCATTGTGTAATGGCTCTACCATTGACAGCAGGTTCAAACTTAAGACTTCCCTTACTGGATCTAGAACTTCGTATCTAGATGCACACATGCAGCATGCACTTCTATGGGATCATGCCCATCCATAGTATGCACACATGGTACTACTATACATGTCACTCACACATTGGGTCAAGTTTGAGTCCAAATTTTATGTGCAAATCTTACATCAATGTGTTTGTCTGTTCCCTATGGACAGAGCCCATAAATACTTTGATCTCTGAAATCAAAAAGGAACATTCTGTTATAAATTCCCTATTATTTGGAAAACAATTTGTCAAAATTTCAAGATTGAGGACAAGTTTTTAGAACCTAGTATCAAAATAGTAAAAAAACAACTTTAAGAAATGTCACCAACTAAAATAAGAGTGCAAATGGGGTGATTTTTTTTGGTTCCATATTTAAAGAAAAAGAGGTTTGGTTTATTTAGAAAAATGGAATGCAAAAAAGAATATTCCCTTTTTTCTTTTTCTTTTTCTCATTTTGGCAAAATTCCGCACAAAAAATACACTGATTTGTACATAGGTTTTAGTTTTGGGGCAGTGTTCTGCCAGTTTTCCACAGTTTGGACAGTTAGTATAAAAGTAAGCCTGTTTTTTTCAAAAATTGTTAAACATAGCACTTGACAATATGTCCAAAGGAAAAGACATTCTGAGAGCCTGTAGGGAAGAAATTGGGAATTTTGTATTCAAATATGAAATAGAAAATTTATCCATCTATGATAAATGGAGTCTAGCATGTATTTTTCTTTTGTATGGTAACATATTATGACTCATATTAATTAGTTGTAAGGACCCCAAAAAGTTCAGGTTTTTTCCTTTTGAAATGGACATCTTTGATTGGCCCATCAACAAATTTATAAAAAAAAACCTTTGAACACACCCAAAATAGATATGTTGTAATCTCCTCCTTTGGGCTACTTATATGGGTTGCAAGAGTAAAAACTTGGAGCAAAGGATATGGGGTGAAGTCAGGAACTATTTATTGGCAACATATCGCGGAACACATTGGGAACTAGGGGAATGTGTTGGGAATCCATTGAGAACTTGATGGGAACGTATTGGGAACAACAAAAATCCAACACCTCCACCCTCCCCCCAAAAGAAAAAAAGACCTGGATCTCTTGGGAGGCATTCATGATTCTGTCCTCAATTCATCTAATATTATTACTAGTTTGAACCCCGTGCCTAATGCACAGGTGTGTGTTTTTTTGACGGTACATATTACAAAATTACAGCTACAAAGTACATTTACAAAACCTCTCTATATACCACATTGCTAGGTTCTTTTTGGGGGAATTTATTTTCATTGTTTCAACCTGAAATTTATTTTTTCTACACATTTTAACATTTTTTGTGAAAAGGAATGGCCCTAATCGCTAAATTTAAAAAGAATAATTTAAATTCGCCAAATACATATAAAGCATAAATATTCTTAAATGTTTTATTCATTGTCATTTATATGGTCTATAGCCTAATTTGGCTAAATCCTCTTTGTAGGATAACTAATCATCAAAATTGATAGAAAGCAAACCTTGTATAATAGGGTTTTTTTTTTTCAAATTCCTTAGGTAGATGTAATGGCGAGGATCCCCAACTTTAATACAGGAGCATTTTTTTTTTCTTGACAAAATTTCGCCAACTGGCAACAAAAAAAAACCCAGTGCGACCCCTAGGAAGGAATTAAAAAAAAGAACTTCTAGAACATTCGCCATATTTCTTAGGAAAAAAAAAAAAAAAAAAGGAAAAATTTGCCAGATTAGACAGTGAGTCCGTGTAGTTCACCTAGATTTAGGCAGGATTGCAGAAAAAACTCTATTGTTCGCCTAGGACAGTCGCCATTTAATGTAAATGAATGGGTGAAAGGATGGACGGATGGATGGAAAGCTTCATTTCATCTCGACGTCCTTTATTATATGTAACTAGTGGGTGCCCGTGACCTTCGGCCACTGTGAAGTTTTATAAGTTTTATTTTTTATTATCTTTTATTCTTTATTTGGCCCTTGCCCGCCTGGCCCTACCCCTTGCCCTGCCTTGCAAGACAGACGGACAGACGAACCCTGCCTTGCCCCTTGCCCCGCCCTGCCCTGTCAAGCCACGCGTTTTTTCGAATCTCGTTTCTCGTTTTTCGAATCCCGTTTTCTGAATCCCGGGAGTCCTGGGCCGGGCTTGGACGAATCCAGTTTCCCGTTTTTCGAATCTCATTTTCTGAATCTCGAAAGTCCCGGGCCGAGCTCGGTCGTCCATCCGTGACAGACTTGATTGAGCTCTGTCACGCACAGACTAACTGACTTTATCTATAAGATTCCTGCTTTCCTCTTTCTCCAAGAACCTAAATTGCTAGCATATGCAAGTCTCACTATATTTAGCTACTATTCGTCCAGATTGAGGGGAAGCTTCACGACGTCCTCGCTATATTTAACTACTGTCCGTAGCTACTGTCCGTCCAGATTTAAGGGGAAGCTTCATTCTTCCTTTACTATATGTAATTACCATGACAAATTCCTTTATTCAGATGTCTATCATAAGATTATGAAATATAATAGTCTCTCCACAAGGTGAAGAGGATTTTGTCACAAGCAATCACCTTTTCTCTCTAGTTGGTGGTCGACTGTTTGGTACAAATAGGGTTGAGGGTTATTACCATGACAAATTCCTGGATTGAGTTGTCTTTCTCATGGGACCTAATGAAAAGATAGAAAAACTGGAGGAAGGGAGGGTCTGCCCCATACAAAATTATGAAACTATGCTGGGCTTTTTACTGGGCTATTTAATTTAATCTGGGGGTACTTATTCTGTTGCATATTAATTAGTTAGGGGTGAATCACAAGTTCATCTTTTCTTTTTCTTTTTTGTTTTGTTGCAATGAGCCAATTTGATTGGCCCATAGCAAAAAAAAACTGAAACTATGGAGGCTCCCCCAAAATAAAAAATTCTGCAGAAAGATGGAGTGCCTCTCCCTTTGGCCCACCTATATAGGTGAGAAGGGGAGGACTTTGGGCAAAACATATGGGATTAAAGTGAGGTGCTATTGGGAACACCCTTGGGAAACACATTGGGGACCTAAGGAACATATTGAGAACTTGAGGGGAACAAGTTGAGAACAAAGGAATTTTTTAAAAATCCACCCCCCCCCCCCTTCTCTAAACCCAAAACTTAAAAGAAAAAAAGGCAGTTTGAGTGCATGCTGAGCCTTCCCATTGGCTGCGTGAAATTTCTATTTCCAAAACTGTTCGTCACCATTTTTGACCTGGGCTAATACTCCCATTATAAACTGGGGGTACTTAATTCTTTTTCCTTCCTGAGAACCCAACTTTTTTCTAATGATGAAACCCTGCCAAACTTTCCTAATAACCGCAGTGCACAATACAGTTATAGAATATTTCGGTTTGAAGAGGCACCCATAAGCCCTGTGGGTTTCACTGTTACATACTTAGCCAACATATAGAGGACAAAACTAGAATTGAATTTCAACTACATAATTGTTTGTTTTTTGGATTCTACATTTCACATAGAATGGTCTTCTCTCATAGAAATATGCAAGTACTAGAGAAATGCACACAATGTTTTGGACAAGTAGAATGATTAATACTATTTGATAGACATGCACCCTTGAAAATGGGCTTATGTGTCTCCACCACCTATCTTCATTGGTGGATGCCCTCAAATTCAATAACAGGAGACCCACCCATATTTAGTGGGAGAAGTTGGTGGCTTAAAATTATGAAATCCTAGCTGTGAGCCTAGCACATAGGTAGGTTAGGCTTGTGTGTCTTCTCATCATGTTATTTCTTTGGGGTTGAGTGTTTGGGTTTTTGTGGGTCAGAACTTCCACATTAAGTGCCATAATTTGATGTCACCTTCTAGCTCCTCTTGAAGTGTTGCCTTGTGGAACAGTTGCGTGTCCACACACCTTTTTTGGACTAATAGCAAGACCAACATTGTCACAAATGGATGCTGCCATCTGCTGCCTATTCACACTTACAATGGAACTCCTCTAAATGTAAGGGCTAAAATATCTTAGAAAAATCAAACTTAGACCTTAACACCTAAGAGCTTGTGATAATTTTTTGGAGAAGTAGTGTGGCCTGCCCCATTGGCCCAAGTGTGAACATCTTACAGCCATTGGTGTAAGATACAATTGTAAGCGGAATCGAAATTTGTGTACATTTATAGCAAATGGCAAAATAATTTAATGTAGAACAGTAGGAGAAATTTCCTAGTGTATTTGGAGGGCACCTTATATGCATGAATATCCCTCCTAGAAAAGAGGAGGGATTTTATGCCTACACTTAATGAGTAGGCATAAATTCCCTCCCACTTATTTGGCCACTCATAACTCGTCTATTTGCTTACTCATTGTGGAGTCCGTTACAACAAATCTCTGTCATCTAGGTAGAGCTAGAGTATTTTAGTTACATGGGGTTGAGTTTACTTGAGTTTGAAGGTAAACTATGTAGGTGCATTACCAATAATAGAATACCCAGGTGGTAGTGTTGGGGTCCTTCTTTTCCATGCACAATGCACATGCCATTGAAAGGGTCATCTAAGCCACAAAGTTCAATCCACAAACCTGTGGTTTCAACTTTTCCAAACCCATTAAAAAGTGTTTTGCTAGGTCCACTACATGTAAAAAAAAAGTTAACGATGAGCTGCAACTAGTTTCCATACCTGATACCATGTGATATTTGAGGTCCAGGCACATGCGAAAGTGTGTTTCCAAACCCCTGATCAAGTGTTTTTCTATGTCGACAAACAATATTATATGTTCCCTAGCTGTACCGTTACGTAACTAATAAGGAGGACCTATTCTCCCCAGAAACTATTTTTTCCTTTCTGAAAGAGACAACTTCTTGCACAAATGGGGTCCTTGAGAAGTCGTCCATTTCCAACATGGGTAGACAAGCTCACTTCACAAACATTGGACCGCTTTTGTGGGTCAGTTGGTTAGGTGATGTTGTTGCAAGGATCTAGTCACCACGTGTTCTTGAAGCTCACTGCAGAAGAAAAGTTATGGAAAAGGGTCTAGCATCTGAATGATATCAGATAAGTTGTTAGCATTTGACTTGGAGTATTGAAAGCAGCATTTATTTTACTGGCCAATATTATCCAATTCTCTACTCTAAAACGTGAGCTCGGAAGCTTGAAAAAAAGGGCATTTCTTACACAATTCAGCCAATTACAAGTTTAACCGTTAAGGTTTCCCGAGGAGGTTGTCTAAAGCCTACACATGTGGTCATCACATGGCTCAGATTGCTCCAGTGTTGGCTGGGTATCAGTTTTTAAAGAATTGTCGGATCCAGTTATAACAATTTTTTATTACAAAAAAGCTGGTTCTCTGTTCATTTTTTATTTTATTTATTTACAATGGTTTGTGGTATCAACATTTTAATTTTTTTACTGATTCCTACAAGGCTGGTTCTCATAAATTTGATAGCAGTTGATTATCCTTGGCCGGTTCTTACAAACTGGTTATGACTTTTGTTTTTGGTCAAAATATTAAAATTTCAATTTGAACTTAATTATTTGTTTCTATAACATTGATGAGGTGCCAACAATTGTCATTTTACACATTTATAGTTTAGAAATTTCATGTTTTTCAAAATCACCTTCAAATTTGCTGTAATTCATTTTTTAGATTTCCATCCATTTCAATAAATTTTTCTAAATTAGATGGAGCTTTACATTTTACTTTAGGGTTATTTGGCCAATTTTTACTCATTAAAATAAACTTTTCTAAATTTTCAGTTTGCAACCTAAAAAGTAGTAAACATTCCTCTTGAAGAAAAAAATCTTTTCATTTTAATTTGTGATCCAACAATGCATATGACCTATTGGGCAAGGAAACCAAAAGCTGAAAATCTTGTTTCATGTTTTTCCCATCATTGAAGAGGACATTTGATGTTTTTAACATCTACTTAGTAATGTCTAAAAATCAACAACTCCTTTTCACAAGTTCTTTATGTTGGTTCACTTGTACTTGTGATCTACTAAAAAATATCCAAATTCCAATCTTGATAAAAAACATCCCAATCAACAAAACTTCTCACAAAAGGATGCCAATGTTCATAATATTTTTATCAACATAGGATTTAAAGACTTAATATCATATTTTACACAGTAACAATTCCCTAGTATTTTCCAACAAATAAAGATATCGTACAAAGGTTATTAAACCTAGGATCTAACATAAAGAAAACCCCGTTGTGTTTTCTTTTCCTCGTATTTCATTAAGAATGAAATGAAAAAATCTAGTACACCATAAACCTCTTTTCTAATGTTAGAGGCTAGCAAATTAACTCATTAACAAGATTAGATTCATCTTCCATTAAACTTTAAAAAAAAGACAGAAGTTCATTATCATCTTTTTGTTTTAAACTCAAAGAAATTGCAAAGTGTAATGCATCACTAAGTAACCAATGTCCATGAATTGGTTTCGAACATAGGTAATGACCTTGGGAAAAAAACAAGTCTTTTTTGAGAAATATGCCATGTTAGAGGGGGTGGCATTGATCTAATAACCTTCACAACAATTTGTTTATTGTAGCAAAATACAATAGTTGATTGAAATTGTAATGCCTCTTGAAACATTATTACTTTACTAGAAAACTTGCAAAATAATAACAAGAAAATTCTTGACAAAACTAAATTTTACAATATCAAAAAAATAAGTCAAATCTAAAAAAAAATCTAAAATTAAATAATAATACCTTATTTTCACTAATGTGTTTAGTTTTCATGGGTGTAAACTAGCTTCAACACAAATTTTCTCCCACCCTTGCTTACCCTCCTTAAATTTTTAGGGCCAAATGATGCACTTTTGTAAATCTATTTTTGCAAACTTAATAAAGGTATCCTTGATATTTTTACACATTTTTTCATCTATTGTGGTATACTAACATGGCTTGGAAGAAGCATGACCAAAACAACTTCCTTGCAAACTTTCCTCTAAACCAAGAAATTCACAATCGACAATTAATTTCAATGCATTGGTCAAGTGAAAGCACACTAAGCCCCCCCAAAATTATAATCACTCATATAATCTTTCTGCAATTATTTTTTTGAGTAATGTATGGATATCACATCTTGGATTATTTTTGCTTGTTTTAACTATATTTGAGTAACTTTTGATTTCATCTAATCAATCATTTTGAAAAAATCAACAAACATTAAAGAATTTGAACGTATAGAGTATATTCATGAAAAAATTTATTATGGTTGTTGAAAAATTGTAAGATATATTTTTTGTACATTGATTTATCTAATCTTTTTCATCTAATTGTAGAATCAAAATTAATTTTGACTCAAAATAAACTTTGAGTTCAAAAATGTTGTCATGAAAAATTTGAAGTTTTTTACTTGTTTTTAGGATAATCAAAGGATGCCATCAAGATTTTAGTTTATTACATACTATAATACTTCTTATATATCACATTGTCTGAAAAACAATTTGAAAAAAAGTGGTTCACCCTTAATGTGCTTTCACTCAGTCATTGCATTGAAGTTAGAGCTTTCATCTTTCACATAAACAAGAATCTTTTTCCTTAAACTATATTTATCCAACAAATTTGTTAAATTTTGAGCCAAGGCTTGCCATATAGTTTTTATAACTTCAAGTAGTCCAAGAATGACATATTTGGGTTGCCAAACATTTCCCAAAATGTTAATGATGAATGCAAATATATCATAGACTCCTTCGGACATCCAAAAATCAAGGCTAGCATTTGTAGAATGACATCTGCTAATGGTGTAAGAATATAAAGTTGTTTTGTTTTTTCCACTAACCTAGGTTATATGTCTTATGAAACTACTTTTGGAAGGAAAATTAGCTTTTGGACATAGATGCAAAACCAAACATTTTAGCCACATATTTTCAATAAACAACATTGGTAAAATATTTTTCACAACCAAAAGATAAAGATCTTCCAAAAATTGCTTTTGTTACACATCATTATTTTTGAGGGATCTTTCACAACAAAAAATTTGGAGATCAAATTTCCAAACACATTTGACCTGTCTTTTTATGGTTGCCTTTCCTTTTTTTCCTCTAAACAAATTGTTCAATTCCTTTTCAAACATTATGGCAAGTAGACCATGATTTGTTTTCACTTTTTTCTTAAAGATGATATTCCATTTGTCTTAAAATATGAAATTAACTCGCATTTGACTTGTGTTTTTAGATTTGTGGCATTAACTCAATTTTTATGACAAAGTATACAATGCATCATTTGTGGATTTTCAAGATCCACATTTGTATTATCATTTACATAATAAAATGCCCAACATGTTAAAGATGTTTTTCAATGAGGTTTCCAAAATTTTCTTTGAACATGCAAATTTTTAATCTTATTTTGCATTATGTCTTATTCATTTTGACCTTTTGGATTTTTGCTTATTTTAATTTGCACAATGGGGTTCTCTTCAAATGATTTTTCCATTACATCATTCATATAAACTAGTGGGTGCCTGTGACCTTCGGCCACTGTGAAGATTCAAACATAAAGCATTGAGCATATCCTTGCGATTCCTATTTGCTCAAAGTTCAAATTCATCTTACTTTTTTTTTTTTTGATGCAGAGTATTTGTGACAGTGTACCTGGATATGACGTTAGAAGAAAATAAAGAAGCAACATCAAAGCTCTCCTTGCCCAAGAATGTCCATGCATCTCCTTTCTCAGGTCATGGTTGGGTGATTGTGATATTGATGTGGGCAATATTGGCTATACTTTTCAATGGTTTTGAGAACTGGAGCAAGTATTCATCTTGATAAGAGACTGGCTCAACAATCTCCCCCAGAGAGATCTCGTCAGGATTCCGCGCAGCAGCAGCAACGAGGAGGAGGAGGAAGAGATCGAAATTCCCAAATCCTGATCGCGGATTTCTCGAAATTCCCAAATCCTGATCGCGGCCAGAAATCCGTTATTATCAACGTAACTGAAAATGACTGGCCGCCCTGCCCTACCCCCTACCCTGCCCTGCCTTGCCCTGCAAGACAGACAGACAAACGGACAGACACCACCACTCCTGCCTTGCCCCTGCCCTGCCCGTGCCTTGCAAGACAGACAGACAGACAGACAAACACCACCACTGTTGCTTTAATTCATATAAATTTCACATGTTTCATTTGCATTGACTTTATTTAATTCTTAGAGATTGATCATTGACAATTTTCACGAGACTATTATCAAGTAAGATGAGGAAAAAAACAACTTCTATTCTACCAACCAATGTAAAAACAAATCAAACAATAATACCAAAAGAGGAAGGTAAGTGGAAAAACACTTACAAGCAATTATAAAGAAAAATAAGAAACATTTACAAACAAGATAATTAAGGTAGAAGGTTTGGGCTTGAAGGTCTAAAAAAATAATTCAAAATTTTTTTAATTTTTTTTTCTTATCACTATGAAATAGGAAAGGTTTCAAGTTTTGGTTATGGTATAAGTTTCTTCAAAATTTTGATTAAAATAGATTCTACAGTTCTTGCAAACATAGAAAAATGTAAAAAAAACTTAAACTAAAATTTGAAAAACAAAAACCATTACAAAAAATTTGAAGAAAAACAAATAAAGAATGAAAAAAAATACTTACCCAACTTAGTGTGGAGCTTGGCATTTAAATGTTCTATGCTCACCCACCTACACACCCAAGAAGGGGGAAGGGGAAAGTACCAACTACAATTCAAGAACCAAAGCAAGCAACAAGCAATAACAAGTAATGAAAGCAAGTGATGAGGAATAATAGCAACAAGGGGGGGGGGGGGGGGTGGGGGAATCAAGTACCTTAGAGGAGGGTGGTGATGATAAGTAGTAGTAGTAGGCAACAAGTAATAGTGACAAGGAATAGGCAATGAACAATAACATGTGATAAACAGTAATAATGAGCAACAACAAGTGACAAGTAGTAGGAAGTGGCAAACATTAGCAAGAAGTGGAGAAAACAAGGGACGAGGAACATTAAGCATGATGAAAACAAGTGACAAGTAACAAGTGTTATGAAAAAACAACAAGAGGCGAAAGCAAATGACAACTAATAGTAAGTAAAAAAAAAATGGGACCATTGACTTGGATGGTTGGTCCTTTTTATCCTTGGAGGATAATGTTCAAAGTGCTATTGTAAATGCAATGTTGCCCAAAACCCTAAATTTAAACTTGACTCAAGAAAAACATTTACACCCCCCCTTTTGCCCACCTAAGAACTAGAATTAGGGGAAAAAAAATTAACCCCCTAGATTTTAATATTTGGAGGGGATCCAAGTTCACTAGATTTCACCATTATTGGTTTTTATTTGTGTGATAATTGGTGATTAGGGCATCAATGTGGGTATCATAGAGGCTAATGCCTAGAATGGATCAGATTAGGATACCTTAATGATACCCAAGTAAGTTTTTGATACATGACCAACATTGGATTGTTCCACCTTAAGGTTTTTTCTCTTTGGCAAATCTTCCTCATTGTTTTTTTCAAATCTTCAATATCAACTAGGATGGGGTCACCATTGATTTCATTGATTTTGTGTTCTTTTTTGTCGTCTTTATTTGTGAACTTTTGCAACTTAACACCATCAAGTTTCGTCACTTGTGTTTATAATGCCCAAGGGGGTGTTATTGTGAATAATGAGTTATAATAAGCACAAGCATTCATGATGCCCAAGGGGGGAGTTACTATGAGTAGCAAACTACAACAAGCACAAACATTCATGATGCCCAAAGGGGGAGACTATGAGTAGCAAATTACAACAAGTGTAAATGTTCATGATGCCCAAAGGGGACTTATTATGAGTAACAAACTACAACAAGCACCATTGATACAGTGGTTCAAAACTCACATTGAAGTTTAGTACTTGTAATGTCTTTGGTTTCTAGGTTTGTTGGGTACAAAAATTTGCAACTTTCAATTTTAGAAGCTCATCGTGGCACCATCCACTTTGAATCACTAGCTTTGTTATTTGGAACATGGAATTGAAACCTAGCTTTGGCTTTTTAAGATGTTCAACTTTGGAATCATGACTTATAATTATTGTAATTAGGGTTTAATAGTTTACAATAGCATTTCCTTATTATGGGTGCTAGCAATTTATGATTTTTTTGTTAACTTCATAATCTTTATTCTTGAATTTAGATGCATTATGTTTGTCAAATGTCTTGACCATGTTGTCTTTAATTGTTGAAGAATTTCAAGCACAAATATTTTTTCTTTGATCATATCCTAGTTCATGTCATTACTTTCAATGTTAGCTTTAACCAATGTCTTGAAGCTAATGTTGATTGTGTCATTATTGATCCAATCCAAGCACAAGTTAAGTAGATAATAATAAAAAATGAAAGAAATTGTATAATGAATCGTTAGTTCCAACATGCATGGGCCTTGCAAATTAGCTTGGGTATAATCATTAGTGCATGTTGATAGGAAAGTGCATTAAGAGAAATGCAAAGTCTATAGCAAGATTGAAGGGCACCATAACCTTTGAGTACTGAAATCAAACCTTTTGTGGAAGCTTGTTTGTTAAAAACAAACATTTATTTCAATTTTTAATTTAACAAAAGTAGGGGAACATTAGTTTTTAAAGACAAACTAGCATGTGCTCACATTACTACAAAATGTGTGTGTAGTTCATTAGTTCTTGTTCACTAGACTACTAAATTCATTGCATCCCCAGTAGGTCATGTTCGCTATAACCAATGAAGTCACTCAAAATCTCATGAAATCACTTGGCATACAAGGACACCCTTTGTTGTAGTGTCAATGAATGTTTGTATGTGTGAAAGGTAGGGATTTTATGGTGCAATATGCATTTGCAACTATTGTGGTAAAGATAAAAATAAACTTGTTAAGTTTGCATTCATTTTTTATTTGCTTTTACAAAGTAGGCCTATGATAAAATATGAACAAATACAATCTTTATTTGTTTTCCTAAAATGCCTAATTAACGATCCAAACATTGGATCGATTATGTTTGTTGGGAGGTTGTTGAAAACTTACATCATGTTGTGTTGATTGCCATTAAGGAAATAATTCTAGCTTCAAGTTTTTTTCCCCTTTCTACAAATGAAATAATTATAATTGATAACTAGAATTGAATTTCCATGCACTGTTATGTCGTGGAAACTTGGAAATGTGGGTTGTATCGATTGAAGGTGGGACTACCATTAATATCAAAATTGTCATTTTTCCACTTTTATGTATTTTGGTGGTTTATCAAAAAGTCACATAAGTTTCAGTTAGATTTAGAATCACTACTTTAATGAGCATTGAACAAGCACCTTACTTCATTGGGATCCATTATATGGCAAACAAAATCAACCTTGCAATTTTGAATTTTTTGACAATGCCTATGGTTTTTGAATTGGAGGGGATTCTCCTTAAAATATTATATGGGTATTTTTCTAGCTCCCCAAAAGACCATCTTGAATCCCCTAGATTTGCAGAAATTGTAGAAATTATAGGACTAAAGGTTTTTCAAAAGGTGAAAACAAGATGGATTAACATGTTTCAGCCCTTGAAATGTGTTGGGAAAGACTACAAGATTTTGATTGTTAAAATTGTAGCTGATTATAGTTTAGTGGAGTTGGCCAAGGCTAATTTGTTGAATTTATGTGACATTGATATGATTTTGGGCTTGTTGTGGGGTGAAACACAATCAAAGGAGCCACCTAAATGAATGGACACTCCTTCAAATTATATTTTTGTATGTTTGAAAGATCACAAGTGAAACATAATAGTTTGGATTGTCATAATGTTTTTTGGAAATATTTTCCATTAATTGTAAAGTTTACATGCTCAAGGCTAACACAAATCAGTTTTTTTTGTGTTTGTTCAAAGCATTCAAACCTTGAGAATATACAGTCTTTATTTTCTTATATGTCTTTTTTTATACCAAATGTGCACCATTCCTTTTTTAAATTGAAGAAGATTTTAATATTGATGATTAGAAGGGCAAAAGGACTTGAACTAATGAATTTCTTTTTTATAACCCATTTGAGCACATTTGATTCAAAGTGTTTTTAATTTTGAAAATCATGGATTTTGAAAATGTGGCTTTAACAAAAAGTTGTTCATATTTATGTGATATAGGGCATGAATGCATAATATGACATAAAATAAATTTTTAATCAAGATCAACTTTTATTTAACATGTCATGTTAAACTAAATATTAAAAATACAAAATTTAAAGTTATACCAACAAAAAGAATGACATGTGCCATGTATAGCCCTTGGAAAAGGACTTTTATTTTGGTGCTTTTGGTTATTTATACTGTGTTTTCACCCCATCTATTTTTTCCATGTTGAAATCTACTAATTGTTTATTTGAAATTTAAATAGGTTAGAAATGTGTTTTTTTGTACCTACATTGATGTTGTCAAAATCTATTAAATAGATTTGTACAAAATTTATGAAGGTTCAAACACCTCCTTCCATGTTACAAATTTTATTGATGTGGTTACAAACACATTTAATAGGATTGCAAATATTGGGTAATTGACTTATATTACTGGACATTCCCACAAGGTTCATTTTGTTCATCTTTTGACTATCATCCTTGGGGAGGTCACTCCTTGTATATTTTAATGAGCACTTGAGGTAAAAGGATATTTTTAATATGCTATGAAATAATGACATATTCTTAACATATTTTAAGGTCCAAATTTTTTAAGGAATACCAAAATATTGTCACAATGTCACCCTTTTTTATATTCTTTTTCATAATTTTATTTAACCATGTAAAGACGCAAAATGGATGAATTTGATGGAATCTGAACTTGTAGTGGTCTAAAATATAATATTTATAAAATATTTGACACATTTTGATTCATTAATATTGATTAGAATCAAAATATAGGACAAAAAAAAACTCCATTAAGGATTAAGTTCTTTTTGTCCTTAGTGGTACACCTTAAAGAATTTGGACCTAGGTATATTTTAAATGCATTTTCAAAATATATTATTGGCATTCTATTTCCATTCAAACAAATTATAATTATAATTTATTTTTAATAAATTTCAACTTATATTATTTGCACATTGTTTGTAATATAATGGAAGTGACCTCCTTAGGCTAGCATCCATTTTCTAGTTACTTGCTTAAGGTTTTGGAACAACTATGTTGGATGTGAAGGCTTAATGCATTGCTACATGTGATTTGTTGGTCATTGAATTGGAGCACAAGTTCATAAACTATGAATTGATGAATGCTCTTGGGGTTATTTACCCACAATATTGGTCATAACCAAAATGTGAATCCACTTTTGTAATTCATCAAAACTTGATCAAACAACATTACTATACATCTAAGAAATTTAGCACATCTAGTTCATGGGTTTCTAAACCACTTTCAAGGGATATTTAGATCCATAGACATCTTTCTTCAAGTTGATCATGAAAACTCAAGATCCTAAGGCCATGGTAAAGCCCAAAGATAATAAGTTAGTCATTAATTCATTGCGTGAACTTGCCACAAAATATTTGTTGTTAATTTGTCTTTTTGAGTTCATGAAGCTTATTCTATTGACCATTATCCAAGTCATTGGTAGTGTTGGAGATGAAAGAACCTTTTCCACATTGACCCTCACAAAATTCAAGCTTTAGAATTAGTTGGTAGAACATTAAATATTGTTATTCACATGTTTGATCAAGATTTTTTCATTAAGGACATTTTCCCTTTCCAAACTACTATTGTAGATTGGAATGATGATGACAAGGTTAAAATTGGAATGAATGCATAATTACTAAAAGTTGTAATTGCAATTTTATTTTTTTGTTGTAGTTGTTTTTTATGTTTTGACTTTTGCATGTCGGTGTTAAACGACGTTTTTTTCTCATAACATATATTATTATATGTTTATCAAGTGTGAATTTTGGATTTCATAATTAATATTTTGCGAATTATTTCTATGATAATAATTTAATGATTGTTATAGGTACATTGTGTTATAATGGGCAAGATCCTTGTGATTGGGATTCAAATCCTCTGCAAGATGATTAAAATTAATAATTACATTCAAATTTTTCTCTACTAGCAAATGTTGCATGTTGCTTAATTGCATCACCAATATGCATGTTAGAAACAAAAAACCTGAACAAATGTATTGACTTGGAGTTTGCTTTTGTCCACTAAAATGTGTAAGTAACAAGTTGTCTCTACCAATTCAAAACTTTTCACCAATTTTTTAGTTTTTTATCACATCACATTGATTTTTTCAACAAAATATCCATATGGGACTTTGCCTTCACACCTACTGTTGCCACTTGTGCTACAAATAAAAAATATAAAAAGAGACCTGATCCAAAGGCAAGAGAACCAAAGTACAAAGTGCCCAACACATGACTAGTGGTTTTCTTTTTTCATGTTTGTGATGTGGCAGTGGTGATAATCATCCCACAAGAGATTTAGAATGAGTGACAATGATCCCACAGAAGACTTAGCTTTAATGGCTAAAAGATTTGAGAAAAAACTACCCTAAACAATAAAAATCTGGCAAATTTTATTTTGTGATTGGCTGCAACCTGACACCGTAAACCTCATCCAGTAATAGCGTGTAGCAAATTGGAGTTAAAAACTCCTGTTGTGGTAGTTGCGCCTCCCCAGAGGAGGGCGAAATTTGCCTCAGAAAAAAAAAAACACTGCACATGACACCAGCCGGAGTCCAAAAAATACCCACGAGCACACCAGGCAGGATAGATGGCGGGTGGACGTGAAACACTCTTTCATTGTATTTCTGTTCACCGGCCATCTATAATGACTGATCTAGGCGCTTTGCTATTACTAGTGTCCCACCTACACACCTGTATTGTTTAAAGATTTATGTCGGGGTTGAAAATAACTAAATAACTACACTTGGATGTGAGAAATGATTTTGCAGGCTGGACATGCTCGAACCATCTACATGTATTTACTATCTATCGACCTAGTAGGCATCAATTACCTCACCTATTGACATAGTAACCACTTATTATATTCCCTATCGTAGTGGAGCAAAGGTGCAGAGTCCTTCATGAAAGTGATGATGGGACCCTATTTCGATGAGTTATCTCTATCCCCTGGACCTCTCTCTCTCTCTCTCTCTCTCTCTCTCAATATATACATACATAAGAATATAATACAATAATTTGTTTTTGATGGAACCATTTTTTAAGGTGCCCTTGGAATATAATTAAAGTTTTCATTAGATTATTGATTGCCCCTCAGATTTGAATGATTACTTGTCTTTTACTGTAGGAGTCATAAGTCATAACCAAGTCATCAGGCATAACTTATGAGAATCATAGTCGACCTTGAAAGGACAATAAAGGCCTCCATTTAAACTCCTGGCAAGGTGGAAACGTCATGTTACTGTGGAAATGACAACATTTATCTAAACTGTAGGGCTTGAGTGACCCAACACCCACCAGTGCACCATCCAAAAAATCCCGTTCTGGGGATGAAGCTGTCCCCCAGGGGTCAGTTTACTTGGTCAGTATATATATTTTTCTTCTGCTCCTTTTTTTTCCCAGCTAGATTTGTTTCCCTAGCTCAGTTTTTTCTTTTCTGGGAACAGTTTTCTTATCACTTTTTTTTTGGCCCACCCCTGACCTCAAGTTTTTGTTTGGAAGCTCCTACCTACCCCAACCCACCTACCGCCCTTCTTCCTACCAACCCATCTACCTCCCCCATCCTGCTGACCCCCTCCCCACCCACCTCCTTTTGCGCTCACTTCCATCGCCAAAGCTTCTGACATAGAGAAAGCTTGAGTAGCTCAGAGTCAAAAGCATGAAGTCCACACAAGCTTCAAGGGCTGGGAGCTTCAAGAGTGCCCTAGCAAGAGGAGCTTCAAGGTGATGGAAGAAGTGGGAGTTTGAAGGTAAGCTCCCTTCTTCTCATCCTTTCTTATTTTTGGGATTTCTTTTGCTAGAAAGAAGATGACAATGGTGTTGTTGTCATCTTTTTTTTTTCTTTTGCTACAAAAAAAACATTGTCTTTTTTCCCAACATAACACCATTCTACTTGGGTTGGGAAACAATGGTACCAACTCCATCAACTTCATTCCTACAATTCCATCTTAGCCTGTAGCAACAAATCGAAGTAAGAAAAATGTAAGCAAGAATCTAATCAACATGGATTGAGATCTCCCCATCTGCTTATTTTTTTGTGGTACATGGGTTGTGTACTTTGCCTTGGAGATGAAGGAGTTGAAGGACGACTGTGAACGTTTTGAGATTTCCCCACCAAGCCAATTTGCTCCAGCAAATCAGGTTAGAAGCAAAAGCAAACAAGAACTTTGTGCTACAAAACTTAAATGAAAATCAAGATTCTTTATTGCAAATTGTTTTAAATTTCTATTTTCAAGAGTAATTTCCCATTTCCTTCAGGCCATGTTTGATCATGCCAAACGTTGAGATTTACTGGAATTTTTGTTTGATCATTTTCGATGCATGCAAAAGGACTTCGCAAATATTTCAACCCATCTTGGTACTCATAGTCCATCATCCTTTACATTCCATATGATCCAGCTATGTTCCATGTTGCCTTTGGAGAGGTGATTGATCTCCACCCATGTTTTTCTCATCTCGTTGATTATTTAGAGTCTTTGTTTGTGTCTCCTTCCATCCATGTTATCTAGGATTTGTCACAAGCTTCAAGAACACAAATTCATGGAAATCCATATAATAGATTTTCATCAATACTAAAATTCATCAATTGAGATGTCGTGATGCCATGTTTGACCACACCCATATAATAGATTTTCATCAATAGATTTTCTCCATGAATTTCACATTAAGCTTGCAAATCCAGTATTGATGAAAATCTATTATATGGGTGTGGTCAAACATGATTTAATAGGTAGTTATTAAGAGGCTCATGACCAATGTGCCATTTGGAATGTTTTTGTTTGGAGGTTTGGATTCTTTTTTAATGGTTGCAATGGCATCACGACATTTCAACAACACTAAAGTTACCAATGCTAGGGTGCCCAACTTCACACTTTTTTTGTCAACCTCAAGGCAATGATAGATTTTGATTGGTACCTGAAAGCTTTCAGTATGATTCTTACTTAGGTGTAGTAATATATAATAGGATGCATGTATGGATTGCATGAATGATTTTGTGAATTTGTTTTTTCCAAGAACTAAAATTCATTATCATCATGGAGTAAATTGAAAGTTGGAATTATTTAGCTTGGTGATCTAGATTACTTGAGCAATATTTTGAATTGAGATTTGGGTGGGGTTTTTGCTCTAGTTATAGGGATCACCTTATTTCAAGTTGCAAAGGAAGTTGTAGATTATCTAAAAGCAAACCACCATGAATGTAATACCCTTATTAACAATTGTTTAGGGTAATAATATATCTTTGAGAGAACCACATATTTACCATATGACATATTCCCCATTTTAGGGTGGGGTTGTTTCAAACTTGGTCATTTTTTGCACATTTTTGTAACACATGTCACCCATGTTTTTTTATTTAAGGGATTTTACCCCCATTTTACAACATTTAGTGTCAATAGTTAGAAATACATTCTCACATATTCTTATATGTATGTTTTATGAAATTATCAAAACATTGGATTTAATCTGGCATTCAAACCAAAAAATCTTTCTTTACCCAAAAAATAACAAGTTCAAACCTAAAGGGAAAGCAATACGTTCATGAGGGTATTTTATAAACACCATGGATTGAATTATTTTGGTTTAGGCTATTGGAGGGGTATTGTTTGTGACTAGAATTAATCAATGGACATTTGATACCCCTATTAAGGCATATTAGAATTCCTTTGGCTCCATAACATATTTAAAAAATCTTAAATGGGTATTGCGTAGCCATACCAAAACCTGGAAGGAAATCAATACCTTGTTTGGGGTTTTTTGCAAACACCATGGGCTCTTAGAAAGGTAATGCGTTGCCCCAAAAAAATCTAGAAATAATGTAATACTTTCATGAGGGTAATTTGTAAACATTATGGACTAAATTATTTTGGTATAGGTTATTAAAGGGGTATTACGTGTGCCCATAATTACACAATGCATGTGCAATACCTTTCTTAAGGTATATTAGAAATTGATTCGACTCCATCACATATTTATTGAAACTTGGAAAGGTATTACATAACCATACCAAAATTTAAAAGAAAACAATACCCTATTTAAGGTAATTTACAAACACCATGGGCTCAATTATTTTGATTCAGGCTATCGGGGGGGAGGGGGGGTATTAATCATGCCAAGAACTATTCAATTCACATGCATTACGCCTTTCAAGGTATCCCATGAAACCTTTGGGCTCCATAAATCTTTTGGAATTTGGAAAGGTATTGCATACCTTTAGCAAAACCTAGAAGGCAAGCGATACCTACATCATTTTGTGATAATATCGTAAACCATGAAACAAAAAAATGTTTTCAAATACTTATTCCATGCTCATTATATGATGCCAGACATATTGATTCAAGGAAATGAATGTATTGTAAAATTCATCACATTAATGTTAGAAGGTCCACTTGAACAAAGTTATGGAATTTGAATGCAATACATGCATCATCTTGGAATATTTGCATTCACTTTGAAACTTGGAAGGGTATTACATAACCTTACCAAAACTTAGAAGCAATATAATACCCACACCATATTGTGACAATATTTTAAACAATGGTACAAATGAAAGCATTGTTAAGTTAGTCACATTGATGGTAAAATGTAATGAAACTATCACGAAAATGAGGGTATTGCAATTTAACTTCAAAAAATTTATTGAAATGACAAATACCATTAATGTGGCCAATATTGCAATACTCTCATGTTCATATACCAACGATTTTGCATTGGTCCATTAAACAAATATTATTATTAATGAATTTGAAAATATCTTTCAATTATATTTAATGTTTATTTAAAAATTCAAACATATTTTTATTTAAATATTATATATTAAAAAATGAAAAAAATTAATAAACCCACACATTGATTAATTAAGTATATCATTATTTCATATATTGTAAATTAAATTTTACATAAAGTTTTAAAATTACATTGACCAAACAGACATAATATTAAGTACTTATATTTCAAAATTCAATTAAAACCCATATTCTTTAACCTTAAACCCTAATTGAAAAAATCCAAGGTTTTTTTTTAATGATATTTTTCTATTTTAAAAGGAAATAATTGGGTCATTATTGAAACCAAATATTCAAAAACTAAAAATGAAACACAAATACAATTTACATATTTGGGAAAATTTTAATTCTCTTTGAAAATTTAAAACATCATAACTAAATTATGCTATACATAACAACAAGTTTATATATATTAAAATTACATTTAACATAAATTCTAATAAATTGTTCATCTTATTTTTAATAACTATTACATATATTACATATATTAAAATGAATAAAAATATAATTTTATAATATTACTAAATATATAAGGTTAGGTTACGTAATAATTAGCCTATTAACCTATTATTTATGCTAGGCTAAGTTGTCTAGTTTGGTTAATGTTGACACTTTAGTTAATTGGAAAACCTTGGTTATGAGCTTCTATTGTAGTTGGCAATTCCTCTTGTGTTTACACATGTATCCATATGGTGTGAAAAATGTTCATCTTAACAAATATTCAATGTGCCTTTCTAATGGGCATCTGATCTTCATGCTCACAAAAAAAAAAAAAAAAAATCACAATATTCACAATATTTTTAAAAACTAGAACTCGAACTTAGAACTAGAACTAGAGTTAGAATTAAAAACAAAAAAATAAAACTAAAATTAAGACCGGCTTATTATTATGGCCATTGATGAAGTTGTTACCTTAATTTTATTGTTGCAAAATTTGCAAAGGATATGGTGTGATAATATCCTAATTTTGAGCCAATTGATTAGGCAAATGAAATCCTTATCACAACAACATCCATAATTTTTTCATTAGATATTGTCGAGGTTTTTCCTCAAATAATCAGTTGCCTCCATTATTGATGATGAGGACAAGTTTTTCCCAATGAGCTTTCTAGAAAGATTCATGGGTCAACCGATCGTTTGAAACAAACTTTGTGCTACATGCATGTTTGAAATCATTCAAGTGATCAAAATTCAAAAACCCTAAGGGATGCAAAAAAAACTTAAGGAAAAATGATGGTTGTGTTCAAAATGGAATAAAGGATTAAAGAAGAAGTGTGCGGGTGGGTGTGTCTTCACCATTTTTTGTTGACAATGATCTTTTGGTGGCCTAGGAATTTGAACTACCATTGTAGAAAGAGGAGGAAACTTTGGAACATTATGGAAGTTAGTTGGTTCTTTTTGTCATGTTTTTTTTGTATTTTTTTTCATTTGATGATGGTGTTGGTACATATTTCAAGGAAGTTGTAATAGGAAAAAAATAATATTCTTTGTTGCTTGAATTTCAGGCATCACATTATTAATTTTTGTAGCCATTATTATTGTTGTAGAACATTTTAAATGTTGTTGTTGTTATTATGACTACTTTGGAAATAATGAAAAAGAAATATGTAGGAAAAATGTCAACCACCAAGATGTCATGCTTTCGGGTGTGTAACTAATGTACCACATCCTTGAATGCACCATCCTACAATGTCCATATCACATACATTTTTGTGGGTGGTGCATGATCCATGGCCCACAATTGTGTGTCAACATGATTCATCACTTTCACACTAATGGTATTCCCATTCTCATTATGCCCTGCAAGTAATCCACCATAAGCAAAATGAATAAGACACATAAATATAGTTTAACACAACACCATCATCACACATGATTATTCAAATATTTCCATGAAGCTTCCAAAGCACGGTTGATTTCAAAGTAGAGCTTCAAACTTAGATGATTTGAATCAATTGGGTTAGCTGGCACTGGAATTGCTTGGAAAGAAGAGTTCTTGATGGAGCTTCAAACTTGGGTTGATTTTATGGAACTTCTAACAAGTTTGATTTGTTCATGAGTTGGATTTGTAACTTGTACTTTGCAAAGATCTTGAGAAAAGAAGACATGGGTACCAATTTGGAGAGAATTTGAAAGAAAAAGTTCTTGAGCAAAGAAGATATGTGGGAACCCATTTTCATAGAACTTGAAAAGAAGTCTTTTGAGCAAATAAAATATGGGTATTCGTTTGTAAGAAATTCAGAAAGAATTCTCATGACAAGTCAAATCAATGGGTGCAACACACAAGTTATAAATCTTATAAGATCAATTGTTGGAAAAAGGATTACCTATTCTTGAATCTACTAGAACCCCTCTACTCATCAAACTGACAATGTTAATAATTATCCTTTGGAATTTTACAATAAATATGAAGACATTATATGTATTAAAATTAATCAACAATATAATTCCATAATATCATAAATTTCATATAATGTGTTATTCAATATGCTAGAAATAAAAATATATTTAGACCAATATTTAAACCAATATTATACATCATAAAAATAAAATTACATAGGAACTTATTTTATATATTTACAAAATATTTAGTGACCTATTATATAATTATTTTAGCCTAAAAATTATTTATTATATGTCAAAATAAAATAAAATAAAATTTCAATCATATAAGATTAATATATGGGAGATATCATTTTTTATTATTATGTGAACCATCAAAAATAATAAAAAATCATGCGCTTTAATTTTTTTACAATAGACATTAAAATCTTATTAAATTTTAGACTTTGTGTGTTCTTTTTTTGAAATGAGTTTAAAACTTTAAAAGGGAAAAAATAAAAAATGCACATCGTTGAAAAAATGTTAAACATGAACTTTAATTTTTTGATTTTAACAAACTATGAAACTCTAATAGTAAGTAATATGTTTTACATTAAACCTTAAACCCTTGTACTATTAATGTGACCAATTTAACTTTATATATGTTAAATCATATTAAAGTGTGAACAATAATTTTGAACACATGAATTTCATGATGTATTGGTGTGGAATCAAGTATTTTAAAAATATTCTTATGTTTCATGGTTAATGGACTATCACGATACAATATGAATATTGCATTTAAACTCCATAACTTTGTTCAAGTGACCTACCATCAATGTGACCAACTTTGTAATACCTTCATTTACTTGAATCAATATGTATAGCATGATATATTGAACATGGAATATATATATATGTCCTTTTGTTTCATGGTTTAGGTTATTATCATAATATGATGTGAGTGTTATTCTCCTTTTATGTTTTGGTATGGTAATGCAATACCCCTCCAAGTTTCAAAACATATGTTATAAAATCACCCAAAGGATTTTTGGGATACCTTGGAATGGGTATTGCGTGTTTATTAAGTATTCTTAGCCATTAACAATACCTTTTTGATAGTTTAGACCAAAATAGCCCATGGTATTTACTAAATACCCCAAGCATGGTATTGCTTTGCTTGTAGGTTTTAGTAGGGCTATGAAATACCCTTCCAAGTTTTAAAAGATATGTTATGGAACCCGCTATATTTCTAGGATAATTTGGAAAAGGTATTGTAGGTGTATTGAATAATTTTGGCCATGAACAATACCCCTCCAATAGTGTAGACCCATGTGTACACCCATGGTGTTTAATTATAAAATATCTCAATGAGGGTATTGGTTTCCTTGTAGGTTTTGGTGTGGTTATGCAATACCCCTCCAAATTTCAAAAGATATGTTATAGAACCCAAAGGATTTCAAGGATACCTTACAAGGGGTATTGCATGTGCATTGAGTATTCCTTGCCATAAACATTACCCTTTGATAGTTTAAAACAAAATAATTTAACCCATGGTATTTATTGAATGCCCCAAGCAGGGTATTGTTTTGCTTTTAGGTTTTTGGTAAGGCTATGCAATACCCTTTCAAGTTTCAAAAGATATGTTGTGGAGCCCAATGTATTTTTGGGATACCTTATGAGGGCTATTGTAGGTGTATTGAATAGTTTTGGCCATGAACAATACCCTTCCAATAATGTAAACCCATTGTGTTTAATTATAAAATAGAACTAATGAAGGTATTGGTTTCCTTGTGGTTTCATAAGGTTACACAATACCCTTCGCTTGTCAAAGAACATGTTATGGAACCCAATGTATTTATGGGATACCTTAAAAATGGTATTACATGTTTAAGGAATCATTCTAGGCATGAACAATACCCCTCAAATAGCTTGGATAAAAATAATTCAGACATGATGTTATAGTGTAGCCCAATGAAAGTATTGCACTCCTTCTAGGTTTTGTTAAGGTTACGCAATACCTTTCCAAGTTTTAGAACATATGATATGGAGCCCAAACTATTTCAAAGTTACCTAGAATGGGGTATTACACATTCATTGAATATTTTGTTTTATGAACTTGAGTACAACATACATTAAATATGTTTAAATTGAACTGGAACTCTATATTGCTTTAATTATTCACTTGGTTTGCAATACCCCCATGGAAAACGCTTTTTAAACGAAACTTGCAATACTTTTATGTAAGGTGTGTCAAATATTTTAATCGTCCTTTTATTTATTTGTTTGATTGAACAAGACTAAGCTCCATGCAATACCTTCATTTTATTCTTTCCTCATCGTTGTTGACCGTTGGGGGTCTATTGGAGTGGCAAGCATGTAGGTAAGTGTAGCCATGTAGGTGGGGTTTGGTAGGTACCTACTTAAAGTGCTAGTGGGTAGGAAGGTGGAAGGGCCAGGAGGTAGATAAATAGATGGGGGGACAGTGGGTAGGTGGGTGGAGATGAGAGTAGCACATTTTTAATTTATAGGTGACTAGGTAGATGGGGAAGAGTCTACTTTAATTTAAATATATAGGCGAGTAGGTCGGAGGTGGACAGTGGGGGGGGGGGGGGGGGGGGGGCGGGTAGTAGGTGGAGGGGCGGGAAAAGTTTCAAAAGCAAAAAGAAAAGAAACTGGGTGAGGAGCGGGGAGAAAATAAAGTCGCAAAAAAAACTGAGATCAGCGCTGAGAAAGGGCAAACAAAAACAGTCAACCCGGGATGGCACAGGGATAGAAAAGAGAATCCTATCGGTGCACCATCCATCCACGTTGGTGCACTGGCGGTGCTGATTCACTCTCTGGCCGCTATATCGCTCATCAGAGGATGATAACAGTGTTCGCCGTGCAATGTTTCTGTTTTCAATTCTGTGATGTAGCACATCAGGGTTCTTTTGTTTTTTCAAATTCCTCAAGTAGGTCCACTAGTGGGGATCCCAAGCATTAAATGGGAACTGTCCTAGGTGGGCTGTTTTCAAAAGTGCTGCTACAAGTGGCGACCTAGGAAATGCCTAGGTCTAGATGTGCCGAATTTCATTAGTTTGAAAACCGACGAAAAGCACCCCTATGATCACAAAATTTTCAAAATTTTCAAATTTTCTGAAGGGAAATTCGCCCAGTTGCGAATGTCGCCACCAAAAAAAAACAACTGTAGCAGATGTGGTTATCATCCATAAGATATCTAAGCCAATTTTTTTTTAAATGAAAATAAAAACATGTTCTCATCTGAAAAGATGGCCTCGGCAGCCCCCCATATGTTCGGTGTTCCTATTATAAGGAAAACCGGGCTTTGAAGCCCCCATAGGTTCGGTGTTCCTGTTAGGGGGACTGAGGACAGCAACAAATAGAGGCTCTTGCTCATGGAAACTATTTACCAAAGTTTGCTGGGCATAAGCTTGCCATCCACAGACTGATGTTTGCTGGGTCCACCCACAAAGTTCACCAGCCACCAACTCAAATTTGTTGGGCTAGGCCGGGCTATAAAGCTTGCTAGCCAACCACTAATGTGGAAGTTGAGCGGCAGGGCTAATGCCCAAGGTGGTGAACTGGCTATTTTCGCCCGCCAACAGCTTGTTCTAGCCAATAAACTCTCTTCTTGAGGGAGGGATACAGGAGCGGATATCTAGGTCAGCGAACATGACACACTCTGAGCGAAGCACACTAGCACGCTTTTGGCTGCTTGGCAGCCTTTTCATGGCTAAGTTGATGTTTTCCTGTACATATGGGCAAGCAAGCCTTCTCTTAAGACTCTGATCACAAAGTTTGACAATACAGCATAAGAACTGATCTTTTCCTGTACATGTGGGCAAGCCTTCTCTCAAGACTCTGATCACAAACTTTGACAATATAGCATAAGAACAGGTCAAAATAAGAAAGAAACCTCTATTTCATCTTAATACAACAGATGCTCTTTTCCCCCCACTTCCTACAATTTCCTCTGAGCCATACTTTGCATGGATTTTCTGTATGTCACCTTCCCAAATATTTTTGCACAAGAGGAACTTGCATTCTTGGTGCTTGCCAGAAACACTTTTGTAATACAATGAAGAGAGGGAGAGTAACCCAATTCTGTAAACCACAGTTGGGTGGTTAATAGAAACTGGAACTGACCCCTGGCAATTAATTATCAAGGTGGCTATTAGGATTCATAGCCATGATTCTCAAAAAAAATCAAGGATTTGGTTCTGGTATATATATATACATATATATCCATGGTTCTCAATTTTTAAGAAAAATAACCGGCCATAAAACCACCACTTCATTGCCAGTTCTTTCATGAAAACCAATAGTTTAAAGGTTTGTTTAAGGGTTTTGAAATAACCAGGATTGGAGGTTCTTTGATTCTGATATTTTTTTATAAAAGAAATGAAAACTAATGGTTCTCTGATTGTGAAATAATTTTAAAACGGGATCTGACAGTTTATAAATTCAAATAATCGCACAACAATGCTGTAAACCCTCCAACTTCCCCCTTACACTGCATAGGTCAATTATTTACCTATGTAGGTGAGAGCCTGTCAGCAGCAAGTATGTAGCAATGAGAGAGCAGGGGAAATGGGAATGGGAACCTCAATATGCATCCCTTACTTTTAACCTACAACCTTTAGGAGAGTGAACACCAATCTTGGGCATGCATTGAAATTTGCACCAAACCCGTGATTCTTAAGGTTCATAACCACTGTTCTCAAAAAAGTGAAGGAATCAAATAGCCACCTCACTACTATTGGTTCCTGATCTGTCATGAAAGTCATTAGTCCTTTGAGGCTTTTGAAATAGCTGGAACTGGCAATTGTTTGATTCTGACTGTTTAGATAATCAGAATCAAAAGTTTTCTGATGGTGAACCAAACCCCAATTGGTTACAAGGGCACTTCTTAAGGTTCCTTCCAGTGTCGGGCAGTTCTCTATTTTTTTGGAGGGGTTCAGTTCCTTCTTATTATTATTTTTTGAAAGAACCCCCAGGTAAGGCTTTGAATTTTTTTACAAAAATCCAAAACCTCTGTTTTAAGGTTAACGTTTTTTTAAAAATTATGGGGGGTTCTTGGGTATTAGGGTTTAAGTTTTTAAAAAAGGGGCAGGTCCAGGTAACAGTTAGGGTTTAGGGATTAGATTGTCCAAAACAAAATGGTTATTGCAATTACAAGTTCTTGAAAGAAATGAATTTTTTAATTTGAAAATGTAATGAAACTACATATTTAATAATCTGCTTCCTACTCACTATTCACATATGCAACAATCTATTTCCTCATGATTGGGTTTTTCGGCATTTGACATTAGACAGACCATCACAAAAGCCGTCAATCTTGCTAAACAAACATATGACCTAAACATTATTACATATCATAGAACTCCTCCTCAATGCACATGAGAAACCATAAAAAAATGGACTGGACAAACTTCCAATCACATAAGGTCAACAACTGACCTTCAAATCCAAGGACAAATCCTTCTTCAAAGCTAGGTTTTTGGGCATTTGACACTAGACAAACCATCAACGTTACAAATGACAGAAGTCTTAAATGCAATGATAACAAAATGGATTGGACATAATTCCAATCACAAAATCAACCACTCACCTTAAAATCTAGGGAGAAATCTTACCACAATTGCAACAATCAATTGACTTTAAAATCTAGGGAAAAATCCAACCACAACTGAACACAATCAACTAACCTTAAAAATCTAGGAAAACATCCCACCACAATTGAACACAATCAACTAACCTTAAAATCTAAGAAAAAATCCAACCACAACAAAGCACAATCAATAACTAACCTTATAGTCCAAGGACAAATCCAACCACAAATGAAAATATATTACTTGCAAAACAAAACAAAACTGACCTCCTAGAACAATGCACATGCCCCAAAAACACTTACAAAAGGACAACAAGCATAGCATTTTAATGACCAAATTCACAAATGCCCTAAATTAATGAACATACATTGAAGACTATTAAGTCATTCTTGGGTTCAGCCCATTTCATCATAGGAAATTCAGTAGCAAATGTGAGGTAGGGAATACCAATGTTGCAACAAAAAACAAGTCTTCAATACTTGGTTCCAATGTTGCAAATGCATCAAAACAAAATAGAAATTAGAAATTTTGATTACACAAGAAAAATATTTTTAAAAAAAACGCAAACTAAGGATGAAAGCAAAAACTTGAACTTGAATTTACCCAAAAATAGGTCATCATCTTCAATTATTGTTAGTTGATTTTCTATTGCCCTAACAGGGTTCAAAATGAAAAAATAACTCTAATAAAAGAGGGCACACAATATTAGCAAATTCATAATTTGTCACAATTTGAATGGCATGTGCATGGCCCACAAAATCTTTATAACTTTCATGTTCTTGAAGTGAGGGTCAAGCATGATGGCCAACATGTTATGAACCTTGGCTTGACTGTAAGCTAAAGCAAATGCCAAAAATAGGGATAGAATATTGATGACTTGCATCATCATCTTTAACTTGAACTCTTGTAACTCTAAATAAAAATCCCCATGAATTAGCAGTTGATTTAAAGTTTAGATCTTAACCACATCACTTTCATGGCAATGCATAAGGTGAAGGTATAATAAAATGCATCTAATAACAACTAATAACCAACATTTTGATTTAGGACACAAAGTTTCACAACAAGAACGAACATATATGTAATGGCTTAAGCAATAGCCCTAGTCCAAAATATCAACATTTTAAAAGATAAATGAGTAGTTTGTTGTTGTTCATAACATATTGAAATCTTAGATTGAAACATAAGATCAATATCATCTTCATCGCATCAAATGGTTGTTATAGGTTGTGTGGCACTTGTGGATGCCATTATGAACAACCCTACATGTTAGGCTTTGTTTTATTTGTTGCTATTTGCAAAAAATAGAAAGGACATAGAGCATACACACAGGTATGGGAATTCAATGGCATCAATTCAATCACAAAGACTTATTGGAAGTTATTGTTGCATGGCAAAAACCTTGTTATGTAGTGACATGTAGTGTTGTGATGTTCGATGTCGTAAGGGTGTACATCCATAGTAAAATTTATTGAACAAAAAGATTAAAACCAATCAAAGGTAAAAACTAATCAACCAAAATGAGATGCACACACATATATATACAATGCACAAGAGGAGGCTGAAATGAAATTTTCATGTATCCCCCCGAGACTTGAGTCGGAAAAAGTGTGGCATGGTTTGAGTAGAAAATCAAGGTGATGCAAGAGAACATGATGAACAATACCTAATTTGATGGTATCCACCATTACAATTATCGCAAAGTAACATCTGATCAGCATTGTCTATCCTTTAACATACCTGACATGGATAATCAAGTGGAGGAATCCAAGTCGATGTGATGATGGTAGGATCCAAGTTTGGCAAGAGGCATGGCACACAATTTTTGGAGTGATTTCAAATTGTGTGTCCGTTAACTTCTTGCAACTCTAACACACTTGAAGGCCTGATTGCCTTAATCCTCAAGATAATGCAACTACGAGATGTGTATGGAGTATCATTAGGTTGTCATTGGAGATACAAAAAGTCGCCAACATCAAATTGTTTCACCTTAGGTTTGTAATTGCCACCTCGTGTGTGTACATACCATAAGGTGTCTTGATGTTGTGCAATGGACAAGATTTCCATGGCCATGGGCATAACCCTTTTGAATAGAACAACCCTCTTTGTGATGACCCTAACCCAAATGGCTGGGGAGTCCAAGTCTACAACTTGGTCCATTTGAGTAGCAATGGAAGAAGGTGGAATGGGATGTCTTTCAAAAAGTACAAAGTAAGGAGCAAAATGAGACAAAAGAGGCGCGTTTAGACATCCTATAACCCATGGCGCTGTAAGGTAAGGCCATGTCCTAATCCTCTTTGTTCCCAATGAAACAAATTTTCTGAAGTCCCTTCTTGTATGTTTAAACCATCTTCTCTACAAAGCCATCAACTTGGGGTTGATCCCTTGAAGTCCGATGATGGTCACTGAGAGCATGATCAAATAGGTCTTGAAATTATGCTCTGAATTTTGATCCTTGATTAGTAAGGCACTCAGCATAAGCCCCAAACCTACTGAGGACCTATTGTAAGAAAGCTTGGTTGGTGCTGTGTGATGACTTGTCCGGCAACGCAACAAGCTTGACTCACTTTGAAAAATGTTCAATCATAATCATGATGTAAACATTACCCTTGGAAGTTTGTGGTAACTTTCCAATTAAATCACATGACCAACGATAGAACATGCCCTAAATAGGGAGTGGAAAAAGTGTGAGCTGTCGAAAAGAGAAGGAAGTTCACTTTATCACATTGTTCACACCTAGCAATGACGTTTCGGACTTGAGCATACATACCTCTCCAATGGTAATGAGTTGGAAGGCTATAAGTACATTCAATTCCAAAGTGTCCAAGCTCCGAATGTACCTTCTAAATAAGACTAAATTGTTTTTGTGGTGGAGGAACCGCTCTATCCCCTATGGTAAGCATCAGATGAGGTCATTCGGGCTCCATGAGTAGCGTTTGGACCGCTATTGTATGCGATCCTGATGAATTGATGTAATTTGGGGAGGGTATTCCCCATGTTGAAGAAACCTCAAAATGTCCAAGTCCACCCATAAATCCACAATGGGATGTTCAACTAGGTTACATTGTAATAGTGTAAAATAATTAGATGCATAAGATACATGTATTGTTAGAATTTGGTCAAAGTCTTGCCTAGCTTTTGAAAAATCTTTAGAGGTAGTGAAGGGTCTCTATAACATGATATCGCGTTTTGATGTGTAATACCACATTGGTGAATAACCTTGAATTCATACTCCTAAAGTATAAGCGCCCAATAAGCTAACTTACCAATAAGCTTGTTGTTGGTCATGAACCACTTGATAGGCTGGTGGTCGGTATACAAAGTGAACTTGGTGCCATAAAGATAGGGCCTGAAATGTATGACAGCCCATACAATGATAAAACATTCCCCCTCGTATGAAGAATAGTTACTTTTAGCCTTGTTGTTGCTTCGGGATGCATAAGCGATAACATATTCCTTGCCTTCCTCATCAAGTTGGCCAAGAATAGCACCAATACCAAGAGCACTCCAGTTAGTGTGTAGAATGAAGACCTTGCTGAAATCAAGTTTTCTTATAATGAGGAACTCTGAAAGCTTTTCCTTGAATGTGTTGAAAGCTTTTTGAACCTCTTCACTCCATGTCCCAGCAACATCCTTCTTTAACAATGCATAGAGAAGATGAGTAATAATACTGAAATCTTGGGCATAAATCTTGTATTAATTACATAGTCCAATGAAGCTCCTCAAAGTATGAACATCAGTACGATCGAGCATCTCCAAAATGGCTACTACTTTAGCCCAATGAACCATAATACCATTTGGCAAAATTTTGTGTCCAAGGCAAACTACTGAGGTTTTACAAACTCACATTTTTTAGGATGGATCTTCATGTTGACTTCATGGAGCCTTTTGAATAACTCTTCAAGATGAGTTAAATGCTGCAAAAGTCCCTTGCTATGCACTGGAACGTCATCTATGTAGCACTTTAGGAAATCTGCCTTTCGAAAACCTAGTCCATGACTCGTTGAAAGAAAACAAGTGCATTCTTCAATCCAAAAGGCATCACAAACCATTCCCACAACTTGTTGCCTCCATGGAATGTCATTTTCTTGTGATCCTTCATAGCAAACATAATTTACTTGAAGCCTTGCCTCATATCCACAATTGTAAAGATGTTTGAGTTTCCAATGTTATCAAACAGTCCTTCAGGGATGGGCAGGGGTACCTATCTTGAAGTGTAACCAACTTCAAAGGCCTATAATCCTTGCACATCCTTTTCTCAATCCATAATCCAGATAAATCCTTCTTTGCTAGCATTACTGTAGCGGCTATGAAATTAGAATTTGATGGCTGAATGAGACCAGCCTCATGGAGCTCTTTGCATCTTTCATCTACCAGTTCCCATTCATGTTTACTCAACCTATGCTTCTTTCAATAGATGGGTGTTTCATCTGTAAGGTCTATAGAGAACTGCATGGTTTAACACCTACTTAAGTCTTTCATTGAAAATGCGAACACATTTTCATACTTAATTAACAAGTTTGTGACCTAGTCTCTCTCCTTCTTGGTGAGCTAGTTCCCCATAACCCATAACAAAAGGTATTTGGAAACACATGGAATGGAGTTGGAAAGTGTGTTTAAAGAACCTAGTGTATTAGGTTTTCCATTATCCAACTGCGCAAATTTGTAGAAGGTTGTAATTGTTTTTCTAAAAGTTAATGTACCTCCATGTGTATTAGAAACAACTTCAGTCAAATTACATGGTACCTCTTCCCCCCCAACACTAAGAGTGAGGCGTAGAGTGTTGAAAATAGGCAAGTGTACTTGGTCGAAGTGCCATGTAGTCGCATTGCCAAAATTGTAAGATAATTGAATCAATGCTAATGTTGTGTACATTTGAAAGAGTGCACATGTTACCAATAACCATGCAAGGGAATTTAGGTCCATGCCTTTTCCTAGTACAACGTTACGCTCCAATCTAGTCACGTTGGTGTGACTAGTAGTGCCAGTTTGGAACCCTATAGCCCTTTCTCTTTCTTCTAAGCTTGGTTCATCCCAATTGGTTGAAGCATGATGATACACCAGGCCGAGTCCACCTCCCTAAAAGGCATGTGCTTCTGGGAAGGAGAAAAAGGTGGGCCAAGCACCTCTTGGTTTTCTTATTGTGTTTGTAGGAAACCAAGGAGGTTTTTCTTACCTTATAAGTGGTTGACAAGAGCTCTGATCATCCAATATGCAAGAAACATGTAGGTTGGGGTTTCTGATTGTTGAACTGAGAATGGTGCAAGGTTGGTCCACTAATTGCATAGCCAGTACACATAACAAATGCATTGTGCCGCCACTTGCCTTGCAATGGGATCAATGTTAACACAAAATTACCTCCGAACCACCATTCTTGATTGTAGTAGGGCTTCGAGACCTATACTAATACCACGAAGGAGCTTTAGTAATGTAATCCCATCTTTAGGCGGTGTCCATGTGATTAACTTATGAAGTACTGATTTAATTGGTTCGCCACAGCTCTCCATGTTCTCAAAACAAGACAGAGCTTTGACCAAGGGCTCGTGGGCTGCTTTGAACCTCTGTAAAACCTCTAGTCCGTGTTGAATGTCAATAAGAACCACCCTCAAGTTTTCAGTAGCTTGGGCATAAGTTGTCTCCTCTTCATATCCCTCTATCCACTCATGCCTAACTTGTTGGATGTAGGAAATTGTCGCAACCCCACTTTGAAGCAAGTGTGAGGATGAGACTTGCACTCCCAAAAGTGGGAACTTGGAGTCCTCCAAGACTCCCGAAACTTCAGAGCTTGATTACAAGGGCCAAACACCTTGTCTTGAGGTGTTCTTTATATTGTTGGAAAGATCTTGAAGTGTAAGTATCAAAATTGGCCTTGCATGAGCCATTCGGACATTTGCAGTACAAGTTATGGTCGAAAGAAGGGTCGGGATTCAAACTAGCAATTTGACTCTTAACCATTAAAAGTCGGGAATCGACCCGACCCCGGTGTGTGCAGGTGGAGTGCGACACACCGTTGAAAAGTTCTTGAAGAGATCTAGAAGTTTTTTTTAGACCTCATCTCAATCAAAGGTTATGAGCTTCCAAAGTCTTGGGAGTCTAAACCAGGACAATTTCGGGACTCCTCCTTGGGAGTCTCGAGACTAAAAGCCATCCGGATGCGGGTGCGATGGAGCAACACAAAAAATACTATATGGGGGAAGGTGGTGGCTTCAACTGAGTCCGGGCTGTGGTGAGTCAAATGAGTCCGTGTTGCCTGTGACTTGTCCCAACACCAAGAGTGATTCTGAATGTGAACTAACCAACTTGTTGGTTGGTTTTGATGCAAGACCAAATAACTAAATAGTTGTCCCTCTTCCTAGACTAATCCTAGAGTTTTCAGCACGCCCCTCTCACCCCCTTTAGTGCTAGAAACTGGGAACAACACCAAGTTCCAACTACTTCCGTTCTTTAACATAATTGGACCCTTTTAGGTCTAACAAGGAACATGGGGGCACGTCAAAAATGATGTGTGCTTCGTTAAGTATACAATGGTGAATCATAGGATTATGGTTCCCATGTAAATCAAGGGGTATGTATTTAAAGTGGTGGCCATTAGTCTCCCAATCCACTTAGTAGTACACATGTTCAAACTTAATTGTCAATGGTGAAACCTGGTGGAAATAGGACCTCTTGCCCAATGAGCACATCATAATTAATGGCATTGGTGATTAAACATCTGACTTGTAGGCAAAGTTCTTAATTTGTACCTTCATTGAAATTAAGTGCAATCAAATATGAGTTCTCCCCAAATACCTTCTCTACGCTCCCACTAGCAATGCAAATTTGCCACATAGATTTTCGTAGTTTGGAATCGAGCATGCCCATCTTCTTGGTGAATTTAACTCCTAGAATCACCGATTGGGACACATGTATCAAGAAGTACCATTCTGGGTGTATGTCCTCCCACTTAAATTGTTGATTCAATATTGTCGACAATGACATCTTTGATGGCGATGGAAGTTCTCTCATTAGGGACCACCTTTAGAAATGAATTAGAAACTTTGTGGAAATAATGGTTATCCACAATGCCTTTGTTGAGTAATAAATCCACAAGTGAGGTGTTCTTAGTTCCCTTCTGATATGTGAATATAGAGTTAGAAGTAGGAGAGCCCACTAGTTTAGCCCTACTAGAACTAGTGACCAGATTACGAATGCCATCTGCAACACATGAACCAATCGAGTGTCTCTCCAAGGTGTTGGATGGGACCTTTGTAACATGTGGATCAGGGATCGGTAGAGGACCTGACGTAATGTTTATGGTATCCTTTAGTATTGATTTTATGTCCCTTATACTTAGCTTCAAATCTTGAAAATTAAACAACGGTGTACTCACAAGCTTTTACGCCACTTCACGCATGACACATTCCCAAGTTCTTAGTTAGACCCAAGATGGGTCTCAGTTATTCAAACAATGGAATTGTGAGGAACCCGGGGCATGTTCCCACCTCTCAGCACTAAAAGGGGTAGAGGGGCGTGCTAGAGCTCCGAAATGGGACTAGGAAGAGTGACAAGCTTTAGTTACTTACTCGAACTTGCACCAAACCAACCAACAAGTTAGTTAGTTCACATTCTGGAGCACCTTTAATGTTAGGACAAGCCACGGGCAACTCTGGACTCACAAGACTTGCCCCAGCCCGGACTCAGGGAAGCCACCACTTTCCCCCATATAGTATTCTCTATGCCTCCGTGCGGCACTCACATCCGAATGGCTTTTTGTCCTAGGACTCCCAAGGAGGAATCCTGAAATTGCCACGGTTTGGACTCCCACAACTTTGTGGGATTATAAGTCTTTGCTCATACCTTTGATTGGGATGAAGTCTAAAGCGAAGTTGTAGCTTTCATCGAGAGCTTTTCAATGGTGTGTCACATTCCTCTTGCACGCATCGGGGCCGGGTCAATTCTTGGCTTTTGGTGGTCGGGAGTCAAACTGCCAATTTAACCCCCGACCTTTCTTTTTGCCATAACTTATGCTGCAGATGTCCAAATGGTTCATGCGAGCCCATTTTCGACATTTACACTTGAATAGCTTTTCAATGATATAAATAACTCCCCAATGCAAGGTGTTTTGACCCCTGTAATTAGACTTTGAAGTTTTGAGAGTCCCAAAGGACTCCTAAGTCCCCATTTCAGGTGTGTGAATCTCATCCTCACACTCTTTCAAAATAGGGTTGTGACAACGCATTTGAAGTTGGCACTCCATAAGCTAATTAATGGAAAATTGTGTTTTTTTTTAATGTACATGTATTCTTAGGACATGAGAATTTGATGCCTTAGCAGCTTATGGTGTAGTAGTCTCCTCACCCCTCGCCAACAAGGTGCATTATTCTTCCGTGTGGAGAAGATGAAAAGATTATAACATGACTACTTGAGCTCCTTTAGCCCTAGTAATAGGACTTGAACCAAATGCAAGTCCATCAATCTAAATTACCTATCTAGTGGTAGAAACTATGGGTGCCACATTAGCCTCTTGTGCCATGAAGTAGGAAAGGAAAAAAAAAGTGGCAAATTTTGGTGTGAAACTAGAATTTTGTGCATTGGAAAGATCATACTCCCCAACCATGGCATCGTGTGAGAGGCCATAGAACAACCTAGGAGGTCCCTCCTTAATCTTAAACCCTATATAGGTTAGGCATGACCAGCTGGTTAAGAAGACTTGCCTTTTAAATTAGCAAGTTGGGCCCTCAATGATTCGAGTTCATTTTGCAAAGTTTGAACTTGAATGGCATGGACTTTAAGCACCTCCTCTTGTTAACATTGTACTCCTTCTTCATAATATTCTTACTGGAATTACCTTTGGTGGGGAAAGCCTAAGTGGAAGGTTGAGGTGCCTTAGCTTTTGGTTGAAGGGCAATGGAAGATGCTGGCAAATTTTGCCATGGTAATTGGAGTTGCTTCTGTTTCAAGAATTTGGCAAAATAAATAACTTACTATTGTCCCTCTTTCCCATAATAATCACAAAAGAAATCCTTGAAACGAATGTTAGCTTTATGGGTAGGATTGCCATAGTAGTTGTAAGAAAGTGGGATGGGTGTAACCAAGTGCATCGCTTTAGCCCTTGAAAAAAAATGTGATGATTTGGTTGGCATAGCTAGTGGACGTTAAAGCCTTGAACTGGATGCAAGCCTCATAGTACTGGCCTCATAATGTGCATGAACCAATTCCAACTTTTGAAAAATGTTATACACATATAGCAAGTGTACGAGTTTCCAAATTCTACAAAAACATGTTGCAAAACCTACACATGGAGTGTCGGAATACCTTCCAACAAATGAAGATACCGATGGGCAGCTTCCAGGTTTGTGATGCTCTAAGTATCCTCTTTGAGCTTGAGAAGCCTCCTGTAAAGCATCTTGAGGGTTTCATCCTTCTACCAAGAGAAGGTGGTGAGTTCTAAATTTTTTTCAAAATTCTTAACTGGAAATTCCAGCTCAAAAACTTGAAAGAATTCCCCCACTAGATCACCAAAAGTTGCTGCATCAATGGTGGGAGGAATGTTTGCAATAACACTAATGAGTTGTTGAGGAAAAAGGTTTATTGAAATAAATACTGATCTGTATTATTAAGCACAGTCCCATGATCTACAATGGTAGCTTGTAGTGCAGCTTGCAAGGCAATGGTAATGGCTATGCCATAAGTTGGATTCAAGCTCTGGTGATGCCCAAAATCTTTAGAGAATGTTGTTCATCGACATCCAATGCCTCATAGTGCACATAACGAGCTAGTTGTTTGAATGCGAACACCTCAATGTAATTAGCACCATACTTGAATTCCAATTCACAAACTATAGTTGAGAAAGTTACTTTGAACTCCTTCAAAGAAATGGTACATGGCCTTTTGCTGAACTTTTTGATTCTCCCAAAAAAACAGTTGACCTTCATGGTGTATGTGGTGTAGAAGTAATAGTTTGTAATGAAATATGTGATGATGGTGTGAAAGCTTGTCCGACAATAGGCGTACCACATTGATTAACCCCTCCAGATTGACTATGATGTACCGTTGATGTAGAGTAACCTAAACTTGAATTATTAGTAGGAGTTGTATTGGATGACGTGGCATTATAGACACTTGATGGTACCGTCATGAATATCATGAATTCAAAGAAATCAGCTAAAATGATTGTGTGTTATTTTGTAGTTGATAACTTGGTTTTGGTTGAGCGATAATGCTCTCATGATCCAAGGGCATGGTGTTGTCCCATGCCCCAAAATTTTGTAGCAATACAAAGCGCAAGCTATAAAATTCTAACACAACCTATGCGATTAAATGCAATCATAATGGAAACTCAAATGTGAAGTGCTTAACAAAATGTACCCTTAGCAAATTTTAGTTTCTGTAATCACTAGTGTTAAATGATGAAGTAGAGGAAGAAAGAATTGTAGATTTATACATTAATAAGATTACGAATGTGTATGTATTAAGACAAAAAAATGTAAATATATGTATTAATATGAAATACATAATACGAAAATATGTAGATGTATATATTAATGTTTTAAAAACCTATATATGATCTTGAAAAATACGTACATTCGGTTTGAAAAATACGATGCGTTGACAAGGATGAACAACAACGAATGTCTATGGACGGATGTCAGTGAACAAAAGAGGTTGGACAAACGAAACCAAACGGACAGATGTTGATGGACATCAAACGAAACCAGATAGATAGATGGATGTTGATGGACATTGGACAAAACTGTGACAAATGACAATGGACATCAACTACAATGGACAATGATGGATAATGACTATGATGAACGATAACTGTGATAGACGACGACTATGACGGATGGCAATTACAACAAACGGTGACTACCACAAATGGCAACTACAACCAACAACAACTACAATGAATGACAATTACAATGGACAACAATTGCAACGGATGACGATTTTCCACGGATGGCAATTTCAATGAATGGTGACTATGACAAAGGGCAACTGCAACAATTGCGACGAAAGGCGACTGTGATGAATGGCGATTGCGACGAATGGCGATTATGACGAATGGCAGCTGCGACGAATGGCGATTGTGACGAATGGCGATTGCGACGAATGGCAACTATGACAAATGGCGATTACGATGAATGGTGACTGTGATAAATGGCGACTACAACAAACAACAATGGACGTGGACTACGACGAATGTGGATTGCGATAGACATGGATTATGATGGATGTCGACTACAACAAATGTCGACTACAACAAATGGCGATAGCAATGACAAACGATGACAAATGAAGCTATAGAATGATTTGCGTACGTGAGCCTTGCAAAAATGGCGTGTAGAATAGAAGAGAAATTTTTTTTTCTTCTATTTTATGTTTTAATATTATTATTGTTATATTTCTTTTTTTTTTAAAGATGTTAGAAAGACAATTCACTACATGATTACAAGCTCAAAAACACACATGAGTGCACAACCCAGATGTTAACCTCAAAACCCATGTACAAGGAAAGCAAATGTATGTGGGGTTGCATCACTTGTTGCAAATCTTATACTGCAATCAAACCTTATGTGTTTGTGTTTATGTGTATGTGCTCCCAAGACTTAAAGCTTGGAGTATTTGGAGCTACTCACTCCTTCTTCCCTTCAAAGTTTTGAAACTCAAAACTTCACAGCTTGTAGCTTGTATTGGGAAAAGAAAGTGGGCTTTTTCGATGTCCTTTTTCCTTCGCTTACGCTGCTACTAGTTATGGTTTTTATTGTTCTTAATGTAGTTGTAGTATAAAAGTAGAAAAATAAAATAAAAATAACAACAACTCAAGAACACAAAAAATCAGCAAGCAAAAGAAACCCAAGAAACTCAAAGCCAGGAAGGAGAGAGAGACCAGGAAAAATCTGCCGCTTTCAACATTGAGCGATAGAAAGTAGTTTTTTAAAAATTAAATTGAGTCAAAAAGAAGGAAAAAAAATGTAGTGTATGTAAATGATGGTCGTGTAATAACTGCCATGAACATCTAGAAATCCAGTCTAACTATGGAGGAAACTCTCCTTGACAAAGGAATTCTAGAAAAATTGACAAGAAAAGGGGAAAACTTGGCCTTTTATATAATCGTCAACAAAACTAAAACCTTAAACAAGACACAACCTTAAAACACCTAATAGCATACAATAACTTAAGAATGTACATTAACCTTAAGAGCGTACATTAACCCTAAAGGCATGATTGACATGCTCATAACTAGCCGTCATGTATGAGGCCATGCATACAAGCATGATAGTTATTGTTATCTACAAAGTAAAGAAGACATAAAGCTTACACATGCATGGGAACACAATGGCATTTCATCCATCATAAAAAATTATTATTATGTTTGCAAAAAAAAGGACATATAACTTACACAAAAAGAAACTCAATGGAATGTTATCCATTAGAAAAATTTAGTGCCATAAGCACCACTACATGGCAAAAAATTTATTGATGTAAAACTAATGGAAGAGAAATGATGAAGAGATAAAAACTTACTTGCAACATGCACACAACACAAGATGACCACCACAATGATCTATAACAACACCTAATGTTTTGCTACAACAAAAAACATTGTAACACATGGTAATTCCATTATAATGATTATCATGATGACCAAAATGACGATGCCTATGTTTTATTACAATAATTACAACACTCAACAAGCACACCTATGTTTTGTTGAAATAAAAAAAAATTACAACAGAACAAGCTACCACATAAGGTGATGCTAAGCACAATGGCAAAAAATAAAAAGATCCTCATGTAAAAAAAACTGAAAGAAAAAAAGTTCAATGGAAAGAGAAAATTTACTTACTTGTAGGCTGTAGCATTTTATGACCACTATGACGACCATAATGACGACCTTGCTACAACAAAAAATAGGTTATAGCATTGTTTCACCACCATGATGACACCAAATGATTTACTATAACACAAAATTTGATGCAAGTGTTACAACTTAAAGCTTGATGAGAAACAAAAAGAAAAGCTTGCCTCAACACAACATTGTCCATCATGCTGACCATAAACATTCTACAACAAAAACTTTGACAATGTAGCAAAAAACAAAAACCTCAACATAAAGTAGTAAGAAAAAAGGTGAGCTTGAAATAAACATACCTAACTTGCATCGAAAAATGTGGTAATGATGATGCAAGAAATAAATAACAATGACAAAATCAACAAAAACCTAACAATCGCATTGAAGCAAGAACCTAGTGATGAAAATGAAACAAAAACTTAGCAATGGTGATGAAGCACAAACTTCAACAATGCAATATAAATGCTTCAATTATGCCACCCATTTTGTTCATAGTCAAAAAATTACAAAATTGGGAACTAAGCCGAAAACAACAAGGAAAATAAATCACAAGAAAAAATGGCTTAAGTTTAATTCAAGACTAGAACACAAAGACACAAGGCAAGAACACAATATATGTTAGAAGATGATTCAAACAAAACTTTCTTTTCATGACATATGAAAACAAAGTTTAAAATAAGTAAGTGTACCAAAAATTGGTGTTGAATAGATCAAAGGTAATGAAAGGTCCTACCTTTATATACCCCATAGGGACCTAGCTTAAGGAAGCTTCAATAAAGGCTTCCATGTGTGCACCAACCAAGGATGTTTCTTGAAAAACTTCCTAATTAATAGTGAATTAGGAGTTAACTAATAATTAACAATGATGCAAATAATGATGTAGGCAACTATGTTAGTGCAAACGATGATGCAAGCAACTATGTTGGTGCAAACAATGATGCAAGCAATGGGTAATGGTGATGTTCATGACATCACCTCCTTTACTAACGATGAGTCCCATAAGGAGAATCCTTGTGCTTGTTCGAATATCGCATGTGAAAGTCCACTTTTCCATGGCATTTGATAAGTTCTTAACTAGTTCCCAAGTACATTTGTTGATAACCTTGCCAATGAACTAAGTTTGTAATTGACAATGTGATATCCTTGAATCTAGGATTACCTTAACCTTGTATTTTTTTTCACCATGAACAATAATTGGTGGAGGTGGCTCGTGTGTTCTCCTTGGAATGGTAGAAACATGGTAGGGCTCCAACAATGAAACATGAAACACAAGGTGAATCTTCATGGAATTTGGAAGCTTGAATTGGAATGCCACTACATTTATTTGTTTCACAATGGTGAATGAACCAAGTTTTTAATAATGCAATTTTTTCAACGACTGAGTTGTTTTGATGTTTTGTCATCGGAGCCAAACTTGATCTTCGACCTTGAAATTTGGTTAGTTTTTATAATGCTCGTCAACATTTTCCTTGTATCACCTTTAAGTTTCTTCAAAGGTAAATACAAGTTGTGCTCAAATGTCTGCTAGCCACATGGTTCGATCTTAGTTATAGGATTCACAACATTGTTTACACCTTGGATGTCAAATTTGGATGTAAGCCATGATTTGCAAAAAATGGTGTTCGTTGCATTGTTGAATGCATCATGTTGTTGTAAAAAAACTTTGCCATAGACAAGAGATTTGACCAATTATCTTGGTGAAAATTAATCGTACATCATAGATATTGCTCCAAGACTTGATTGACCTTCTCCATTTGCTCATATGTCTAGGGATGGAAGGTTGATGATAATTTCACCTTCACATTTAATAGCTCAAAGAGTTGCTTCCAAAACTTGGATGCAAATAGGGGTCCACGATTAGAAATGATGTCTTTAAGAATCCATGATAATGAAAAACATGATCAAGGAATAACGTAGCTGTCTTTTCACCAGTTATTGATTTGTTGTAGGGAATAAAATGAGCCATTTTCGTGAGACAATCCACCACCGCCAAAATGGAATCAAATGAATTAGATTGTGGAAAATCCACAATGAAATCCATGGAGATTGAAGACAATGGGAAAGCAGGGATTGGTAATGGTTGAACAAGTTCATTAAGGCAATGAGGAGGATTTTTTGCATGATCACAACCATCACAAAGACCCACAAATTCCTTCACGAACTTCCAAAGTTATGGCCACCAATAGTCATGGGACATTAATTCCATGGTCTTGTTGAATCCAAAATGGCTAGTAACCAATGTGTCATGTTTGGTTTGGAGAATTTGAAGTTGTGCACGGCTTTTTGATACATATAGCAATCCATCATGATATAGTAGACCATCACAAAACTCAAATTTGTCAAAGTCACTAGGAGGGTTCTTTTGACGACTTTTGACAACAATGACAAGATAATCATTGACTAGATCTTCATGAATGCGTTGAAGGAGGGAATAATTTTCAGGAGTTATTGACAATGCTTGAAGTTGAAGGTTTTTAGGTTTGAGAATAGTGTCACGTTGTTGATCATAAGCGGCATCCCTTTTCTTAGGCGCAATGTACAAGTGATGAGATGAAATGATTTGAAATGACATTAAAAATAACTTTGCTATTATGTGACCTAATTGTTACTATCAATGCCTTAGTTTCATGCATTACAAGTCCTAAAAAAAGGCTCCAACCATCAATCATTTCGACCACCTCTGGTGTCATTTTCTTCACCAATGTCAAGTTATGTTATCATACCAATTCCTTATTGATGAAAAATGCAAATACCCCTGAGTTAATAAATGCTTGGGTTTGTGAAGTCATGGATTTACCACCTGTGATCGTGATGGGCAACAAAAAACAAGGTGTTAGTTCTAAAGATAAAGGAATACCATTTTGAACACATGATACATCAAAGTCCAGTCTCACGGTCCCTATTCAAATTAGATGTCCTAGTTTCCCTTCTCTTCTAGCCTTTGGGTAGTGGTAGAAGTTATGGTGTGTGCTACATGTTGAACATGTTTCTTTGGACAAACATTAACTATGTGGCTTGGTTCCCCATAATATAAATAAAGATTATTTACATATTGATGTTGTTTCTCATGTTCAGTGAGTGGTTTGAATCATGTTTTGTTAATTTGCATGGGGTTGTCATTAGGTGCAGACACCATATGTTTGGGTTGCAACATGGGCAACGTGAATTGCTTCAATGTTGGTGATGGTTCCCAACACTTCTCTTATTGACATTCAAAAAGTTGATTATCACAATGCACAACTTGTTTGATTGCCTAACTTAAGGTCATGGGATTAGGCATGGTCAATAGAAGGTTCTTCATGTCTTCACAAAGTCCAAACTAAAATTGGCTCATGAGCATAGTTTTATCCCATGAAATGTCGCATGTTAGTTGTTTGAATTTAGAAGTAGACATAGAAGTTAGGCCTGATCATTGATGAAAAGTTCGTAACTTGCTTGTTGTTGTATGTTCTTTGTCTAAATCACCCAAAAAAACACCAAATTTTTTAAGAAATGCTTCAAAAAAAAGTTGTTTAGAATAGGATATTGACCTTCCAAAAAAGGTGCAAACCATGTTAAAATCATGTTTGATAATAAGGTGCCAATGAATCCAACTTTAGTTCGATCATCTAGATAACAATGTTGATGAAGTTGGATGATGAAACGTATTTGGTTAATGAAACCTTGAGCTTTTGAGCGCGTGCCATCAAACTTATCTAGTAGGTTGATTTGTGGCTCCTTTGGACTATTTCCAAATGTTTTTGATGTTTGGTTTCCTTGTAAATGTGTAATGGACTCATAAAATGATTGATTTTCCTCTTGTATATGCCTAAATGCAACAATTATTTCTTCCAATGACAAAATTATTTCTTCCCTTAAAATGGACATGGCAAAAGAAATATGTAAATCAAAAACTCGACAAGAGGTGGGTGGTCCACAATTTCAACAACACGTTTGAAAGGTGGTTAATCCACAACCTCTTGAAAATTCTTATGTTTGAAGTAAAGGGGTAGTCACACTTAATTTCCACAAATAATAATTAAATTATAATGATGAAAAAAATAGGCTTAACTTTGATGGAGTATGTTCAAACTATCACAAACATGAAAAATAACAAGAACAATAATTAAGCCAAGGACATAGCAAGGAAAACAATCACAAAAAATGCAAGCCGAAGTTTAATCCAAGACTTGAAACACAAAAACCTAAGGCTAAAAACATGATATATGATAAAAATGATTCAAATATAATTTTTATTTTGATAACATATGAAACCAAAAGTTATGACAAAAAAACATACCCAAAATTGGTGTTAAACAAACTAAAGGTAATGAAAGGTCCTTCCTTTATTTATACCCCATTGGGGACTTAGCTTAAGGAAGTTTCCATAGAAGCTTTTATGTTTGCACCGATCAAGGAAGCTTCTTAAAAAACTTCCTAACTAATAATGAACTAAAAATCAACTAAAACTTAATAAAAGGTTAACTCATATTATATCCCATTGGGGACCTAGTTCAAGGAACCGCTTCCATGTGTGCATTAACCAAAGGAGATTCTTGAGTTAACAATGATGCAAGTAATGATGCAAGTGACTATGTTGGTGTAAACAATAATGCAAATGATGATGCAAGCAACAATGTTGATGCAAACGATGATGCAAGTGATGGGTAATGATGATGTCTGTGATAATATCAACCATTGTTAACAAGAGGTGCCGATGGAACATGATATGCAATAGAAAGAACCAAAAGCTTAAAGTTTAGTGTTGAAAAATAAACAGAGTTCATTGCCACATGATAAAAGAAAGCTCACCATTCAAGGAACAATGGAATACAACATGCAGTAAAAAAAACATCAAACCAAAAGCTTAAACCTTCACATTAAAAAAGAAACAATTTAACTCATTGTCACGTGAAGAAAATAGTTAACCATCTAGGGAGGGATGGAATACGACATGTAGTAGAAAGAACAAAAAAATCAAAAGCTTAAACACTAACACTAGAAAAGAGATAGAGCTCACTATCACACAAAAGAAGAAAACTCATCGTCCAAGGAGTGATGAAAGGTAATGTGCCACAAAATTCTACAAAACCCTAAACCTTAGAGCTAGGAAAAAGAACTAGAACCTTAAAATTTTGGAAAACACCTACCGATGCAATGTCATCAAAATTTTATGGAATCAATAGTCAACCAGTTGCAGGGTTGAACCTGGATATGAGATAAGGCGGGTCTTAAGGTACAAATGAAGTTTGGGTATTTGAATAGAGATCAGGGTAAGGTACATATAACCAAGACTGAAACTGACAATTATTAGCTGAATCTATGAAAAACCACCCAACACTGGTTCCTACCATGGTTCTCAAAAATCAAAGAATCAATAATTTTGACAAATAACCGTGATTCCCAAAAAAATTCAAAGAATTACATAAACCACCTACAAAGCTGTGAGTTCTTTACCTATTCTTTGATGAAAACCATTGATTCTTAGAGAACCAGAATTGGCAATTGTTGCATTTTGATTTTTCTTCAAAACAACTTGAACAGATGATTTTCTGATTCTAAAATATTTTTAAAATTAAAACCACTGATTATTAACAAAAATAAAATTACGGCACAACACTGGGGAAATATCATGTGAGGAGGGGGGGAAAAAAACCCTTTTCACTGAAGTGAATTGAAGAAGGCCTAGCCGGAGAATATATATGTGTAGTTGTGGGATGGGAAACACGGCTATTCACACAATAGGTTCTCACAGGTCACTAAAATATAAAAAGATTCTTAAATATTTATGATTTCCTCGCTGAGTTTGTTCCTGTGAGTTGACAGTGGGTTTCATCTTGGTGACCTACCTTGTAAAGAAAAGGGTGAGATAGGCAAGCAGGTGGCTAAGAAAATACCTAGGTGGGTTATTAAGAGTAAGGTAGGTAATACCCCAGAAATGGGCCAGAAATGGGTGTCTTCAAAAAACAGCAAATCCTCCTCCATTTTTAGCAGGTAGCAGAAAGGAAAAAAGAAAAGAGGTGGGGTAGTTTAAAAAAACAAAGCGCCCACCCCTTGTGCAGAGAAACTTTTTTGCTTGATAACTTTTTTGCCCTCTAGATACACTAGAAAATTGCTGCATACGTAACTAGATGCATGTGTATGTTTGCCTTTATTCTTCCACGGATCGGCCGGCTATTTCACCCACCGGCCAATTAATTCTGTCCTTGAGCAAGTGCAGCAGAGTTGCTGAGCTAAGCGTATATGCAAGTCAGCTCACATGACGGCCCTCTGAGGACAGCAGAGCAGAGCTTGGGCTGCCAGAGGACCCTTTTTCATGGCTAAAAGGGGATGTTTTCCTGTCCATGTGCACGGACCTTCTGTGAAGTCGTTGAGGAAACCGTGCCAAGTCTGGCGGCCCCTTGGCTTGACACTCTTAAGCAAAGTTGGGACCCAAAAGTGAGGGCCAAAATTGAGAGGATGGGCCAGGCACTCGGCATTCATTCATGGGACTCCTATTTGCAAATGCAGGAACACTCAACTTGGCAAAATAACCGAGCAAATGGAATGAGTTATATACACTGTCTCCAATCCTTGAAATATGGTTCCTTGTCTCTCCAAAAACTTCTCTTGAGGACAATTTTGTTAGGGGAACAGTTCCACAAACCGTTTCAGTGTTCCCATTAGGGATTTTTTTTCAATTTTCTAAGGTAGGTGGACCTGAATGATCATCCACAAGAGGACTTAGCCAGATTTGGTTACAGGTCAAAGACAAAAGTAGAATACTTTCAAGCTCAGCTATATACAGGTGACATACAAGAACCAATGCTCTAAATGTGGTGAGTTTCACTTTGTTTTTCTTCCAGATATGGTGACTTTGGGCCTTTTTTTCAGCCAAAAAAAATCCTTTGGTCTAATCGCAGCCCATTGTTTTTTTTGTCATCAAGTGATGAAAAATTGCCACTGAAAAAAAAAGAACCCCTGGTTCCCATTGTAGCTTCTGAAATTCCAAATGACTACCTAATCACATACCCTATGTGCAGGTCAGTTTTGTACATAATTACTAGTGTTGGGCGGTTATTAACTTTTTTTCATACCCACCTCTTTCAATTATCAAAAACATTCAATTCAAGAATTGAGACAGTTCCCACATTTTTTAATATAAAAAATTGTACCTTGCCTGGTTATTTAGCAACCAGTTCTTAACTCATTTAGATTAGTCAATTATATTGTAGAATTAAGATTTTAAAATTAAAAAAAAAATCATAGGTCAAAAACAAATCACCAATCATTACAAAATTTCAATATCTAAACTAAAATATGTGATCACATTTCAAAGAATATCCAAGGCAAAGAACACTAGATTAATCCTTTCAATTCATCTCGTTCAAATGAGCTTTCAAACTCATTTAATTCTTGATCTAAGTCTAATTCAAAATCTATCAATTATATTGAATTATTAGTGGCCTTGCAACTCACCCTTGCATCATTTGACCAATTCTTACTTGCAAACACTAATTTTTCAAGGTTCTTTGACTACAAGTGGCATGCATCTCCTCAAATTGGTGAAATTCTACTGAGCAAAAAATCCATTTAGCTTAAATGCCAACAAATGGGAACATGGTTTCATGTTTCCTCCACCATTCTAAAAACATTTGATATCTTTGAAAAATAAAAAACTCTCAATTAACTTCTTTTGAAGGTTTGTTGGTGTTGGCCACCATCTCAAAAAAGTCCAAACTACTATTTTCATTTATTTTGTAAATTTCAAACGACACTTCATCAAAAAAATCCAAACTACTATTTTTATCTATTTTGTAATCGAAGGACCTTTTACCCTTGAACAATGGATGCAAATGTTAATAAAATTTTAAAAGCATAGGAAACAAGGATTTCCTATCATACTCATTAATTATGGCCATCCCATGTTTATGACCAATAAAAAAACAAACCACTTTAAAATTTTGAGTTTAGAATCTAACATCAAGGTTAGAATATTATGGGCTATTATTTCATTGTATATTGTCAAGGAATAAATGAAATAGTTAATCACCCCAATGACCTCATTCATAACCTTTGTAAAAGTTCCTAATTCAATAATCAACTCATAATCATTACTATCAATTAAAACATATGATAACAAGAGATGGTTCATTTCTTCCTTTAACTTTAAGTTTATGTGTATGGCTACATTCAAAACATTATTCAACAACTAGTGTCTATTAAACTAGGTTGAAATGCAAGCAATGACAACAAGAGATAGGTTGTTTATTGTAATCTATGATATCACTATGAGAAAATAGGGTGATTTGCAAATGGCCTTGCAACTAGGTTTTTGAGTTACAATGACCACTTGCAACTTCATTACAATTCAACATATTTCTATGGTATGAATGTTATCAGACGAGTTAGGTTCACCATAATTGCTTCAAAGTTGTAAAATCTACAAATGGCAACTATGTAATTACTATGGAATAACCAATAAGCAAGTTCATCGACAAAACTATTGTTTTTGTGATTTTCATTCATCCATTGACAAACCTAATGTTGCATGATTTTTCATTCATACATTAATGAACCTAGTCCTTGTGTGATTTTTTCATTCATCGATTAACAAACAAAATCTATTGATGTTTTTTGTAACTAGGTGTTTATTATGTGTTCCAAAGTAGTTGTGTGGTAGTTGATTTTAGTAGTATTGAACAACTAAATTGCAACTTACAATGCAAATGTGCAAACTTTGCACACACATTATCATTGTCCAAATCGTGATAAATATTTAAAAATTGCATTCCATCATTGTTTACGAACATGAAATGGATTTGCATTTGGATGCATTGACATTTAAGTTTCAAAGTTGGAAAATGCATTACAAGAGAAATGTTCAATTTTATTAACTACAATTTGACTATAAATTTAAATATATTGCCCAAGCTATTTATAACAAAAAAAAAATCTACCTAAAGTCATTATAAAAATGATGAACCATAATAATCAAATATTTGTGATGTTTCCATAAATTAATGTTTTTACTTTTCTTTTTGTTAAAATGAATCTTAAGCTACATTTTTTTCATTCCACCTTGCCTGCTTGAAATCTACCATATTATGATATTCAATAAGTGAAATGAAATCAATAACATATATGTAACATTGTAATACAAAATATATTTAGATGTCCATCTTTTCAACTAAAATAAAACTAGTTTACAATTATAATGTCATTAATAAAATTTATGTATCACTAAAATGCAACATACATAACATTGATATAAATTAAACTATAATTAATTACACTAGCATACAATGGTGGTTTTCAAAATGAAATGCATCACATACTCAAAGAATATTGACATCATATTTGGTCTATTATTTCACATTTGTTGTTTTGGAATTTGTCTTCTATTTTGGATTACTACATAACAAACAATAACGCATTCAATGAGATAGTTATTAACAACCTAACCAATTTATACAATATCACACGTGCACGTTCTTCTATTCAAGACTATATTCTTCAAACAAAACTACCATTTTATTTTTGACAAAACCTTACC